>CM056576.1:1530000-1555000 GCA_029721435.1 Gymnothorax reevesii
CGCACATGCACACACACACACACTCACACACCCACACACTTCTGCGCGCACACACACACACATGCTCGCACACACACAGCCGTACAAATGCTCATACACATTCTCATAAAAACGAAGTCTCACACTGACACACACAATTGTAGCTTGCATACAAATACACTCACACATACTCTTTCCTTTATTAGATTTTACAAGACAAATTAGTTTCTTATTAAATTAATCCATTTGTAGAATTTGTTGAATCAACGACTGGTGGAAGTTAGTTATAAGTGCTTTAACTGCACTGTCCTGTGCACGAATTCTGCTCATCTAACTGATTTCATGCATAACGTTTATTGAAGAGCTGGGAAAAAGTATTTTCCTCCTTCCCAATTATTTATTATTTATTTATTTAAAAAAATTTTTTTTTGCATATTTGTCACATTTAAATGTCTCTGATCAGTATAATAATCTTAATTAGACAATTAGAAACAACCTGGACAAACTCAGCATCTGTGGGAGAGCTGCAGGATGAAAACCAAAAAGACCATGAACACTCATCTCATATTTGCCAAAACACATCCTGATGACCATCAAGACCTTTGGGATAATATTCTGAGGATTGATGGGTCAAAAGTGGAGCTTTTTTATATTTTACATTTACATTTTTTCAGCCCCAGTTTTCAACCTCTAGCTGCCTCTTTCTCTCAGTTCGAGCTCCCTTTTGTACACATTAGCAGAGTCACCATGGTTACTGTCAAAAAGCACATCTCTTGACATGCGATCTCATGACCACAGAAAAACAATGAGGTCCTCAAGTATTTAGTCTGCAACAAAAACTAGGGCATTAATCCCTACACTGTCGACACCGTCCGTATTTAAGTTTCCTGAACTAAAGCCCAGACTACCTGATTTTATCAGAATATTTACAGCTGTAGAGCCGACTGAACAGGAGTTTCATGCCTTTAAAATGTGTAGCACCAGTCATATGTCACGTCCTAAATGTTTTCCTGAATTATATCCCCACAGTTCAGTGTCCCGAGCCATCTCATTAATTAATGAATTATTGTCTGTAACTTTCCCCTCCCCTCTCGTGCCCTGGGGCGTTCAGCACACATCCACACTGCCCTCATGGTCTGATATGGGGTGTGTGTAAGTTGTGTGTTTGTGTTCACTCCTCGCTGGATTGTCTTGTCCCTTCATCGCTGTTCTAGCCTTTGCCCAGTTAAGAGCCTTTTGCTCTCCCATCTTTGGAAATAGGTAAACAAGTGATTTTTTCATTAGGGACGCTCTCCCTGCTCTGCAGTGCTGTCCGGAGCCCTGAGTGATGCTGGCGTCCGGCAGCCCCAGGGGTCCCTCATGTTTGCACAGTCCAGCAGGCTTTACCACTCAGTTTGACCTCTTGATATTGACCACAGACTGACCACTGGCCGCGGCTCACCCAATCTCCCTGACCCTGATCATCAATGGCCTGACCCAGTCCGACCTACACTCTGCTAATGCCCGACCCAGAGCTTTCGGTTTGTTCACCTGAGTTTGAGTGAAGTTTGGATTTGAGTTCCTAATTAAAGATCAATGAAGCCTCCTTCTGGAGCTGCTTCTGGTTCCTTTCCTGAAGACCTTGACATATTTACGGGCCTCACCATGTCGCTGCAAGGAGTGAACTCACCTGAACATAAACATAAACTCAGAAATTTGTCAGATGGCAGATCACAAGCACACCTGCTCTCATGTAAGACCAAAGTGCCCCAAAGAAAACGACTAACCTTCAACATCCTTCCTCGTCCCTGACCCAGAAATTGATGAAAGACCCGGCATCATTAAAGTGATTACAGTATGAGGTCATTAGAAGTCTAAGAGAAATTCAGCATGCAGGAAAGGAGACACCATCTTTTGTGTGAGTATATTTCAGCGGAGGGTGTGATTTTGCTCAATGCGTCACAAGTGATTGACCAGAAAGTTTACATCTCTGTGAAAAGGCTGGGGCACTGAGTCACAGCTCCCCAATCGCCCTGTCTGTACTCCCTGGAGCTGAGAGCCAGACGAGGAGAGGGGGATGTGCCAAAGGAGTGATTTGAAGGAAGGCAGAAACACACAGGAAGTGGTCAGATTGAGAAGAGGACCCCACAGACGTCTCCATCACAGTGTCACTGTCCCTGCACTTTATCTGGTGTTAAAAAGAGACACCTCTGTGAGTTTGAGGTTTTTTCATTATATAATGGTCTCCAGTAATGAATGGTAATTAAGTCTAAGCTTAATGCCAGAGGACAAATGTAAGACTTGAAGAATTTCTCTGACATGGGAAACAATGGATAAGCCATTGCTTTCAGAAGTTTGGGAGCTGTCAGTCAGACACACTCTCACCTTGAGACGCAACTAATTTCCTCTGCGAATCCCACTGAAATTCTGCTTTAATCTCCTCTTAAAATGTCAGCATGAAGGAGGAAGCAGCTGCTGTATTCAGTGCAGGGAGCCTCGCTGAGAGAGATCTGTTTGCTTTAGGGGCGACATTGAACATGTACTTTAGATGCTAATGGAAAAATGTTCCTGGAACCTTTTATGTGTTGCGAAAAGGGCGCGCTGAAGTGCGCACTCCCCCTGGGAACAAAGACTCACAGGGTCTCTGACCCAGGCTTTCAAGCACCAGACAGCCCACCCACCAGTCCGCTCTGCCGCACTCCTGTCCATCGGCTGGCTTCCTGAGAGATTCGCTGCTGGTTTCCGGGGCGTCAGGATGTGTCCCGCCATCAAGGGGCAATTCAAGGTACACTGGAAATCAGAGGAAATCAGAAATCAACGACCTTCGTGACTGTAAACAAGCTAGATACCCAACATACAGCCGTCAGAACACGCTACATGCAACATACAGCTGTTTCCACACACTACACGACATACTGCCGTCATCACACACTGTATTTCAACATAACATGTTCTAAATATATACTGCCCTCATGACGTGCTATTCGCCAAAAACCACGTACTACACACAATATGCTGCTCACAGCACACACTACACACCAGTGGCGGCGGGTGAACTGGCGGAAGCTCAAAAAATCCCTTAAAATCAATGATTGGTCATGACCCGTTTTCAATCATTCATTTAAATCACTATTAAAGAAACTCTCAACATTATCAGGTCTGGTCAGTTTTCATAAATAACGAATACCTGTCAACTCTCACAAATTCGGTGTGAGTTTTAACAGCATATTTTCCGTTCCTCTGCTGAAGTCAGCAATTATTTAATCAACACGTATGTAAGAGATTCTCACGCGGATTGAGGTTTCTGTCATGGTAATTTAGATTAATGATTGAAAACAGGTCATGACCGATCATTATTTTTAAGGGATGGGTTTGAGCCTTCCCTGTCGCCAGTTCACCAGCCGCCATTGGTACACGCAATAAACTACCACTGCCAGGTGCTGCACAGTAAGCAGCAGTTTTAGGAGGAGGCGTATCGGAAGCTGATCTGGGCTTCACCTCTCTCTCTCGCGCTAGCAAATAGACGCCAGGCTGGCAGGAGACTCAATATAATGTTGAAAATGTTGAATATTTGGTAAATAGAATATTTAATGCAGAATATTTCTGCATTAACAGAACTGCAAAAGCACAAGACGCCTGCTGTATGTAAATGTTGACAATTTTACTGAGATTTCAGTGCATTTCCGCAAGATTATTTGGACGTATCAAATGGAGGTAACATACCCGCCGTGTTCCATCAAAAAGCAGCAATTTAAATGAGCGACAAAAGTGGGCGGACTTTCTTTTCTAGGTCCTTGACATTTCAGTAGGTTTTAAAAGCCTTTTCACACAACTCTGAGAACATTACCATGACAACAGCAAACCTGGGCCCAGCCAGTGACTGTTGGGAAAGTTTACGATTCTGCTTCGCTCTCTCTGTGAGTGAGTTTACATGCGTGTTCATTCCTTGTTTATTTATTACTTGTCCAGCAGGACTGGAGTGCTTTTCAAGACCACATTGTGCCACCCTTCATACTCCTGTAAAAGAAAAGTAGGGATCACTTCCCCTTCACTGACAAACACTGACAACTAGGAGTCTCCAGAGTGCTTGACACTCATGTCTTTGGACTGTGGGGGAAACATTTAAGAAAGCCCATGCTAATGTGGGGAGAACACGGACGCTCCACACAGATCACGCAAACTCTACACAGATCACGCAAATCCCACACAAAACAAGAAAACTCTACACAGAATATGCAAACGCCACACAGATCACACAAACTCCACACAGAACACAGAAACTCCACACGGAACACGGACACTCCACACAGAACACAGAACCTCAACAAGGAACAGAGAAACTCCACAAAGAACACAGAAACTCAACACGGAACACAGAAACTCTATACAGAACATGCAAACTCATCACAGAACACAGAAACTCCACACAGAACACAGAAAATCTACACAGAACACAGAAACTCCACACAGAACACAGAAACTCTACACAGAATACAGAAACTCTACACAGAATACAGAAACTCCACACAGAACACAAAAACTCAACAGAGAACACAAAAACTCCACACTGAACACAGAAACTCTACACAGATCATGCAAACTCCAAACAGAACACAGAAGCTCTACACAGAACACAGAAACTCTATACAGAACACAGAAACTCCACACAGAAACTCAACACGGAACAGAGAAACTCGACACGGAACAGAGAAACTCGACACGAAACACAGAAACTCCACACAAAACAGAAACTCCACAGAGATCATGCATGCTCCGTAGAGAACAAAGAAACTCTACACAGAACACAGAAACTCCACACAGAACACAGAAACTCTACACAGAACACAGAAACTCCACATAGAACACAGAAACTCTACACAGAAACTCCACACATAACACAGAAACTCTACACAGATCATGCAAACTCCACACAGAACAGAGAAACTCCACACGGAACACAGAAACTCCACACAGATCATGCAAACTCCACACAGAACAGAGAAACTCCACACGGAACACAGAAACTCTACACAGATCATGCAAACTCCACACAGAACACAGAGACTCTACACAGAACACATAAACTCCACACAGAACACAGAAACTCTACAGAGAATACAGAAACTCCACACAGAACACAGAAACTCAACACAGAACACTAAAACTCCACACAGAACACATAAACTCCACACAGAACACAGAAACTCAACACGGAACAGAGAAACTCGACACGAAACACAGAAACTCCACACAGAACACAGAAACTCTACACAGAAACTCCACACAGATCATGCAAACTCCACACAGAACAGAGAAACTCCACACGGAACACAGAAACTCTACACAGATCATGCAAACTCCATACAGAACACAGAAACTCTACACAGAACACAGAAACTCCATAAAGAACAAAGAAACTCTACACAGAACACAGAAACTCAACACGGAACACAGAAACTCAACACGGAACAGAGAAACTCGACACGAAACACAGAAACTCCACACAGAACACAAAAACTCTACACAGAAACTCCACACAGATCATCCAAACTCCACACAAAACAGAGAAACTCCACACGGAACACAAAAACTCTACACAGATCATGCAAACTCCACACAGAACAAAGAAACTCTACACAGAATACAGAAACTCCACACAGAACACAGAAACTCTACAGAGAATACAGAAACTCCACACAGAACACAGAAACTCAACACAGAACACGAAAACTCCACACAGAACACATAAACTCCACACAGAACACAGAAACTCGACACGGAACAGAGAAACTCGACACGAAACACAGAAACTCCACACAAAACAGAAACTCTACACAGAAACTCCACAGAGATCATGCATGCTCCGTAGAGAACAAAGAAACTCTACACAGAACACAGAAACTCTACACAGATCATGCAAACTCCATACAGAACACAGAAACTCTACACAGAACACAGAAACTCCATAAAGAACAAAGAAACTCTACACAGAACACAGAAACTCAACACGGAACACAGAAACTCCACACGGAACACAGAAACTCCACACAGATCACGCAAACTCCACACAGAACACAGAAACTCCACACGGAACACAGAAACTCAACACGGAACACAGAAGCTCGACACGGAACACAGAAACTCCACACATAACACAGAAACTCCACACAGATCACGCAAACTCCACACAGAACACAGAAACTTCACAAGGAACACAGAAACTCAATACGGAACACAGAAATTCAACAAAGAACACAGGAACTCTACACAGAACACAGAAACTCCACACAGATCGTGCAAACTCCACACAGAACACAGAAACTCTACACAGATCATGCAAACTCCACACAGAACACAGAAACTCAACACGGAACACAGAAACTCGACACGGAGCACAGAAACTCCACTCAGAACACAGAAACTCCACACAGAACACATAAACTCCACACGGAACACAGACACTCTACACCGAACAAAGAAACTCCACATAGAACACAGAAACTCCACACAGATCATGCAAACTCCACACAGAACACAGAAACTCGACACAGAACACGTAAACTCCACACAGATCACGCAAACTCCACACAGAACACAGAAACTCAACACGGAACACAGAAACTCGACATGAAGCACAGAAACTCAACTCAGAACACAGAAACTCCACACAGAACACATAAACTCTACACAGAACAAAGAAACTCCACATAGAACACAGAAAATCCACACAGATCATGCAAACTCCACACAGAACACAGAAACTCGACACGGAACACAGAAACTCAACACGGAACACAGGAACTCAACACGAAGCACAGAAACTCAACACAGAACACAAAAACTCGACACAGAACACGAAAACTCCACAAAGAACACATAAACTCTACACAGAACACAGAAACTCAACACGGAACAGAGAAACTCGACACGAAACACAGAAACTCCACACAGAACACAGAAACTCTACACAGAAACTCCACACAGATCATGCAAACTCCACACAGAACAGAGAAACTCCACACGGAACACAGAAACTCTACACAGATCATGCAAACTCCATACAGAACACAGAAACTCTACACAGAACACAGAAACTCAACACGGAACACAGAAACTCCACACTCCACACAGAAACTCCACACAGATCACGCAAACTCCACACAGAACACAGAAACTCCACACGGAACACAGAAACTCAACACGGAACACAGAAGCTCCACACAGAACACAGAAACTCAACAGGGAACACATAAACTCCACACAGAACACAGAAACTCTACACAGAACAAAGAAACTCCACATAGAACACAGAAACTCCACACAGATCATGCAAACTCCACACACAACACAGAAACTCGACACGGAACACAGAAACTCAACACGGAACACAGGAACTCGATAAGAAGCACAGAAACTCCACACAGAACGCAGAAACTCGACACAGAACACGTAAACTCCACACAGATCACGCAAACTCCACACAGAACACAGAAACTCCACACGGAACACATAAACTCGACACGAAACATAGAAACTCCACACAGAACACAGCAACTCCACACAGATCATGCTAACTCCACACAGAACACAGAAACTCCACAAAGAACACAGAAACTCTACACAGAATACAGAAACTCCACACAGAACACAAAAACTCCACACAGAACACAAAAACTCAACACAGAACACAAAAACTCCACACAGAACACAGCAACTCTACACAGATCATGCAAACTCCAAACAGAACACAGAAACTCCACACAGAACACAGCAACTCCACACAGATCATGCAAACTCCACACAGAACACAGAAACTCAACATGGAACAGAGAAACTCGACACAAAACACAGAAACTCCACACAAAACAGAAACTGTACACAGAAACTCCACACAGAACACAGAAACTCAACACAGGTCATGCAAGCTCCACACAGAACACAGAAACTCTACACAGAACACAGAAACTCCACACAGAACACAGAAACTCTACACAGAAACTCCACACATAACACAGAAACTCCACACAGATCATGCAAACTCCACACAGAACAGAGAAACTCCACACGGAACACAGAAACTCAACACAGATCATGCAAACTCCACACAGAACAGAGAAACTCCACCCGGAACACAGAAACTCTACACAGATCATGCAAACTCCACACAGAACACAGAAACTCTACACAGGATACAGAAACTCCACACAGAACACAGGAACTCAACACGGAACACAGAAACTCGACACGAAGCACAGAAACTCCACACAGAACACATAAACTCGAGACAGAACACAGAAACTCTACACAGAACAAAGAAACTCCACATAGAACACAGAAACTCCACACAGAACATGCAAACTCCACACAGAACACAGAAACTCGACACGGAACACAGAAACTTAACACGGAACACAGGAACTCAACACGAAGCACAGAAACTCCACACAGAACACAAAAACTCCACACAGAACACGTAAACTCCACACAGATCACGCAAACTCCACACAGAACATAGAAACTCCACACGGAACACAAAAACTCGACACGAAACATAGAAACTCCACACAGAACACAGCAACTCCACACAGATCATGCTTTCTCCACACAGAACACAGAAACTCCACACTGAACACAGAAACTCCTCACGGAACACAGAAACTCTACACAGAACACAGAAACTCTACACAGAACACAGAAACTCCACATCGATCACGCAAACTCCACACAGAACACAGAAACTCGACACGGAACACAGAAACTCGACACGAAACACAGAAACTCCACACAGAACACAGAAACTCCACACAGATCACGCAAACTCCACACAGAACACAGAAACTCGACACGGAACACAGAAACTCCACACAGAACACAGAAACTCGACACGGAACACAGAAACTCGACACAGAACACAGAAACTCCACACAGATCACGGAAACTCCACACAGAACACAGAAACTCCACACAGAACACAGAAACTCGACACGGAACACAGAAACTCCACACAGAACACAGAAACTCGACACGGAACACAGAAACTTGACACAGAACACAGAAACTCCACACAGATCACGCAAAGTCCACACAGAACACAGAAACTCCACACGGAACACAAAAACTCGACATGGAACACAGAAACTCCACACAGAACACAGAAACTCAACACGGAACACAGAAATTCTACACAGAACACAGGAACTCTACACAGAACACAGAAACTCCACACAGATCATGCAAACTCCACACAGAACACAGAAACTCTACACAGATCATTCAAACTCCACACAGAACACAGAAACTCAACACGGAACACAGAAACTCGACACGAAGCACAGAAACTCCAATCAGAACACAGAAACTCTACACAGAACACAGAAACTCAACACAGAACACAGAAACTCGACACAGAACACAGAAACTCCACACAGAACACAGAAACTCCACACAGAAACTCCACACATAACACAGAAACTCCACACAGATCATGCAAACTCCACGGAGAACAGAGAAACTCCACACGGAACACAGAAACTCCACACAGATCATGCAAACTCCACACAAAACAGAGAAACTCCACACGGAACACAAAAACTCTACACAGATCATGCAAACTCCACACAGAACAAAGAAACTCTACACAGAATACAGAAACTCCACACAGAACACAGAAACTCTACAGAGAATACAGAAACTCCACACAGAACACAGAAACTCAACACAGAACACAGAAACTCCACACAGAACACATAAACTCCACACAGAACACAGAAACTCAACACGGAACAGAGAAACTCGACACGAAACACAGAAACTCCACACAGAACACAGAAACTCTACACAGAAACTCCACACAGATCATGCAAACTCCACACAGAACAGAGAAACTCCACACGGAACACAGAAACTCTACACAGATCATGCAAACTCCATACAGAACACAGAAACTCTACACAGAACACAGAAACTCCATAAAGAACAAAGAAACTCTACACAGAACACAGAAACTCAACACGGAACACAGAAACTCAACACGGAACAGAGAAACTCGACACGAAACACAGAAACTCCACACAGAACACAAAAACTCTACACAGAAACTCCACACAGATCATCCAAACTCCACACAAAACAGAGAAACTCCACACGGAACACAAAAACTCTACACAGATCATGCAAACTCCACACAGAACAAAGAAACTCTACACAGAATACAGAAACTCCACACAGAACACAGAAACTCTACAGAGAATACAGAAACTCCACATAGAACACAGAAACTCAACACAGAACACGAAAACTCCACACAGAACACATAAACTCCACACAGAACACAGAAACTCAACACGGAACAGAGAAACTCGACACGAAACACAGAAACTCCACACAGAACACAGAAACTCTACACAGAAACTCCACACAGATCATGCAAACTCCACACAGAACAGAGAAACTCCACACGGAACACAGAAACTCTACACAGATCATGCAAACTCCATACAGAACACAGAAACTCTACACAGAACACAAAAACTCCATAAAGAACAAAGAAACTCTACACAGAACACAGAAACTCAACACGGAACACAGAAACTCCACACGGAACACAGAAACTCCACACAGATCACGCAAACTCCACACAGAACACAGAAACTCCACACGGAACACAGAAACTCAACACGGAACACAGAAGCTCGACACGGAACACAGAAACTCCACACATAACACAGAAACTCCACACAGATCACGCAAACTCCACACAGAACACAGAAACTTCACAAGGAACACAGAAACTCAATACGGAACACAGAAATTCAACAAAGAACACAGGAACTCTACACAGAACACAGAAACTCCACACAGATCGTGCAAACTCCACACAGAACACAGAAACTCTACACAGATCATGCAAACTCCACACAGAACACAGAAACTCAACACGGAACACAGAAACTCGACACGGAGCACAGAAACTCCACTCAGAACACAGAAACTCCACACAGAACACATAAACTCCACACGGAACACAGACACTCTACACCGAACAAAGAAACTCCACATAGAACACAGAAACTCCACACAGATCATGCAAACTCCACACAGAACACAGAAACTCGACACAGAACACGTAAACTCCACACAGATCACGCAAACTCCACACAGAACACAGAAACTCAACACGGAACACAGAAACTCGACACGAAGCACAGAAACTCCACTCAGAACACAGAAACTCCACACAGACTACATAAACTCTACACAGAACAAAGAAACTCCACATAGAACACAGAAAATCCACACAGATCATGCAAACTCCACACAGAACACAGAAACTCGACACGGAACACAGAAACTCAACACGGAACACAGGAACTCAACACGAAGCACAGAAACTCCACACAGAACACAAAAACTCGACACAGAACACGAAAACTCCACAAAGAACACATAAACTCTACACAGAACACAGAAACTCAACACGGAACAGAGAAACTCGACACGAAACACAGAAACTCCACACAGAACACAGAAACTCTACACAGAAACTCCACACAGATCATGCAAACTCCACACAGAACAGAGAAACTCCACACGGAACACAGAAACTCTACACAGATCATGCAAACTCCATACAGAACACAGAAACTCTACACAGAACACAGAAACTCAACACGGAACACAGAAACTCCACACTCCACACAGAAACTCCACACAGATCACGCAAACTCCACACAGAACACAGAAACTCCACACGGAACACAGAAACTCAACACGGAACACAGAAGCTCCACACAGAACACAGAAACTCAACAGGGAACACAGAAACTCCACACATAACACAGAAACTCTACACAGAACAAAGAAACTCCACATAGAACACAGAAACTCCACACAGATCATGCAAACTCCACACAGAACACATAAACTCGACACGGAACACAGAAACTCAACACGGAACACAGGAACTCGATAAGAAGCACAGAAACTCCACACAGAACGCAGAAACTCGACACAGAACACGTAAACTCCACACAGATCACGCAAACTCCACACAGAACACAGAAACTCCACACGGAACACATAAACTCGACACGAAACATAGAAACTCCACACAGAACACAGCAACTCCACACAGATCATGCTAACTCCACACAGAACACAGAAACTCCACACAGAACACAGAAACTCTACACAGAATACAGAAACTCTACACAGAATACAGAAACTCCACACAGAACACAAAAACTCAACACAGAACACAAAAACTCCACACAGAACACAGAAACTCTACACAGATCATGCAAACTCCAAACAGAACACAGACACTCCACACAGAACACAGCAACTCCACACAGAAACTCAACACGGAACAGAGAAACTCGACACGGAACAGAGAAACTCGACACGAAACACAGAAACTCCACACAAAACAGAAACTTTACACAGAAACTCCACAGAGATCATGCATGCTCCGTAGAGAACAAAGAAACTCTACACAGAACACAGAAACTCCACACAGAACACAGAAACTCTACACAGAAACTCCACACATAACACAGAAACTCCACACAGATCATGCAAACTCCACACAGAACAGAGAAACTCTACACAGAACACAGAAACTCAACACAGATCATGCAAACTCCACACAGAACACAGAAACTCAACACGGAACACAGAAACACCACACGGATCACGCAAACTCCATACAGAACACAGAAACTCTACACAGAACACAGAAAGTCTACACAGAACACAGAAACTCAACACGGAACAGAGAAACTCGACACGAAGCACAGAAACTCCACTCAGAACACAGAAACTCCACACAGAACACATAAACTCGAGACAGAACACAGAAACTCTACACAGAACAAAGAAACTCCACATAGAACACAGAAACTCCACACAGAACATGCAAACTCCACACAGAACACAGAAACTCGACACGGAACACAGAAACTTAACACGGAACACAGGAACTCGACACGAAGCACAGAAACTCCACACAGAACACAGAAACTCGACACAGAACACGTAAACTCCACATAGATCACGCAAACTCCACACGGAACACAGAAACTCCACACGGAACACAAAAACTCGACACGAAACATTGAAACTCAACACAGATCACAGCAAATCCACACAGATCATGCTTTCTCCACACAGAACACAGAAACTCCACACTGAACACAGAAACTCCTCACGGAACACAGAAACTCTACACAGAACACAGAAACTCCACATCGATCACGCAAACTCCACACAGAACACCGAAACTCGACACGGAACACAGAAACTCGACACGAAACACAGAAACTCCACACAGAACACAGAAACTCCACACAGATCACGCAAACTCCACACAGAACACAGAAACTCGACACGGAACACAGAAACTCCACACAGAACACAGAAACTCGACACGGAACACAGAAACTCGACACAGAACACAGAAACTCCACACAGATCACGGAAACTCCACACAGAACACAGAAACTCCACACAGAACACAGAAACTCGACACGGAACACAGAAACTCCACACAGAACACAGAAACTCGACACGGAACACAGAAACTTGACACAGAACACAGAAACTCCACACAGATCACGCAAAGTCCACACAGAACACAGAAACTCCACACGGAACACATAACTCGACATGGAACACAGAAACTCCACACAGAACACAGAAACTCAACACGGAACACAGAAATTCTACACAGAACACAGGAACTCCACACAGGACACAGAAACTCTACACAGATCATTCAAACTCCACACAGAACACAGAAACTCAACACGGAACACAGAAACTCGACACGAAGCACAGAAACTCCAATCAGAACACAGAAACTCCACACAGAACACAGAAACTCCACACAGATCATGCAAACTCCACACAGAACACAGAAACTCAACACAGAACACGTAAACTCCACACAGATCACGCAAACTCCACACAGAACACAGAAACTCCACACGGAACACAAAAACTCGACACGGAACATACAAACTCCACACAGAACACAGCAACTCCACACAGATCATGCAAACTCCACACAGAACACAGAAACTCAACAGGGAACACAAAAACTCGACACGAAGCACAGAAACTCCACTCAGAATACAGAAACTCCACACAGAACACATAAACTCCACACGAAACACAGAAACTCTACACAGAACAAAGAAACTCCACATAGAACACAGAAACTCCACACAGATCATGCAAACTCCACACAGAACACAGAAACTCGACACGGAACACAGAAACTCAACACGGAACACAGGAACTCGACACGAAGCACAGAAACTCCACACAGAACGCAGAAACTCGACACAGAACACGTAAACTCCACACAGATCACGCAAACTCCACACAGAACACAGAAACTCCACACCGAACACACAAACTCAACACAGAACACAGAAGCTCAACACGGAACACAGAAACTCCACACATAACACAGAAACTCCAAACAGATCACGCAAACTCCACACAGAAGACAGAAACTTCACAAGGAACACAGAAACTCAATACGGAACACAGAAACTCAACACGGAACACAGAAATTCTACACAGAACACAGGAACTCTACACAGAACACAGAAACTCCACACAGATCATGCAAACCCCACATAGAACACAGAAACTCTACACTGATCATGCAAACTCCACACAGAACACAGGAACTCAACACGGAACACAAAAACTCGACACGAAGCACAGAAACTCCACTCAGAACACAGAAACTCCACACAGAACACATAAACTCCACACGGAACACAGAAACTCTACAGAGAACAAAGAAACTCCACATAGAACACAGAAACTCCACACAGATCATGCGAACTCCACACAGAACACAGAAACTCGACACAGAACACGTAAACTCCACACAGATCACGCAAACTCCACACGGAACAAAAAAACTCGACACGGAACATAGAAACTCCACACAGAACACAGCAACTCCACACAGATCATGCAAACTCCACACAGAACACAGAAACTCAACACGGAACACAGAAACTCGACACGAAGCACAGAAACTCCACTCAGAACACAGAAACTCAACACAGAACACATAAACTCGACACGGAACACAGAAACTCTACACAGAACAAAGAAACTCCACATAGAACACAGAAACTCCACACAGATCACGCAAACTCCACACGGAACAAAAAAACTCGACACGGAACATAGAAACTCCACACAGAACACAGAAACTCCACACAGATCATGCAAACTCCCCACAGAACACAGAAACTCAACACGGAACACAGAAACTCGACACGAAGCACAGAAACTTCACTCAGAACACAGAAACTCAACACAGAACACATAAACTCGACACGGAACACAGAAACTCTACACAGAACAAAGAAACTCCACATAGAACACAGAAACTCCACACAGATCATGCAAACTCCACACAGAACACAGATACTCAACACGGAACACAGGAACTCGACACAAAGCACAGAAACTCCACACAGATCACAGAAACTCCACACGGAACACAGAAACTCCTCACGGAACACAGAAACTCTACACAGAACACAGAAACTCCACACAGATCACGCAAACTCCACACAAAACACAGAAACTCGACACGGAACACAGAAACTCCACACAGAACACAGAAACTCCACACAGATCACAGAAACTTCACACAGAACACAGAAACTCGACACGGAACACAGAAACTCCACACAGAACACAAAAACTCGACACGGAGCACAGAAACTCGACACAGAACACAAAAACTCCGCACAGATCACGTAAACTCCACACAGAACACAGAAACTCCACACAAAACACAGAAACTCGACACAAAACACAGAAACTCCACACAGAAAACAGAAACTCCACACAGATCACGTAAACTCCACACAGAACACAGAAACTTCACACAGAACACAGAAACTCGACACGGAACACAGAAACTCCACACAGAACACAAAAACTCGACACGGAGCACAGAAACTCGACACAGAACACAAAAACTCCACACAGATCACGCAAAGTCCACACAGAACACAGAAACTCCACACGGAACACAAAAACTCGACATGGAACACAGGAACTCCACGCAGAACACAGAAACTCCACACAAAAAACAAGAACTCGACACGGAACACAGAAACTCCACACAGAACACAGAAACTCCACACAGATCACGTAAACTCCACACAGAACACAGAAACTCGACACGGAACACAGAAACTCTACACAGAACACAAAAACTCGACACGGAGCACAGAAACTCGACACAGAACACAAAAACTCCACACAGATCACGCAAAGTCCACACAGAACACAGAAACTCCACACGGAACACAAAAACTCGACATGGAACACAGAAACTCCATACAGAACACAGAAACTCAACACGGAGCACAGAAACTCGACACAGATCACGCAAACTCCACACAGAACACAGAAACCCCACACAGATCAAGGAAACTCCACACAGAAAACAGAAACTCCACAAATATAACGCAAACTCCACATGGAACCCAGAAACTCGACACAGAACACAGAAACTCTACACAGAATACAGAAACTCCACACAGAACACAGAAACTCAACACAGAACACGAAAACTCCACACAGAACACAGAAACTCTACACAGATAATGAAAACTCCAAACAGAACACAGAAGCTCTACACAGAACACAGAAACTCTACACAGAACACAGAAACTCCACACAGAAAACAGAAACTCAACACGGAACAGAGAAACTCGACACATAACACAGAAACTCCACACAGAACACAGAAACTCTAAACAGAAACTCCACACATAACACAGAAACTCCACACAGATCATGCAAACTCCACACGAACAGAGTAACTGCAAACGGAACACAGAAACTCTACACAGATCATGCAAACTCCATGCAGAACACAGAAACTCTACAGAGAACACAGAAACTCAACACGGAACACAGAAACTCCACACGGATCACAGAAACTCCACACAGATCACGCAAACTCCACACAGAACACGGAAACTCCACACGGACCACAGAAACTCAACACGGAACACAGAAGCTCAACACGGAACACAGAAACTTGACAGGAACACAGAAACTCGACACAGAACACAGAAACACCACACATAACACAGAAACTCCACACAGATCACGCAAACTCCACACAGAACACAGAAACTTCACAAGGAACACAGAAACTCAATACGTCACACAGAAACTCGACACGAAGCACAGAAACTCCACTCAGAACACAGAAACTCTACACAGAACAAAGAAACTCCACAGAGAACACAGAAACTCCACACAGATCATGCAAACTCCACACAGAACACAGAAACTCGACACAGAACACAGAAACTCCACACAGATCAAGCAAACTCCACACAAATCACAGAAACTCCACACTGAATGCAAAAACTCCACATGGAACATAGAAACTCCACACAGAACACAGCAACTCCACACAGATCATGCAAACTCAACACAGAACACAGAAACTCAACACGGAACACAGAAACTCGACAGGAAGCACAGAAACTCCACTCAGAACACAGAAACTCCACACAGAACACATAAACTCCACACGGAACACAGAAACTCTACACAGAACAAAGAAACTCCACATAGAACACAGAAACTCCACACAGATCATGCAAACTCGACACGGAACACAGAAACTCAACCCAGAACACAGGAACTCGACACAAAGCACAGAAACTCCACACAGAACACAGAAACTTGACACAGAACACGTAAACTCCACACAGATCACGCAAACTCCACACAGAACACAGAAACTCCACACGGAACACAAAAACTCGACACAAAACATAGAAACTCCACACAGAACACAGCATCTCCACACAGATCATGCTTACTCCACACAGAACACAAAAACTCCTCATGGAACACAGAAACTCTACACAGAACACAGAAACTCTACACAGAACACAGAAACTCCACACAGATCACGCAAACTCCACACAGAACACAGAAACTCGACACGGAACACAGAAAGTCGACACGGAACAGAAAAACTCCACACAGAACACAGAAACTCCACACAGATCACGCAAACTCCACACAGAACACAGAAACTCGACACGGAACACAGAAACTCCACACAGAACACAGAAACTCGACAAGGAACACAGAAACTCCACACAAAACACAGAAACTCCACACAGAACACAGAAACTCCACACGGAACACAAAAACTCGACATGGAACACAGGAACTCCACACAGAACACAGAAACTCAACACAAAACACAGAAACTCCACACAGATCACACAAACTCCACACAGATCACAGAAACTCCACACAGAACAAAGAAACTCCACACAGATCACGCAAACTCCACATGGAACACAGAAACTCAACACAGAACACAGAAACTCTACACAGAATACAGAAACTCCACACAGAACACAGAAACTCAACACAGAACACGAAAACTCCACACAGAACACAGAAACTCTACAGAGATTATGCAAACTCCAAACAGAACACAGAAGCTCTACACAGAACACAGAAACTCAACACGGAACAGAGAAACTCGACACGAAACACAGAAACTCCACACAGAACACAGAAACTCTAAACAGAAACTCCACACATAACACAGAAACTCCACACAGATCATGCAAACTCCACACAGAACAGAGAAACTCCACACGGAACACAGAAACTCAACACGGAACACAGAAGCTCCACACGGAACACAGAAACTCCACACAGATCACGCAAACTCCATAAAGAACACAGAAACTCTACACAGAACACAGAAACTCAACACGGAACACAGAAACTCCACACGGAACACAGAAACTCCACACAGATCACGCAAACTCCACACAGAACACAGAACCTCCACACGGCCCACAGAAACTCAACACGGAACACAGAAGCTCAACACAAACCACAGAAACCTGACACGGAACACAGAAACTCGACACGGAACACAGAAACTCTACACAGATCATGCAAACTACATACAGAACACAGAAACTCTACACAGAACACGCAAACTCCACACAGAACACAGAAACTCCACACGGACCACAGAAACTCAACACGGAACACAGAAACTCAACACAAAACACAGAAACTCCACACGTAACACAGAAACTCCACACAGATCACGCAAACTCCACACAGAACACAGAAACTCCACACGGACCACAGAAACTCAACACGGAACACAGAAACTCAACACAAAACACAGGAACTCTACACAGAACATAGAAACTCCACACAGATCATGCAAACTCCACACAGAACACAGAAACTCTACACAGATCATGCAAACTCCACACAGAACACAGAAACTCAACACGGAACACAGAAACTCGACACGGAACACAGAAACTCTACACAGATCATGCAAACTCCATACAGAACACAGAAACTCTACACAGAACACGCAAACTCCACACAGAACACAGAAACTCCACACAGAACACATAAACTCCACACGGAACACAGAAACTCTACAGAGAACAAAGAAACTCCACATAGAACACAGAAACTCCACACAGATCATGCAAACTCCACACAGAACACAGAAACTCGACACAGAACACGTAAACTCCACACAGATCACGCAAACTCCACACAGAACACAGAAACTCCAAACGGAACACAAAAACTCGACAAGGAAAATAGAAACTCCACACAGAACACAGCAACTCCACACAGATCATGCAAACTCCACACAGAACACAGAAACTCAACACGGAACACAGAAACTGGACACGAAGCACAGAAACTCCACTCAGAACACAGAAACTCCACACAGAACACATAAACTCCACACGGAACACAGAAACTCTACACAGAACAAAGAAACTCCACATAGAACACAGAAACTCCACACAGATCATGCAAACTCCACACACAACACAAAAACTCGACACGGAACACAGAAACTCAACACCGAAAACAAGAACTCCACACAAAGCACAGAAACTCCACACAGAACACAGAAACTCGACACAGAACACGTAAACTCCACACAGATCACGCAAACTCCACAAAGAACACAGAAACTCCACACGGAACACAAAAACTCGACACGGAACATAGACACTCCACACGAACCACTGCAACTCCACTCAGATCATCCAAACACCACACACAACACAGAAACTCCACACGGAACACAGAAACTCCTCACGGAACACAGACACTCTACACAGAACACAGAAACTCCACACAGATCACGCAAACTCCACACAGAACACAGAAACTCGACACGGAACACAGAAACTCCACACGGAACACAGAAACTCCACACAGAACACAGAAACTCCACACAGATCACGCAAACTCCACACAGAACACAGAAACTCCACACAGAACACAGAAACTCGACACGGAACACAGAAACTCCACACAGAACAAAGAAACTCGACACGGAACACAGAAACTCTACACAGAACACAGAAACTCCACACAGATTACGCAAACTCCACACAGAACACAGAAACTCCACACGGAACACAAAAACTCGACATAGAACACAGAAACTCCACACACAACCCAGAAACTCAACACGGAACACAGAAACTCGACACAGATCACGCAAACTCCACACAGAACACAGAAACTCCACACAGATCACGGAAACTCCCCACAAAACACAGAAACTCCACACAGATCACGCAAATTCCACATGGAACACAGAGACTCGACACAGAACACAGAAACTCAACACAGAACACGTAAACTCCACACAGATCACGCAAACTCCACACAGAACACAGAAACTCCACACGGAACACAAAAACTCGACACGGAACATAGAAACTCCACACAGAACACAGCAACTCCACACAGATCATGCAAACTCCACACAGAACACAGAAACTCAACACGGAACACAGAAACTCGACACGAAGCACAGAAACTCCACTCAGAACACAGAAACTCCACACAGAACACATAAACTCTACACAGAACAAAGAAACTCTACACAAAACAAAAAAACTCCACATAGAACACAGAAACTCCACACAGATCATGCAAACTCCACACAGAACACAAAAACTTGACACGGAACACAGAAACTCAACACGGAACACAGGAACTCGACAGGAAGCACAGAAACTCCACACAAAACACAGAAACTCGACACAGAACACGTAAACTCCACACAGATCACGCAAACTCCACAAAGAACGAAGAAACTCCACACAGAACACAAAAACTCGACATGGAACATAGAAACTCCACACAGAACACAGCAACTCCACACAGATCATGCAAACTCCACACAGAACACAGAAAGTCCACACGGAACAAATAAACTCCTCACGGAACACAGAAACTCTACACAGAACACAGAAACTCCACAAAGATCACGCAAACTCCACACAGAACACAGAAACTTCACAAGGAACACAGAAACTCCACACAGAACAGTGAAACTCCACACAGATCACGCAATCTCCACACAGAACACAGAAACTCAACACAGAACACAGAAACTCGACACGGAACACAGAAACTCCACACAGAACACAGGAACTCGACACAGAACACAGAAACTCCACACAGATCACGCAAACTCCACACAGAACACAGAAACTTCACAAGGAACACAGAAACTCGACATGGAACACAGAAACTCCACACAGAACACAGAAACTCAACACGGAACACAGAAACTCGACACAGATCACGCAAACTCCACACAGAACACAGAAACTCCACACAGATCACGGAAACTCCACACAGAACACAGAAACTCCACACAGATCACGCAAACTCCACATGGAACACAGAAACTCGACACAGAACACAGAAACTCTACACAGATCATGTAACAACATCCAGAAACACCGCCGGCTTCTCTGGGCCCGATCTCATCTGAGATGGACTGACGCAAAGGAGAAAAGTGTGCAGTGGTTTGACAAGTTCATACTTCAAATAGTATTTGGAAATCATAGACGTCGTGTCCTTTGGGCTTAAGAGGAAAAGGACCATCCAGATGGTTATCTGCACAAGTTCAAAAGCCAGTATCTGCGATGGTATGGGGACGTGTTAGTGCCCATTGCATGGGTAACTCGTGCATCTGTGAAGACATGATTAATGCTGACAGGTAAATACAGGTTTTGGAGCAACATATGCTGCCATCCCAGCCACGTCTTTTTCAGGGACGTCCCTGCTTATTTATGACACAGAATCTCCACACAGATCACGCAAACTCCACACAGAACACAGAAACTTCACAAGGAACACAGAAACTCAATACGGAACACAGAAACTCGACACGGAACACAGAAATTCTACACAGAACACAGGAACTCTACACAGAACACAGAAACTCCACACAGATCATGCAAACTCCACACAGAACACAGAAACTCTACACAGATCATGCAAACTCCACACAGAACACAGAAACTCAACACGGAACACAGAAACTCGACACGAAGCACAGAAACTCCACTCAGAACACAGAAACTCCACACAGAACACAAAAACTCCACACGGAACACAGAAACTCTACACAGAACAAAGAAACTCCACATAGAACACAGAAACTCCACACAGATCATGCAAGCTCCACACAGAACACAGAAACTCGACACAGAACACGTTAACTCCACACAGATCACGCAAACTCCACACAGAACACAGAAACTCCACACAGAACACAAAAACTCGACACGGAACATAGAAACTCCCCACAGACCACAGCAACTCCACACAGATCATGCAAACTCCACACAGAACACAGAAACTCAACACGGAACACAGAAACTCGACACGAAGCACAGAAACTCCACTCAGAACACAGAAACTCCACACAGAACACATAAACTCCACACGGAACACAGAAACTCTACACAGAACAAAGAAACTCCACATAGAACACCGAAAATCCACACAGATCATGCAAACTCCACAGAGAACACAGAAACTCGACACGGAACACAGAAACTCAACACGGAACACAGGAACTCGACACGAAGCACAGAAACTCCACACAGAACACAGAAACTTGACACAGAACACGTAAACTCCACACAGATCACGCAAACTCCACACAAAACATAGAAACTCCACACGGAACACAAAAACTCGACACGAAACATAGAAACTCCACACAGAACACAGCAACTCCACACAGATCATGCTAACTCCAGACAGAACACAGAAACTCCACACGGAACACAGAAACTCCTCACGGAACAGAGAAACTCTACACAGAACGCAGAAACTCTACACAGAAACTCCACACAGATCACGCAAACTCCACACAGAACACAGAAACTCGACACGGAACACAGAAACTCCACACGGAACACAGAAACTCCACACAGAACACAGAAACCCCACACAGATCACGCAAACTCCACACAGAAACTCCACACAGAACACAGAAACTCGACACGGAACACAGAAACTCCACACAGAACACAGAAACTAGACACGGAACACAGAAACTCCACACAGAACACAGAAACTCCACACAGATCACGCAAACTCCACACAGAACACACAAACTCCACACGGAACAGGAAAACTAGACATGGAACACAGAAACTCCACACAGAACACAGAAACTCAACACGGAACACAGAAACTCAACACAGATCACGCAAACTCCACACAGAACACAGAAACTCCACACAGATCACGGAAACTCCACACAGAACACAGAAACTCCACACAGATCACGTAAACTCCACATGGAACACAGAAACTCGACACAGAACACAGAAACTCAACACAGAACACAGAAACTCTACACAGATCATGTAACAACATCCAGAAACACCGCCGGCTTCTCTGGGCCCGATCTCATCTGAGATGGACTGACGCAAAGGAGAAAAGTGTGCAGTGGTTTGACAAGTTCATACTTCAAATAGTATTTGGAAATCATGGACGTCGTGTCCTTTGGGCTTAAGAGGAAAAGGACCATCCAGATGGTTATCAGCACAAGTTCAAAAGCCAGTATCTGCGATGGTATGGGGACGTGTTAGTGCCCATGGCATGGGTAACTCGTGCATCTGTGAAGACATGATTAATGCTGACAGGTACATACAGGTTTTGGAGCAACATATGCTGCCATCCCAGCCACGTCTTTTTCAGGGACGTCCCTGCTTATTTCAGCAAGACAATGCCAAGCCACATACTGCATGTGTTACAACAGCATGGTTTCATAGTAAAAGAGTATGGGTAATAGACTGGCCTGCCTGCAGTCCAGACCTGTCTCCCACTGAAAATGTGTGGTGCATTATGAAGTGCAAAATATGACAATGGAGACTCTAGACTGTTGAGCAACCGAAGTCGTACATCAAGCTTGAATGGGAAAGAATTCCACCTACAAAGCTTCTACAATTAGTGTCCTCAGTTCCCAAACGCTAGTTGAGTGTTGGTAAAAAGGAAAGGTGATGTAACACAGTGGTAAACATGCCCCTGTCTCAGCTTTTTAGGAATGTGTTGAAGGCATCAAATTCAAAAATGAGTGAATATTCCCCAAAAAACAATAAAGTTTATCAGTTTGAACATTTAAAATCTTGTCTTGTACTCAATTGAATTTAGGTCACAAAGGATTTGCAAATCATTGTATGCTGTTTTTATTCACGTTTTACGCAACATCCCAATTTCATTGGAATTGAGGTCTCTACATGTTTCATATCCTTCGGCTGAAGTGCTGAAATAGTGACAGAATGTTCAAGTTTCCATGGAAATTTCTTTAATATGAAAAGCATAATACCCACGCCACAACATTGTATAAATACAATGCAAAACGATGGCGTATTAGCTAGGATGGAAGTAGATTTTGACTTGCATTCAAGTGGATTCACTTCAAAGTTTTTAGCATGCACAGTAATTGTGACACAGCGCCTTTGATTAGTAAATTAAATTCAGCATAATCTTTTATTTACTTAGTGCGCTTTACAAAAAACACAAACCATGCGGTTATTTTTCAAATTTGCATTCAGCGCATCCTGCAAAACGGGCTGCCTCACCTGCACTTTAGCTAAAATGCAGAAAATGATTAGCACCATGT
>CM056576.1:1560000-1890000 GCA_029721435.1 Gymnothorax reevesii
CCGAGCGAAAGTTCGCAGTTAGTTTAGGCGAACCCGAGCGAGAGTACACTGTGAGTTTATGGCGAGTCCGAGCGAGAGTTCTCTGTAAGTTTATGGTTAACACGAACGAGAGTTCTCTCTAAGTTTATGGCGTACCCGAGCGAGAGTTCCCTGCAAGTTTTTGGCGAACCCGAGCGAGAGTTCCCTGTAAGTTTATGGCGAACCCGAGCGAGAGTTCCCTGTAAGTTTATGGCGAATAAGAGCGAGAGTACCCTGTAAGTATATGGCAAATTCGAGCGAGAGTTCCCTGTAAGTTTATGACGAATCTGAGCGAGAGTTCCCTGTAATTTTATGGTGACCACGAGCGAAAGTTCCCTGTAAGTTCATAGCGAACCTGAGCGAGAGTTCCCTGTAAGTTTATGGCGAACCCAAGCGAAAGTTCTCTGTAAGGTTATGGTGAACCCGAGCGAGAGTTCCCTGTAAGTTTATGGCAAACCCAAGTGAGAGTTCCCTGTGAGTTTATGGCGAACCCGAGCGAGAGTTCCCTGAAAGTTCATGGCGAGTCCGAGCGAAAGTTCCGAGTAAGATTATGGCGAACCCGAGCGAGAGTTCCATGAAAGTTTATGGAAAACCCGAGCGAGAGTTCCCTGTAAGTTTAAGGCGAACCCGAGAGACAGTTCTCTGTAAGTTTATGGTGATCCCGAGCAAGAGTTCCTTGTAAGTTTATGGCCAAACCGAGCAAGAGTTCCCTGTAAATTTATGGTGAACCCGAGCGAGAGTTCTCTGGAAGTTTATGGTGTAGCCGAGCAAGAGTTCCTAGTTAGTTTATGACGAATTTGAGCGAGAGTTCCCTGTAATTTTATGGCAAACCCGAGCGAGAGTTCCCTGTTAGTTTATGGCAAACCCGAGCGAGAGTTCCCTGTAAGTTTATGGCTGACCCGAGCGAGAATTCCCTATAAGTTTATGGCTGACCCGAGCGAGAGTTCCCTGTATGTTAATGGAAAATCAGAGCGAGAGTTCCCTGTAAGTTTATTGCGAATCTGAGCGAGAGTTCCCTGTAAGTTTATGGCTGACCCTAGCGAGAGTTCCCTGGATGTTATTGGAAAATCAGAGCGAGAGTTCCCTGTAAGTTTATTGCGAAACTGAGCGAGAGTTCCCTGTAATTTTATGGTGACCACGAGCAAGAGTTCCCTGTAATTTCATAGCGAACCTGAGCGAGAGTTCCCTGTAAGTTTATGGCGAACCAAAGCGAGAGTTCTCCGTAAGTTTATGGCGAACCCGAGCGAGAGTCCATGTAAGTTTATGGCAAAACCGAGCGAGAGTTACATGTAAGTTTATGGCGAACCCGAGCGAGAGTTCTCTGTAAGTTTATGGCGAACCCGAGCGAGAGTTCTCTGTAAGTTTATGGCGAACCCGAGCGAGAGTTCCCTGTAAGTTTATGGCAAACCCAAGTGAGAGTTCCCTGTGAGTTTATGGCAAACCCAAGTGATAGTTCCCTGTGAGTTTATGGCAAATCCACGAAAGAGTTCCTTGTTAGTTTATGGCGAACCCGAGCGAGAGTTCCCTGTCAGTTCATGGCGAGTCTGAGCGAGAGTTCCCTGTAAGTTTATGGTTAACACGAGCGAGAGTTCCCTGTAAGTTTATGGAGAGTCCGAGCGAGAGTTCTCTGCAAGATTATTGCGAATCAAAGCAAATGTTCTCCGTAAGGTTATGGTGAACCTGAGCAAGAGTTGCCTGTAAGTTTTTGGCAAACCCAAGTGAGAGTTCCCGGTAAGTTTATGGTGAACCCGAACAAGAGTTCCCTCTAAGTTTATGGCGAATCCGAGCGAGATTTCCCTGTAAGTTTACAGCGAACCTGAGTGAAGGTTCCCTGTAAGTTTATGGCGAACCCGAGTGAGGGTTCCCTGTAAGTTTATGGCGAACCTGAGTGAGGGTTCCCTGTAAGTTTATGGCGAACCCGAGTGAGGGTTCCCTGTAAGTTTATGGCGAACCCGAACAAGAGTTACCCTGTAAGTTTATGGCGCACTTGAGCGAGCGTTCCCCGGAAGTTAATGGTGACCCTAATGGAGAGTTCCCTGTAAGTTTATGGTGAACCCGAGCGAGTGTTCCCTGTAAGTTTATAGGAAACCCGAGCGAAAGTTCCATGTAAGGTTATGGCAAACCCGAGAGAGAATTCTTTTGTAAGTTTATGGCGAACCCGAGAGAAAGTTTTCTGTAAGTTTATGGCGAACCCGAGCGAGAGTTCCCTGTAGGTTTATGGCAAACCCAAGTGAGAATTCCCTGTGAGTTTATGGCAAACCCGAGAAAGAGTTCCATGTTAGTTTATGGCGAACACGAGCGAGAGTTCCCTGTAAGTTTATGGCGTACGTGAGCGAGCGTTCCCCGTAAGTTAATGGTGAAACCAAGCGAGAGTTCCCCGTAAGTTTATGGTGAACCCAAGCGAGAGTTACCCTAAAGTTTATGGTGAATTCGAGCACGAGTTCCCTCTAAGTTTAGGCCTAACCCAAGCGAGAGTTCCCTGTAAGATTATAGCGAACCTGAACGAAAGTTTTCTGTAACTTTATGGCGAACTCGAGCGAGAGTTTCCTGTAAATTAATGGCGAACCTGAATGAGAGTTTCCTGTAAATTTATAGCAAATTCGAGCGAGAGAACTTTGTAAGTTTATGGTGAACTCGCGCGAGAATTCTCTGTAAGTTTACGGCAAACCCGGGCGAAAGTTCCCTGTAAGTTTATTGCTAGCCAAGCGAGAGTTCTCTGTAAGTTTATTGGGAACCCTAGCAAGAGTTTTCTGTAAGTTTATGGCGAACGAGAACAAGAGTTAGCCTGTAAGTTTATGGTGCACTTGAGCGAGGGTTCCCCATAAGTTAATGGTGAACCCAAGCGAGAGTTCTTTGTAACTTCATGACGAACCGGAGTGAGAGTTCCCTGTAAGTTTATGGACAACCCAAGCGAGAGTACTCTAAGTTTAGGCGAACCTGAGTGAGTGTTCCCTGTAAGTTTAAGTCAAGTCCGAGCGAAAGTTCCCTGTAAGTTTTTGGCGATTCCAAGCGAGACTTTTCTGTAAGTTTATGGCGGAACCAAGCGAGAGTTCCCTGTAAGTTTATGGCGAATCCGAGCGAGAGTTCCCTGTAAGTTTATGGCAAATGTAAGCGAGAGTTCCCCGAAATTTTATGGTGACCACGAGCGAGAGTTCCCTGTAAGTTTATGGCGAATTCGAGCGAGAGTTCCCTATAATTTTATGGCAAACCTGAGCGAGAGTTCCCTGTAAGTTAATGGTGAAACCGAGCGAGAATTCCCTGAAAGTTTATGGAAAACGCGAGCAAGTCTTCCCTGTAAGTTTATGGCAAACCCAAGTGAGAATACCAGGAAGTTTATGGAGAATCCGAGCGAGAGTTCCCTGAAAGGTTATGGCGAATCCAAGCGAAAGTTCTCTGTAAGTTTATGGCAAACACAAGCAAGATTTCTTTGTAAGTTTATGGCGAACACAAGCGATATTTCTTTGTAAGTTTATGGCGTACCAGAGCGAGATTTCCCTGTGAGTTTATGGAGACCCGAGTGAGAGTACGCTAAGTTTGCGGGGGACCTGAGCGAGGGTTCCCTTTAAGTTTAAGGTGAACCCAAGAAAGAGTTCCCTGTAAGTTTAAGGCAAACCCAAGCGAGAGTTCCCTGTAAGTTTATGGCAAACCCAAGCGAGAGTTCCCTGTAAGTTTAAGGTGAACCCGAGCGAGAGTTCCCTGTAAGTTTATGGTGACCACGAGCAAGAGTTCTCTGTAAGTTTATGGCGAACTCGAGCGAGAGTTCCCTGTATTTTTATGGCGAAACCGAGCCACAGTTCTCTGTAAGTTTATGTTGAACCCGAGCAAGAGTTCCCTGTAAGTTTATGGCAAACCCGAGCGAGAGTTTCCTGAAAGTTCAAAGCGAACCTGAGCGAGAGTTCCCTGTAAGTTTATGGCGAAACCGAGCGAAAGTTCCCTTTAAAGTTTATGGTGGACCCGAGCGAGAATTCGCTGTAAGTTTACGGCGAACCCGGACGAAAGTTCCCTGTAAGTTTATTGCTAGCCCAAGAGAGAGTTCTCTGTAAGTTTATTGGGAACCCTAGCGAGAGTTCTCTTTAAGTTTATGGCGAACCCGAACATGAGTGGGCCTGTAAGTTTGTCGCGCACTTGAGCGAGGGTTCCCCATAAGTGAATGGTGAACCCAAGCGAGAGTTCCTTGTAAGTTCATGGCGAACCCGAGCGAGAGTTCCCTGTAAGTTTATGGACAACCCAAGCGAGAGTACTCTAAGTGAATGGCGAACCTAAGCCAGTGTTCCCTGTAAGTTTAAGTCGAGTCCGAGCGAAACTTCCCTGTAAGTTTCTGGCGATGCCAAGCAACACTTTTCTGTAAGTTTATGGCGAAACCTGAGCGAGAGTTCCCTGTAAGTTTATGGCGAATCATAGCGAGAGTTCCCTGTAAGTTTATGGCAAATCAGAGCGAGAGTTCCCCGTAATTTTAAAGTGACCACGAGTGAGAGCTCCCTGTAAGTTTGTGGCAAACAGGAGCGAGAGTTCCCTGTAAGTTTAAGTTGAGTCCGAGCGAGAGTTCCCTGTTAGTTTATGGTGAACACAAGTGAATGTTCCCTGTGAGTTTATGGGGAACCCGAGCGAGAGTCCCCTGTAAGTTTATGGTGAACACGAGCGAAAGTTCCCTGTAAGTTTATGGCGAACCCGAGCGAGAGTTCCCTGTAAGTTTATGGCGAGTCCGAGCGAGAGTTCCCTGTAAGTTTATGGTGAACACAAGCGAATGTTCCCTGTGAGTTTATGGGGAACCCGAGCGAGAGTTCCCTGTAAGTTTATGGCGAGTCCGAGCGAGAGTTCCCTGTTAGTTTATGGTGAACACAAGCGAATGTTCCCTGTGAGTTTATGGGGAACCCGAGCGAGAGTCCCCTGTAAGTTTATGGTGAACACGAGCGAAAGTTCCCTGTAAGTTTATGGGGAAACCGAGCGAGAGTTCCCTGTAAGTTTATGGCGAGTCCGAGCGAGAGTTCCCTGTAAGTTTATGGTGAACTCGGTCAAGAGTTCCCTGTTAGTTTATGGCGAACACGAGCGAGAGTTCCCTGTTAGTTTATGGCAAACCCAAGCGAGAATACCCTGTGAGTTTATGGAAAACCCAAGCAAAAGTTCCCTTTCAGTATATGGCAAGCCCAAGTGAGAATACCTGGGAAGTTTATGGTGAACCCAAGCGAGAGTTCCCTGTTAGTTTATGGCGAACCTGAGCGAGAGTTCCCTGTAAGTTTACGGCAAACCCGAGAGAGTGTTCCCTGTAAGTTTATGGCCAACCCGAGAAAGTGTTCCCTGTAAGTTTATGCAGAATCTGAGCGAGAGTTCCCTGTAAGATTACGATGAATCCAAGCGAAAGTTCTCTGTAAGTTTATGGTGAACACAATTGAGAGTTCTTTGTAAGTTTATGGCGAACTCGAGCGAGAGTTCTTTGTAGGTTTATGGCGAGTCCGAGCGAGAGTTCCCTGTAAGTTTATGGTGAACTCGGTCAAGAGTTCCCTGTTAGTTTATGGCGAACCCGAGCGAGAGTTCCCTGTTAGTTTATGGCGAACCGGAGCGAGAGTTCCCTGTAAGTTTATGGCAAATCGGAGTGAGAGTTCCCTGTAATTTTATGGTGACCACGAGCAAGAGTTCCCTATGAGTTTATGGCAAACTTGAGCAAGAGTTCCCTGTAAGTTTATGGCGATTCCGAACGAAAGTTCGCTGTAAGTTTATGGCAAGTCCGAGCGAGAGTTCTCCGTTAGTTTATGCCGAACCCGATCGAGAATTCCCTTTAAGTTTATGGCTAACCCGAGCGAGTGTTCCCTGTAAGTTTCTGGCGAACCCGAGCCAGAATTTCCTGTAAGTATATGGCGAATTCGAGCTAGACTTCTCTGCAAGTCTATGGCGACCCCGAGCGAGAGTTCCCTGTAAGTTTATGGCGAACGCAAGCTATAGTTCTCTGCAAGTTTATGGCAAACTCGAGAGCGAGAGTTCTCCGTAAGTTTATGGCGAACCCGAACGAGAGTTCCCTTTAAGTTTATGGCTATCCCGAGAGAGTGTTCCCGGTAAGTTTCTGCCAAACCCTAGCGAGAGTTCCCTGTAAGTATATAGCGAATTCGAGCGAGAGTTCCCAGAAAGTTTATGGCGAACCCAAGCTAGAGTTCCCTGTAAGTTTATGGCAAACCCGCAGAAAAGTTCTCTGTAAGTTTATGGCGAACACAAGCAAGAGTTCCCTGTAAGCTTATGGCGAACCCGAGCGAGAGTTCCCAGTAAGTTTATGGTGAACCGGAGCGAGAGTTCCCTGTTAGTTTATGGCGAACCCGAGCGAGAGTTCCCTGTTAGTTTATGGCGAACTCGAGCGAGAGTTCCCTGTAAGTTTATGGCAAATCGGAGCGAGAGTTCCCTGTAATTTTATTGTGACCACGAGCGAGAGTTCCCTGTAAGTTTATAGCAAACCCGAGCGAAAGTTCCATGTAAGGTTATGGCAAACCCGAGAGAGAATTCTTTTGTAAGTTTATGGCGAACCCGAGAGAAAGTTTTCTGTAAGTTTATGGCGAACCCGAGCGAGAGTTCCCTGTAGGTTTATGGCAAACCCAAGTGAGAATTCCCTGTGAGTTTATGGCAAACCCGAGAAAGAGTTCCATGTTAGTTTATGGCGAACACGAGCGAGAGTTCCCTGTAAGTTTATGGCGTACGTGAGCGAGCGTTCCCCGTAAGTTAATGGTGAAACCAAGCGGGAGTTCCCCGTAAGTTTTTGGTGAACCCAAGCGAGAGTTACCCTAAAGTTTATGGTGAATTCGATTACGAGTTCCCTCTAAGTTTAGGCCTAACCCAAGCGAGAGTTCCCTGTAAGATTATAGCGAACCTGAACGAAAGTTTTCTGTAACTTTATGGCGAACCCGAGCGAGAGTTTCCTGTAAATTAATGGCGAACCTGAATGAGAGTTTCCTGTAAATTTATAGCGAATTCGAGCGAGAGAACTTTGTAAGTTTATGGTGAACTCGCGCGAGAATTCTCTGTAAGTTTACGGCAAACCCGGGCGAAAGTTCCCTGTAAGTTTATTGCTAGCCAAGCGAGAGTTCTCTGTAAGTTTATTGGGAACCCTCGCGAGAGTTTTCTGTAAGTTTATGGCGAACGAGAACAAGAGTTAGCCTGTAAGTTTATGGTGCACTTGAGCGAGGGTTCCCCATAAGTTAATGGTGAACCCAAGCGAGAGTTCTTTGTAACTTCATGATGAACCGGAGTGAGAGTTCCCTGTAAGTTTATGGACAACCCAAGCGAGAGTACTCTAAGTTTAGGCGAACCTGAGTGAGTGTTCCCTGTAAGTTTAAGTCAAGTCCGAGCGAAAGTTCCCTGTAAGTTTTTGGCGATTCCAAGCGAGACTTTTCTGTAAGTTTATGGCGGAACCAAGCGAGAGTTCCCTGTAAGTTTATGACGAATCCGAGCGAGAGTTCCCTGTAAGTTTATGGCAAATGTAAGCGAGAGTTCCCCGAAATTTTATGGTGACCACGAGCGAGAGTTCCCTGTAAGTTTATGGCGAATTCGAGCGAGAGTTCCCTATAATTTTATGGCAAACCTGAGCGAGAGTTCCCTGTAAGTTAATGGTGAAACCGAGCGAGAATTCCCTGAAAGTTTATGGAAAACGCGAGAAAGTCTTCCCTGTAAGTTTATGGCAAACCCAAGTGAGAATACCAGGAAGTTTATGGAGAATCCGAGCGAGAGTTCCCTGAAAGGTTATGGCGAATCCAAGCGAAAGTTCTCTGTAAGTTTATGGCAAACACAAGCAAGATTTCTTTGTAAGTTTATGGCGAACACAAGCGATATTTCTTTGTAAGTTTATGGCGTACCAGAGCGAGATTTCCCTGTGAGTTTATGGAGACCCGAGTGAGAGTACGCTAAGTTTGTGGGGGACCTGAGCGAGGGTTCCCTTTAAGTTTAAGGTGAACCCAAGAAAGAGTTCCCTGTAAGTTTAAGGCAAACCCAAGCGAGAGTTCCCTGTAAGTTTATGGCAAACCCAAGCGAGAGTTCCCTGTAAGTTTAAGGTGAACCCGAGCGAGAGTTCCCTGTAAGTTTATGGTGACCACGAGCAAGAGTTCTCTGTAAGTTTATGGCGAACTCGAGCGAGAGTTCCCTGTATTTTTATGGCGAAACCGAGCCACAGTTCTCTGTAAGTTTATGTTGAACCCGAGCAAGAGTTCCCTGTAAGTTTATGGCAAACCCGAGCGAGAGTTTCCTGAAAGTTCAAAGCGAACCTGAGCGAGAGTTCCCTGTAAGTTTATGGCGAAACCGAGCGAAAGTTCCCTTTAAAGTTTATGGTGGACCCGAGCGAGAATTCGCTGTAAGTTTACGGCGAACCCGGACGAAAGTTCCCTGTAAGTTTATTGCTAGCCCAAGAGAGAGTTCTCTGTAAGTTTATTGGGAACCCTAGCGAGAGTTCTCTTTAAGTTTATGGCGAACCCGAACATGAGTGGGCCTGTAAGTTTGTCGCGCACTTGAGCGAGGGTTCCCCATAAGTGAATGGTGAACCCAAGCGAGAGTTCCTTGTAAGTTCATGGCGAACCCGAGCGAGAGTTCCCTGTAAGTTTATGGACAACCCAAGCGAGAGTACTCTAAGTGAATGGCGAACCTAAGCCAGTGTTCCCTGTAAGTTTAAGTCGAGTCCGAGCGAAACTTCCCTGTAAGTTTCTGGCGATGCCAAGCAACACTTTTCTGTAAGTTTATGGCGAAACCTGAGCGAGAGTTCCCTGTAAGTTTATGGCGAATCATAGCGAGAGTTCCCTGTAAGTTTATGGCAAATCAGAGCGAGAGTTCCCCGTAATTTTAAAGTGACCACGAGTGAGAGCTCCCTGTAAGTTTGTGGCAAACAGGAGCGAGAGTTCCCTGTAAGTTTAAGTTGAGTCCGAGCGAGAGTTCCCTGTTAGTTTATGGTGAACACAAGTGAATGTTCCCTGTGAGTTTATGGGGAACCCGAGCGAGAGTCCCCTGTAAGTTTATGGTGAACACGAGCGAAAGTTCCCTGTAAGTTTATGGCGAACCCGAGCGAGAGTTCCCTGTAAGTTTATGGCGAGTCCGAGCGAGAGTTCCCTGTAAGTTTATGGTGAACACAAGCGAATGTTCCCTGTGAGTTTATGGGGAACCCGAGCGAGAGTTCCCTGTAAGTTTATGGCGAGTCCGAGCGAGAGTTCCCTGTTAGTTTATGGTGAACACAAGCGAATGTTCCCTGTGAGTTTATGGGGAACCCGAGCGAGAGTCCCCTGTAAGTTTATGGTGAACACGAGCGAAAGTTCCCTGTAAGTTTATGGCGAACCCGAGCGAGAGTTCCCTGTAAGTTTATGGCGAGTCCGAGCGAGAGTTCCCAGTTAATTTATGGTGAACTCGGTCAAGAGTTCCCTGTTAGTTTATGGCGAACCCGAGCGAGAGTTCCCTGTTAGTTTATGGCAAACCCAAGCGAGAATACCCTGTGAGTTTATGGAAAACCCAAGCAAAAGTTCCCTTTCAGTTTATGGCAAGCCCAAGTGAGAATACCTGGGAAGTTTATGGTGAACCCAAGCGAGAGTTCCCTGTTAGTTTATGGCGAACCTGAGAGAGAGTTCCCTGTAAGTTTACGGCAAACCCGAGAGAGTGTTCCCTGTAAGTTTATGGCCAACCCGAGAAAGTTTTCCCTGTAAGTTTATGGAGAATCTGAGCGAGAGTTCCCTGTAAGGTTACGATGAATCCAAGCGAAAGTTCTCTGTAAGTTTATGGTGAACACAATTGAGAGTTCTTTGGAAGTTTATGGCGAACTCGAGCGAGAGTTCTTTGTAGGTTTATGGCGAGTCCGAGCGAGAGTTCCCTGTAAGTTTATGGTGAACTCGGTCAAGAGTTCCCTGTTAGTTTATGGCGAACCCGAGCGAGAGTTCCCTGTTAGTTTATGGCGAACCGGAGCGAGAGTTCCCTGTAAGTTTATGGCAAATCGGAGTGAGAGTTCCCTGTAATTTTATGGTGACCACGAGCAAGAGTTCCCTATGAGTTTATGGCAAACTTGAGCAAGAGTTCCCTGTAAGTTTATGGCGATTCCGAACGAAAGTTCGCTGTAAGTTTATGGCAAGTCCGAGCGAGAGTTCTCCGTTAGTTTATGCCGAACCCGATCGAGAATTCCCTTTAAGTTTATGGCTAACCCGAGCGAGTGTTCCCTGTAAGTTTCTGGCGAACCCGAGCCAGAATTTCCTGTAAGTATATGGCGAATTCGAGCTAGACTTCTCTGCAAGTCTATGGCGACCCCGAGCGAGAGTTCCCTGTAAGTTTATGGCGAACGCAAGCTATAGTTCTCTGCAAGTTTATGGCAAACTCGAGAGCGAGAGTTTTCCGTAAGTTTATGGCGAACCCGAACGAGAGTTCCCTTTAAGTTTATGGCTATCCCGAGAGAGTGTTCCCGGTAAGTTTCTGCCAAACCCTAGCGAGAGTTCCCTGTAAGTATATAGCGAATTCGAGCGAGAGTTCCCAGAAAGTTTATGGCGAACCCAAGCTAGAGTTCCCTGTAAGTTTATGGCAAACCCGCAGAAAAGTTCTCTGTAAGTTTATGGCGAACACAAGCAAGAGTTCCCTGTAAGCTTATGGCGAACCCGAGCGAGAGTTCCCAGTAAGTTTATGGTGAACCGGAGCGAGAGTTCCCTGTTAGTTTATGGCGAACCCGAGCGAGAGTTCCCTGTTAGTTTATGGCGAACTCGAGCGAGAGTTCCCTGTAAGTTCATGGCAAATCGGAGCGAGAGTTCCCTGTAATTTTATTGTGACCACGAGCGAGAGTTCCCTGTAAGTTTATAGCAAACCCGAGCGAAAGTTCCATGTAAGGTTATGGCAAACCCGAGAGAGAATTCTTTTGTAAGTTTATGGCGAACCCGAGAGAAAGTTTTCTGTAAGTTTATGGCGAACCCGAGCGAGAGTTCCCTGTAGGTTTATGGCAAACCCAAGTGAGAATTCCCTGTGAGTTTATGGCAAACCCGAGAAAGAGTTCCATGTTAGTTTATGGCGAACACGAGCGAGAGTTCCCTGTAAGTTTATGGCGTACGTGAGCGAGCGTTCCCCGTAAGTTAATGGTGAAACCAAGCGGGAGTTCCCCGTAAGTTTTTGGTGAACCCAAGCGAGAGTTACCCTAAAGTTTATGGTGAATTCGATTACGAGTTCCCTCTAAGTTTAGGCCTAACCCAAGCGAGAGTTCCCTGTAAGATTATAGCGAACCTGAACGAAAGTTTTCTGTAACTTTATGGCGAACCCGAGCGAGAGTTTCCTGTAAATTAATGGCGAACCTGAATGAGAGTTTCCTGTAAATTTATAGCGAATTCGAGCGAGAGAACTTTGTAAGTTTATGGTGAACTCGCGCGAGAATTCTCTGTAAGTTTACGGCAAACCCGGGCGAAAGTTCCCTGTAAGTTTATTGCTAGCCAAGCGAGAGTTCTCTGTAAGTTTATTGGGAACCCTCGCGAGAGTTTTCTGTAAGTTTATGGCGAACGAGAACAAGAGTTAGCCTGTAAGTTTATGGTGCACTTGAGCGAGGGTTCCCCATAAGTTAATGGTGAACCCAAGCGAGAGTTCTTTGTAACTTCATGATGAACCGGAGTGAGAGTTCCCTGTAAGTTTATGGACAACCCAAGCGAGAGTACTCTAAGTTTAGGCGAACCTGAGTGAGTGTTCCCTGTAAGTTTAAGTCAAGTCCGAGCGAAAGTTCCCTGTAAGTTTTTGGCGATTCCAAGCGAGACTTTTCTGTAAGTTTATGGCGGAACCAAGCGAGAGTTCCCTGTAAGTTTATGACGAATCCGAGCGAGAGTTCCCTGTAAGTTTATGGCAAATGTAAGCGAGAGTTCCCCGAAATTTTATGGTGACCACGAGCGAGAGTTCCCTGTAAGTTTATGGCGAATTGGAGCGAGAGTTCCCTATAATTTTATGGCAAACCTGAGCGAGAGTTCCCTGTAAGTTAATGGTGAAACCGAGCGAGAATTCCCTGAAAGTTTATGGAAAACGCGAGCAAGTCTTCCCTGTAAGTTTATGGCAAACCCAAGTGAGAATACCAGGAAGTTTATGGAGAATCCGAGCGAGAGTTCCCTGTAAGGTTATGGCGAATCCAAGCAAAAGTTCTCTGTAAGTTTATGGCAAACACAAGCAAGATTTCTTTGTAAGTTTATGGCGAACACAAGCGAGATTTCTTTGTAAGTTTATGGCGAACCCGAGCGAGATTTCCCTGTGAGTTTATGGAGACCCGAGTGAGAGTACGCTAAGTTTGTGGCGGACCTAGGCGAGGGTTCCCTTTAAGTTTAAGGTGAACCCAAGAAAGAGTTCCCTGTAAGTTTAAGGCAAACCCAAGCGAGAGTTCCCTGTAAGTTTATGGCAAACCCAAGCGAGAGTTCCCTGTAAGTTTAAGGTGAACCCGAGCGAGAGTTCCCTGTAAGTTTATGGTGACCACGAGCAAGAGTTCTCTGTAAGTTTATGGCGAACTCGAGCGAGAGTTCCCTGTATTTTTATGGCGAAACCGAGCCACAGTTCTCTGTAAGTTTATGTTGAACCCGAGCAAGAGTTCCCTGTAAGTTTATGGCAAACCCGAGCGAGAGTTTCCTGAATGTTCAAGGCGAACCTGAGTGAGAGTTCCCTGTAAGTTTATGGCGAAACCGAGCGAAAGTTCCCTTTAAAGTTTATGGTGGACCCGAGCGAGAATTCGCTGTAAGTTTACGGCGAACCCGGACGAAAGTTCCCTGTAAGTTTATTGCTAGCCCAAGCGAGAGTTCTCTGTAAGTTTATTGGGAACCCTAGCGAGAGTTCTCTTTAAGTTTATGGGGAACCCGAACATGAGTGGGCCTGTAAGTTTGTCGCGCACTTGAGCGAGGGTTCCCCATAAGTTAATGGTGAACCCAAGCGAGAGTTCCTTGTAAGTTCATGGCGAACCCGAGCGAGAGTTCCCTGTAAGTTTATGGACAACCCAAGCGAGAGTACTCTAAGTTTAGGCGAACCTAAGCCAGTGTTCCCTGTAAGTTTAAGTCGAGTCCGAGTGAAAGTTCCCTGTAAGTTTCTGGCGATGCCAAGCAACACTTTTCTGTAAGTTTATGGCGAACCCGAGCGAGAGTTCCCTGTAAGTTTATGGCGAATCATAGCAAGAGTTCCCTGTAAGTTTATGGCAAATCAGAGCGAGAGTTCCCCGTAATTTTAAAGTGACCACGAGTGAGAGCTCCCTGTAAGTTTGTGGCAAACCGGAGCGAGAGTTCCCTGTAAGTTTAAGTTGAGTCCGAGCGAGAGTTCCCTGTTAGTTTATGGTGAACACAAGCGAATGTTCCCTGTGAGTTTTTGGGGAACCCGAGCAAGAGTCCCCTGTAAGTTTATGGTGAACACGAGCGAAAGTTCCCTGTAAGTTTATGGCGAACCCGAGCGAGAGTTCCCTGTAAGTTTATGGTGAACTCGGTCAAGAGTTCCCTGTTAGTTTATGGCGAACCCGAGCGAGAGTTCCCTGTTAGTTTATGGCAAACCCAAGCGAGAATGCCCTGTGAGTTTATGGAAAACCCAAGCAAAAGTTCCCTTTCAGTTTATGGCAAGCCAAAGTGAGAATACCTGGGAAGTTTATGGTGAACCCAAGCGAGAGTTCCCTGTTAGTTTATGGCGAACCCGAGCAAGAGTTCCCTGTAAGTTTACGGCAAACCCGAGAGAGTGTTCCCTGTAAGTTTATGGCCAACCCGAGAAAGTGTTCCCTGTAAGTTTATGGAGAATCTGAGCGAGAGTTTCCTGTAAGGTTACGATGAATCCAAGCGAAAGTTCTCTGTAAGTTTATGTTGAACACAATTGAGAGTTCTTTGTAAGTTTATGGCGAACTCGAGCGAGAGTTCCCTCTAAGTTTATGGCGAGTCCGAGCGAGAGTTCCCTGTAAGTTTATGGTGAACTCGGTCAAGAGTTCCCTGTTAGTTTATGGCGAACCCGAGCGAGAGTTCCCTGTTAGTTTATGGCGAACCCGAGCGAGATTTCCCTGTGAGTTTATGGAGACCCGAGTGAGAGTACGCTAAGTTTGTGGCGGACCTGAGCGAGGGTTCCCTTTAAGTTTAAGGTGAACCCAAGAAAGAGTTCCCTGTAAGTTTAAGGCAAACCCAAGCGAGAGTTCCCTGTAAGTTTATGGCAAACCCAAGCGAGAGTTCCCTGTAAGTTTAAGGTGAACCCGAGCGAGAGTTCCCTGTAAGTTTATGGTGACCACGAGCAAGAGTTCTCTGTAAGTTTATGGCGAACTCGAGCGAGAGTTCCCTGTATTTTTATGGCGAAACCGAGCCACAGTTCTCTGTAAGTTTATGTTGAACCCGAGCAAGAGTTCCCTGTACGTTTATGGCAAACCCGAGCGAGAGTTTCCTGAAAGTTCAAGGCGAACCTGAGTGAGAGTTCCCTGTAAGTTTATGGCGAAACCGAGCGAAAGTTCCCTTTAAAGTTTATGGTGGACCCGAGCGAGAATTCGCTGTAAGTTTACGGCGAACCCGGACGAAAGTTCCCTGTAAGTTTATTGCTAGCCCAAGCGAGAGTTCTCTGTAAGTTTATTGGGAACCCTAGCGAGAGTTCTCTTTAAGTTTATGGCGAACCCGAACATGAGTGGGCCTGTAAGTTTGTCGCGCACTTGAGCGAGGGTTCCCCATAAGTTAATGGTGAACCCAAGCGAGAGTTCCTTGTAAGTTCATGGCGAACCCGAGCGAGAGTTCCCTGTAAGTTTATGGACAACCCAAGCGAGAGTACTCTAAGTGAATGGCGAACCTAAGCCAGTGTTCCCTGTAAGTTTAAGTCGAGTCCGAGCGAAAGTTCCCTGTAAGTTTCTGGCGATGCCAAGCAACACTTTTCTGTAAGTTTATGGCGAACCCGAGCGAGAGTTCCCTGTAAGTTTATGGCGAATCATAGCGAGAGTTCCCTGTAAGTTTATGGCAAATCAGAGCGAGAGTTCCCCGTAATTTTAAAGTGACCACGAGTGAGAGCTCCCTGTAAGTTTGTGGCAAACCGGAGCGAGAGTTCCCTGTAAGTTTAAGTTGAGTCCGAGCGAGAGTTCCCTGTTAGTTTATGGTGAACACAAGCGAATGTTCCCTGTGAGTTTTTGGGGAACCCGAGCGAGAGTCCCCTGTAAGTTTATGGTGAACACGAGCGAAAGTTCCCTGTAAGTTTATGGCGAACCCGAGCGAGAGTTCCCTGTAAGTTTATGGTGAACTCGGTCAAGAGTTCCCTGTTAGTTTATGGCGAACCCGAGCGAGAGTTCCCTGTTAGTTTATGGCAAACCCAAGCGAGAATACCCTGTGAGTTTATGGAAAACCCAAGCAAAAGTTCCCTTTCAGTTTATGGCAAGCCCAAGTGAGAATACCTGGGAAGTTTATGGTGAACCCAAGCGAGAGTTCCCTGTTAGTTTATGGCGAACCCGAGCAAGAGTTCCCTGTAAGTTTACGGCAAACCCGAGAGAGTGTTCCCTGTAAGTTTATGGCCAACCCGAGAAAGTGTTCCCTGTAAGTTTACGGAGAATCTGAGCGAGAGTTTCCTGTAAGGTTACGATGAATCCAAGCGAAAGTTCTCTGTAAGTTTATGTTGAACACAATTGAGAGTTCTTTGTAAGTTTATGGCGAACTCGAGCGAGAGTTCCCTCTAAGTTTATGGCGAGTCCGAGCGAGAGTTCCCTCTAAGTTTATGGCAAATCGGAGTGAGAGTTCCCTGTAATTTTATGGTGACCACGAGCAAGAGTTCCCTATAAGTTTATGGCAAACTTGAGCAAGAGTTCCCTGTAAGTTTATGGCGATTCCGAACGAAAGTTCGCTGTAAGTTTATGGCAAGTCCGAGCGAGAGTTCTCCGTTAGTTTATGGCGAACCCGATCGAGAATTCCCTTTAAGTGTATGGCTAACCCGAGCGAGTGTTCCCTGTAAGTTTCTGGCGAACCCGAGCCAGAATTTCCTGTAAGTATATGGCGAATTCGAGCTAGACTTCTCTGCAAGTCTATGGCGACCCCGAGCGAGAGTTCCCTGTAAGTTTATGGCGAACGCAAGCTAGAGTTCTCTGCAAGGTTATGGCGAACTCGAGAGCGAGAGTTCTCCGTAAGTTTATGGCGAACCCGAACGAGAGTTCCCTTTAAGTTTATGGCTATCCCGAGAGAGTGTTCCCGGTAAGTTTCTGCCAAACCCTAGCGAGAGTTCCCTGTAAGTATATGGCGAATTCGAGCGAGAGTTCCCTGAAGGTTTATGGCAAACCCAAGCGAGAGTTCCCTGTAAGATTATGGTGAGTCTGAGCGAGAGTTCCCTGTAAGTTTATGGAGAATCGGAGCGTGAGTTCCTTGTTATATTATTGCTAATCCGAGCGTGAGTTCTCCGTAAGTTTATGGCGAACCCGAGCGAGAGTTCCCTGTAAGTTTCTGGCGAACCCGATCGAGAATTGCTTGTAAGTTTATGGTGAACCTGAGTGAGGGTTCCCTGTTAGTTTATGGCAAACCCGAACAAGAGTTACCCTGTAAGTATAAATCGCACTTCAGTGAGCATTCCCCGTACGTTAATGATGAAACCAAGCGAGAGTTCCCCGTAAGTTAATGGTGAACCCAAGCGAGAGTTCCCCGTAAGTTTATGGTGAACCCAAGCGAGAGTTACCCTCAAGTTTATAGCGAATTCAAGAAAGAGTTTCCTTTAAGTGTAGGCCTAACCCAAGCGAGAGTTCCCTGTAAGATTATGGCGAACCTGAACGAGTTTTCTGTAAGTTTATGGCGAACCCTAGCGAAAGTTTCCTGTAAATTCAGGCGAACCTGAACGAAAGTTCTCTGTAAATTTATGGCAAATTCGAGCGAGAGTACTTTGTGAGTTTATGATGAATCCGAGCGAAAATTCTCTGTAAGTTTACGGCGAACCCGGGCGAAAGTTCCCTCTAAGTTTATGGCAAATTCGAGCGAGAGTACTTTGTTAGTTTATGATGAATCCGAGCGAGAATTCTCTGTAAGTTTACGGCGAACCCGGGCGAAAGTTCCCTGTATGTTTATGGCGAACCCGAGTGAGAGTTCCCTGTAAGTTTATGGCGAACCTGAGCGAGAGTTCCCTGTAAGTTAATGGTGAACCCGAGCGAGAATTCCCTGAAAGTTTATGGTGAACCCGAGCCAGAGTTCCGTGTAAGTTTAAGGCGCGTCCGAGCGAAAGTTCCCTGTAAGTTTATGGCGAACCTGTGCGAGTGTTCCCTGTAAGTTTAAGGCAAGTCCGAGCAAAAGTTCCCTGTAAGTTTATGGCGAACCCGAGCGAGACTTCCCTGTAAGTTTATGGCGAGTCCGAGCGAGAGTTCCCTAAAAGTTAATGGTTAACACGAGCAAGATTTCCCTGTAAGTTGATGGAGAATCCGAGCGAGAGTTCCCTGTAAGGTTATGGCGGATGCAAGCGAAAGTTCTCTGTAAGTTTATGGCGAACACAAGCAAGAGTTCTTTCTAAGTTTATGGCGAACCCAAGAAAGTGTTCCCTGTAAGTTTATGGAGACCCGAGTGAGAGTTCTCTTTAAGTTTAAGGTGAACTCGAGAAAAAGTTCCATGTAAGTTTAAGGCGAACCCGAGCGAGAGTTCCCTTTAAGTTTATGGCCAACCCGAGAGAGTGTTCCCTGTAAGTTACTGGTGAACACAAGGAGAGTTCCCAGTAATTTTATGGGGAACCCGAGCGAGAGTTCCCTGTAAGTTTATGGCGAGTCCGAGCGAGAGTTCCCTGTAAATTTATGGTGAACACGAGCGAGAGTTCCCTGTAAGTTTATGGAGAATCCAAGCGAGAGTTCCCTGTAAAGTTATGGCAAATCCGAGCAAGAGTACTCCCTAAGTTTATGGTGAATCCAAGCGAGAGTTCCCTGTAAGTTTATGGCGAGAGTGTTCCCTGTATGTTTCTGGTGAACACAAAGAGAGTTCCCAGTAATTTTATGGCGAACCCGAGCAAGAGTTCCCTTTAAGTTTATGGTGAGTCCGAGCGAGAGTTCCCTGTAAGTTGATGGAGAATCCGAGCGAGGGTTCCCTATAAAGTTATGGCGAATGCAAGCGAACGTTCTCCGTAAGTTTTTTGTGAAAACAAGCGAGAGTTCTTTGTAAGTTTATGGCAAACCCGAGCGAGAGTTTCCTGTAAGTTCATGTTGAACCCGAGCGAAACTTCCCTGAAAGTTTATGGAAAACCCGAGCAAGAGTTCCCTGTAAGCTAATGGCAAGCCCAAGTGAGAATTCCAGGGAAGTTTATGATGAACCCCGAGCGACAGTTTCCTGTTAGTTTATGGCGAACCCGAGCGAGAGTTCCTTGTTAGTTTATGGCGAACCCGAGCAGAACTTCCCCGTTAGTTTATGGCGAACCCGAGCGAGAGTTCCCTTTAAGTTTATGGCTTACCCGAGAGAGTGTTCCCTGTAAGTTTCTGGTGAACACAAGGAGAGTTCCCAGTAATTTTATGGGGAACCCGAGCGGGAGTTCCCTGTAAGTTTATGGCGAACGCAGGCTAGAGTTTTCTGCAAGTTGATGGCAAACTCGAGCAAGAATTCTCTCTAAGTTTATGGGGAACCCGAGCGAGAGTTCCCTGTAAGTTTATGGCGAATTAGAGCAAGAGTTCCTTCTGAGTTTATGGCAAACCTGAGCGATAGTTTCCTGTATGTTCATGGCGAACCTGAGCGAGAGTTCTCTGTAAGCTAATGGCAAGCCCAAGTGAGAATTCCCGGGAAGTTTATGGTGAACCCCGAGCGACAGTTTCCTGTTAGTTTATGGCGAGTCCGAGCGAGAGTTCTCCCTAAGTTTATGGTGAATCCAAGCGAGAGTTCCCTTTAAGTTTATGGCTTACCCGAGAGAGTGTTCCCTGTAAGTTTCTGGTGAACACAAGGAGAGTTCCCAGTAATTTTATGGGGAACCCGAGCGGGAGTTCCCTGTAAGTTTATGGCGAACGCAGGCTAGAGTTTTCTGCAAGTTGATGGCAAACTCGAGCAAGAATTCTCTCTAAGTTTATGGCAAACCCGAGCTAGAGTTTCCTGTAAGTTTATGGCAAACCCGAGAGAGTGTTTCCTGTAAGTTTATGGCCAACCTGAGAGAGTGTTCCCTGTAAGTTTATGGTGAACCCGAGCGAGAGTTCCCAATTAGTTTATGGCGAACCCGAGCGAGAGTTCCCTGTAAGTTTATGGCAAATCGGAGCGAGAGTTCCCTGTTAATTTATGGCGAACCCAAGCGAGAGTTCCCTGTAAGTTTATGGCAAACCCGAGCCAGTGTTCCCTGTAAGTTTATGGCGAACCCGGGCGAGAGTTCCCTGTCAGTTTATGGCGATCCCGAGCGAGATTTCCCTGTAAGATTATGGTGAGTCCGAGCGAGAGTTCCCTATATGTTTATGGAGAATCGGAGCGAGAGTTCCCTGTAAGTTTATGGAGAGTCCGAGCGAGAGTTCCCTGTTATGTTATTGCAAATCCGAGCATGAGTTCTCTGTAAGTTTATGGCGAACCCGAGCGACAGTTCCCTGTTAGTTTATGGCGAACCCGAGCGAGATTTCCCTGTGAGTTTATGGAGACCCGAGTGAGAGTACGCTAAGTTTGTGGCGGACCTGAGCGAGGGTTCCCTTTAAGTTTAAGGTGAACCCAAGAAAGAGTTCCCTGTAAGTTTAAGGCAAACCCAAGCGAGAGTGCCCTGTAAGTTTATGGCAAACCCAAGCGAGAGTTCCCTGTAAGTTTAAGGTGAACCCGAGCGAGAGTTCCCTGTAAGTTTATGGTGACCACGAGCAAGAGTTCTCTGTAAGTTTATGGCGAACTCGAGCGAGAGTTCCCTGTATTTTTATGGCGAAACCGAGCCACAGTTCTCTGTAAGTTTATGTTGAACCCGAGCAAGAGTTCCCTGTAAGTTTATGGCAAACCCGAGCGAGAGTTTCCTGAAAGTTCAAGGCGAACCTGAGTGAGAGTTCCCTGTAAGTTTATGGCGAAACCGAGCGAAAGTTCCCTTTAAAGTTTATGGTGGACCCGAGCGAGAATTCGCTGTAAGTTTACGGCGAACCCGGACGAAAGTTCCCTGTAAGTTTATTGCTAGCCCAAGCGAGAGTTCTCTGTAAGTTTATTGGGAACCCTAGCGAGAGTTCTCTTTAAGTTTATGGCGAACCCGAACATGAGTGGGCCTGTAAGTTTGTCGCGCACTTGAGCGAGGGTTCCCCATAAGTTAATGGTGAACCCAAGCGAGAGTTCCTTGTAAGTTCATGGCGAACCCGAGCGAGAGTTCCCTGTAAGTTTATGGACAACCCAAGCGAGAGTACTCTAAGTGAATGGCGAACCTAAGCCAGTGTTCCCTGTAAGTTTAAGTCGAGTCCGAGCGAAACTTCCCTGTAAGTTTCTGGCGATGCCAAGCAACACTTTTCTCTAAGTTTATGGCGAACCCGAGCGAGAGTTCCCTGTAAGTTTATGGCGAATCATAGCGAGAGTTCCCTGTAAGTTTATGGCAAATCAGAGCGAGAGTTCCCCGTAATTTTAAAGTGACCACGAGTGAGAGCTCCCTGTAAGTTTGTGGCAAACCGGAGCGAGAGTTCCCTGTAAGTTTAAGTTGAGTCCGAGCGAGAGTTACCTGTTAGTTTATGGTGAACACAAGCGAATGTTCCCTGTGAGTTTTTGGGGAACCCGAGCGAGAGTCCCCTGTAAGTTTATGGTGAACTCGGTCAAGAGTTCCCTGTAAGTTTATGGCGAACCCGAGCGAGAGTTCCCTGTTAGTTTATGGCAAACCCAAGCGAGAATACCCTGTGAGTTTATGGAAAACCCAAGCAAAAGTTCCCTTTCAGTTTATGGCAAGCCCAAGTGAGAATACCTGGGAAGTTTATGGTGAACCCAAGCGAGAGTTCCCTGTTAGTTTATGGCGAACCCGAGCAAGAGTTCCCTGTAAGTTTACGGCAAACCCGAGAGAGTGTTCCCTGTAAGTTTATGGCCAACCCGAGAAAGTGTTCCCTGTAAGTTTACGGAGAATCTGAGCGAGAGTTTCCTGTAAGGTTACGATGAATCCAAGCGAAAGTTCTCTGTAAGTTTATGTTGAACACAATTGAGAGTTCTTTGTAAGTTTATGGCGAACTCAAGCGAGAGTTCCCTCTAAGTTTATGGCGAGTCCGAGCGAGAGTTCCCTCTAAGTTTATGGCAAATCGGAGTGAGAGTTCCCTGTAATTTTATGGTGACCACGAGCAAGAGTTCCCTATAAGTTTATGGCAAACTTGAGCAAGAGTTCCCTGTAAGTTTATGGCGATTCCGAACGAAAGTTCGCTGTAAGTTTATGGCAAGTCCGAGCGAGAGTTCTCCGTTAGTTTATGGTGAACCCGATCGAGAATTCCCTTTAAGTGTATGGCTAACCCGAGCGAGTGTTCCCTGTAAGTTTCTGGCGAACCCGAGCCAGAATTTCCTGTAAGTATATGGCGAATTCGAGCTAGACTTCTCTGCAAGTCTATGGCGACCCCGAGCGAGAGTTCCCTGTAAGTTTATGGCGAACGCAAGCTAGAGTTCTCTGCAAGGTTATGGCGAACTCGAGAGCGAGAGTTCTCCGTAAGTTTATGGCGAACCCGAACGAGAGTTCCCTTTAAGTTTATGGCTATCCCGAGAGAGTGTTCCCGGTAAGTTTCTGCCAAACCCTAGCGAGAGTTCCCTGTAAGTATATGGCGAATTCGAGCGAGAGTTCCCTGAAGGTTTATGGCAAACCCAAGCGAGAGTTCCCTGTAAGATTATGGTGAGTCTGAGCGAGAGTTCCCTGTAAGTTTATGGAGAATCGGAGCGTGAGTTCCTTGTTATATTATTGCTAATCTGAGCGTGAGTTCTCCGTAAGTTTATGGCGAACCCGAGCGAGAGTTCCCTGTAAGTTTCTGGCGAACCCGATCGAGAATTGCTTGTAAGTTTATGGTGAACCTGAGTGAGGGTTCCCTGTTAGTTTATGGCAAACCCGAACAAGAGTTACCCTGTAAGTATAAATCGCACTTCAGTGAGCATTCCCCGTACGTTAATGATGAAACCAAGCGAGAGTTCCCCGTAAGTTAATGGTGAACCCAAGCGAGAGTTCCCCGTAAGTTTATGGTGAACCCAAGCGAGAGTTACCCTCAAGTTTATAGCGAATTCAAGAAAGAGTTTCCTTTAAGTGTAGGCCTAACCCAAGCGAGAGTTCCCTGTAAGATTATGGCGAACCTGAACGAGTTTTCTGTAAGTTTATGGCGAACCCGAGCGAAAGTTTCCTGTAAATTTATGGCGAACCTGAACGAAAGTTTTCTGTAAATTTATGGCAAATTCGAGCGAGAGTACTTTGTGAGTTTATGATGAATCCGAGCGAAAATTCTCTGTAAGTTTACGGCGAACCCGGGCGAAAGTTCCCTCTAAGTTTATGGCAAATTCGAGCGAGAGTACTTTGTTAGTTTATGATGAATCCGAGCGAGAATTCTCTGTAAGTTTACGGCGAACCCGGGCGAAAGTTCCCTGTATGTTTATTGCTAACCCGAGCGAGAGTTCCCTGTTAGTTTATTGGGTACCCGAGCAAGAGTTCTCTGTAAGTTTATGGCAAACCCGAGCGAGAGTTTCCTGTAAGTTCATGTTGAACCCGAGCGAAACTTCCCTGAAAGTTTATGGAAATCCCGAGCAAGAGTTCCCTGTAAGTTAATGGCAAACCCAAGTGAGAATTCCCGGGAAGTTTATGGTGAACCCCGAGCGACAGTTTCCTGTTAGTTTATGGCGAACCCGAGCGAGAGTTCCTTGTTAGTTTATGGCGAACCCGAGCAGAAGTTCCCTGTTAGTTTATGGCAAACCCGAGCGAACGTTCCCTGAAAATTATGGCGATCACGAGCGAAAGGTCCCAGTAAGTTTATGGCCAACCCAAGCGAGAGTTCCCTGTAAGTTTATGGCAAACCCGAATGAAAGTTCCCAGATAGTTTATGGCGAACCCGAGCGAGAGTTCCCCGTAAGTTTATGGCAAATCCGAGCGAGAGTTCCCTTTAAGTTTATTGCAAATCGGAGCAAGAGTTTTCCGTAAGTTTATAATGACCACGAGCGAGGGCTCCCAGGAAGTTTGCGGCAAACCTGGGCGAGAGTTTCCTGTAAGTTTATTGCGAACCCAAGCGAGAATTCTTTGTAAGTTTATGGCGAACCCGAGTGAGAGTTCCCTGTAAGTTTATGGCGAACCTGAGCGAGAGTTCCCTGTAAGTTAATGGTGAACCCGAGCGAGAATTCCCTGAAAGTTTATGGTGAACCCGAGCCAGAGTTCCGTGTAAGTTTAAGGCGCGTCCGAGCGAAAGTTCCCTGTAAGTTTATGGCGAACCTGTGCGAGTGTTCCCTGTAAGTTTAAGGCAAGTCCGAGCGAAAGTTCCCTGTAAGTTTATGGCGAACCCGAGCGAGAGTTCCCTGTAAGTTTATGGCGAGTCCGAGCGAGAGTTCCCTGAAAGTTAATGGTTAAAACGAGCAAGATTTTCCTGTAAGTTGATGGAGAATCCGAGCGAGAGTTCCCTGTAAGGTTATGGCGGATGCAAGCGAAAGTTCTCCGTAAGTTTATGGCGAACACAAGCAAGAGTTCTTTGTAAGTTTATGGCGAACCCAAGAAAGTGTTCCCTGTAAGTTTATGGAGACCCGAGTGAGAGTTCTCTTTAAGTTTAAGGTGAACCCGAGAAAAAGTTCCCTGTAAGTTTATGGCGAACCTGAGCGAGAGTTCGCTTTAAGTTTATGGCCAACCCGAGAGAGTGTTCCCTGTAAGTTACTGGTGAACACAAGGAGAGTTCCCAGTAATTTTATGGCGAACCCGAGCAAGAGTTCCCTTTAAGTTTATGGCGAGTCCGAGCGAGAGTTCTCCCTAAGTTTATGGTGAATCCAAGCGAGAGTTCCCTGTAAGTTTATGGCGAACCCGAGCGAGAGTTCCCTTTAAGTTTATGGCAAATCCGAGCAAGAGTACTCCCTAAGTTTATGGTGAATCCAAGCGAGAGTTCCCTGTAAGTTTATGGCGAGAGTGTTCCCTGTATGTTTCTGGTGAACACAAAGAGAGTTCCCAGTAATTTTATGGCGAACCCGAGCAAGAGTTCCCTTTAAGTTTATGGTGAGTCCGAGCGAGAGTTCCCTGTAAGTTGATGGAGAATCCGAGCGAGGGTTCCCTATAAAGTTATGGCGAATGCAAGCGAACGTTCTCCGTAAGTTTTTTGTGAAAACAAGCGAGAGTTCTTTGTAAGTTTATGGCGAACCCGAGCGAGAGTTTCCTGTAAGTTCATGTTAAACCCGAGCGAAACTTCCCTGAAAGTTTATGGAAAACCCGAGCAAGAGTTCCCTGTAAGCTAATGGCAAGCCCAAGTGAGAATTCCAGGGAAGTTTATGATGAACCCTGAGCGACAGTTTCCTGTTAGTTTATGGCGAACCCGAGCGAGAGTTCCTTGTTAGTTTATGGCGAACCCGAGCAGAACTTCCCCGTTAGTTTATGGCGAACCCGAGCGAGAGTTCCCTTTAAGTTTATGGCTTACCCGAGAGAGTGTTCCCTGTAAGTTTCTGGTGAACACAAGGAGAGTTCCCAGTAATTTTATGGGGAACCCGAGCGGGAGTTCCCTGTAAGTTTATGGCGAACGCAGGCTAGAGTTTTCTGCAAGTTGATGGCAAACTCGAGCAAGAATTCTCTCTAAGTTTATGGGGAACCCGAGCGAGAGTTCCCTGTAAGTTTATGGCGAATTAGAGCAAGAGTTCCTTCTGAGTTTATGGCAAACCTGAGCGATAGTTTCCTGTATGTTCATGGCGAACCTGAGCGAGAGTTCTCTGTAAGCTAATGGCAAGCCCAAGTGAGAATTCCCGGGAAGTTTATGGTGAACCCCGAGCGACAGTTTCCTGTTAGTTTATGGCGAGTCCGAGCGAGAGTTCTCCCTAAGTTTATGGTGAATCCAAGCGAGAGTTCCCTTTAAGTTTATGGCTTACCCGAGAGAGTGTTCCCTGTAAGTTTCTGGTGAACACAAGGAGAGTTCCCAGTAATTTTATGGGGAACCCGAGCGGGAGTTCCCTGTAAGTTTATGGCGAACGCAGGCTAGAGTTTTCTGCAAGTTGATGGCAAACTCGAGCAAGAATTCTCTCTAAGTTTATGGCAAACCCGAGCTAGAGTTTCCTGTAAGTTTATGGCAAACCCGAGAGAGTGTTTCCTGTAAGTTTATGGCCAACCTGAGAGAGTGTTCCCTGTAAGTTTATGGTGAACCCGAGCGAGAGTTCCCAATTAGTTTATGGCGAACCCGAGCGAGAGTTCCCTGTAAGTTTATGGCAAATCGGAGCGAGAGTTCCCTGTTAATTTATGGCGAACCCAAGCGAGAGTTCCCTGTAAGTTTATGGCAAACCCGAGCCAGAGTTCCCTGTAAGTTTATGGCGAACCCGGGCGAGAGTTCCCTGTCAGTTTATGGCGATCCCGAGCGAGATTTCCCTGTAAGATTATGGTGAGTCTGAGCGAGAGTTCCCTATATGTTTATGGAGAATCGGAGCGAGAGTTCCCTGTAAGTTTATGGAGAGTCCGAGCGAGAGTTCCCTGTTATGTTATTGCAAATCCGAGCATGAGTTCTCTGTAAGTTTATGGCGAACCCGAGCGAGAGTTCCCTGTAAGTTTCTGGCGAACCCGAGCGAGAATTCCCTGTAAGTTTATGGTGAACCTGAGTGCGGGTTCCCTGTTAGTTTATGGCAAAACCGAACAAGAGTTACCCTGTAAGTATATATCGCACTTGAGCGAGCATTCCCCGTAAGTTAATGATGAACCCAAGCAAGAGTTCCCCGTAAGTTAATGGTGAACCCAAGCGAGAGTTCCCCGTAAGTTTATGGTGAACCCAAGCGAGAGTTACCCACAAGTTTATAGCGAATTCGAGCAAGAGTTCCCTTTAAGTTTAGGCCTAACCCAAGCGAGAGTTCTCTGTAAGATTATGGCAAACCTGAACGAGTTTTCTGTAAGTTCATGGCGAACCTGAACGAGAGTTCCCTGTAAGTTTATGGCGAGTCCGAGCGAGAGTTCCCTGTAAATTTATGGTGAACACGAGCGAGAGTTCCCTGTAAGTTTATGGAGAATCCAAGCGAGAGTTCCCTGTAAAGTTATGGCAAATCCGAGCAAGAGTACTCCCTAAGTTTATGGTGAATCCAAGCGAGAGTTCCCTGTAAGTTTATGGCGAGAGTGTTCCCTGTATGTTTCTGGTGAACACAAAGAGAGTTCCCAGTAATTTTATGGCGAACCCGAGCAAGAGTTCCCTTTAAGTTTATGGTGAGTCCGAGCGAGGGTTCCCTATAAAGTTATGGCGAATGCAAGCGAACGTTCTTTGTAAGTTTATGGCGAACCCGAGCGAGAGTTTCCTGTAAGTTCATGTTGAACCCGAGCGAAACTTCCCTGAAAGTTTATGGAAAACCCGAGCAAGAGTTCCCTGTAAGCTAATGGCAAGCCCAAGTGAGAATTCCCGGGAAGTTTATGATGAACCCCGAGCGACAGTTTCCTGTTAGTTTATGGCGAACCCGAGCGAGAGTTCCTTGTTAGTTTATGGCGAACCCGAGCAGAACTTCCCCGTTAGTTTATGGCGAACCCGAGCGAGAGTTCCCTTTAAGTTTATGGCTTACCCGAGAGAGTGTTCCCTGTAAGTTTCTTGTGAACACAAGGAGAGTTCCCAGTAATTTTATGGGGAACCCGAGCGAGAGTTCCCTGTAAGTTTATGGCGAATTAGAGCAAGAGTTCCTTCTGAGTTTATGGCAAACCTGAGCGATAGTTTCCTGTATGTTCATGGCGAACCTGAGCGAGAGTTCTCTGTAAGCTAATGGCAAGCCCAAGTGAGAATTCCCGGGAAGTTTATGGTGAACCCCGAGCGACAGTTTCCTGTTAGTTTATGGCGAGTCCGAGCGAGAGTTCTCCCTAAGTTTATGGTGAATCCAAGCGAGAGTTCCCTGTAAGTTTATGGCGAACCCGAGCGAGAGTTCCCTTTAAGTTTATGGCTTACCCGAGAGAGTGTTCCCTGTAAGTTTCTGGTGAACACAAGGAGAGTTCCCAGTAATTTTATGGGGAACCCGAGCGAGAGTTCCCTGTAAGTTTATGGCGAATTAGAGCAAGAGTTCCTTGTAAGTTTATGGCAAACCTGAGCGAGAGTTTCCTGTATGTTCATGGCGAACCTGAGCGAGAGTTCTCTGTTAGTTTATGGCGAACCCAAGCGAGAGTTCACAGTAAGTTTATGGTGAACCCGAGCGAGAATTCCTTGTAAGTTTATGGCAAACGCGAAAGAAAGTTCCCTGTAAGTTTATGGCGAACCCGAGCGAGAGTTCCCAGAAAGTTTAAGGTGAACCCGAGCGAGAGTACCCTGTAAGTTTATGGTGAACCCGAGTGAGAGTTCCCAGTTAGTTCATGGCAAACCCGAGCAAGAGTTCCCTGTAAGTTTATGGCAAACCCAAGTGAGAATTCCCGGGAAGTTTATGATGAACCCGACCGAAAGTTTCCTGTTAGTTTATGGTAAACTCGAGCGAGAGTTCCCTGTTAGTTTATGGCGAACCCGAGCTAGTGTTCCCTGTAAGTTTAAGGGGAGTCAGAGCGAGTTTTCCCTGTAAGTTTATGGGGAGTCAGAGCGAGAGTTCCCTTTAAGTTTATGGTGAACACGAGCGAGTGTTCCCTGTAAGTTTATGGTGAACCCGAGCGAGAGTTCCCTGTAAGTTTATGGTGAACCCGAGCGAGAGTTCCCTGTTAAGTATATGGAGAATCCGAGCGAGAGTTCTCTGTAAGTTTATGGACAATCCGAACGAGAGTTCCCTGTAAGGTAATGGCAAATCAGAGCGAGAGTTTTCCCTAAGTTTATGGTGAATCCAAGCGAGAGTTCCCAATAAGTTTACGGCGAACCCGAGCAAGAGTTCCCTTTAAATTTATGGCGAACCCGAGCAAGAGTTCCCTTTAAGTTTATGGCTAACCTGAGCGAGTGTTCCCTGTGAGTTTCTGGTGAACCTGAGCGAGAGTTCCCTGTAAGTTTATGGCGAATTTGAACGAGAGTTTTCTGCAAGTTTATGGAAAACCCGAGCGAGAGTTCTAAGTAAGTTTAAGGTGAACCCGAGCGAGAATTCCCTGTAAGTTTATCGTGAACCCGAGCGAGAGTTCCCAGTTTTTTTATGGCAAACCCGTGCAAGAGTTCCCTGTAAGTTTATGGCAAATCGGAGCGAGAGTTCCCTGTAATGTTATGAAGACCACGAGCAAGTGTTCCCTATAAGTTTATGGCGAAAAAGAGCAAAAGCTTCCTGTTAGTTCATGGCAAACCAGAGCGAGAGTTCCCTGTTAGTTTATGGCGAACTCGAGCGAGGGTTGCCTGTAGCTTATGGCGAACCCGAGCGAGAGTTCCCTGTACGTTAATGGCGATTCCGAACGAAAGTTCCCTGTAAGTTTATGGCAAGTCTGAGCGAGAGTTCTCCGTAAGTTTATGGCGAACCCGATCGAGAATTCCCTTTAAGTTTATGGCTAACCCGAGCGAGAGTTCCCTGTAAGTATATGGCGCATTTGAGCTAGAGTTTTCTGCAAGTTAATGGCAAACCTGAGCGAGAGTTCCCTGTAAGTTTATGGCGAACGCAGGCTAGAGTTTTCTGCAAGTTGATGGCGAACTCGAGCGAGAGTTCTTTGTAAGTTTATGGCAAACCCGAGCTAGAGTTCCCTGTAAGTTTATGGCAAACCCGCAGAAAAGTTCTCTGTTAGATTATGGCGAACACGAGCGAGAGTTCCCTGTTAGTTTATGGCAAATCCGAGAGAGTGTTCCCTGTAAGTTTATGGCCAACCTGAGAGAGTTTTCCCTGTAAGTTTATGGTGAACCCGAGCGAGAGTTCCCAGTTAGTTTATGGCGAACCCGAGCGAGAGTTCCCTGTAAGTTTATGGCAAACCCGAGCGAGAGTTTCCTGTAAGTTCATGGCGAACCTGAGCGAGTGTTCTCTGTTAGTTTATGGAGAACCCAAGGGAGAGTTCACAGTAAGTTTATGGTTAACACGAGCGAGAGTTCCCTGTAAGTTTATGGCGAACCCAAGCGAGAGTTCTAAGTAAGTTTAAGGTGAACCCGAGCGAGAGTTCCCTTTAAGTTTATCGTGAACCCGAGCGAGAGTTCCCAGTTTGTTTATGGCAAACCCGTGCAAGAGTTCCCTGTAAGTTTATGGCAAATCGGAGCGATAATTCCCTGTAATGTTATGAAGACCATGAGCAAGTGTTCCCTATAAGTTTATGGCGAATAAGAGCAAAAGTTTCCTGTTAGTTCATGGCGAACCCGAGCAAGAGTTCCCTGTTAGTTTATGGCGAACTCGAGCGAGGGTTTTCTGTACTTTATGGCAAACCCGAGCGAGAGTTCCCTGTACGTCTATGGCAAGTCTGAGCGAGAGTTCTCCGTAAGTTTATGGCGAACCCGATCGAGAATTCCCTTTAAGTTTATGGCTAACCCGAGCAAGTGTTCCCTGTAAGTTTCTGGCGAAACCGAGCGAGAGTTCCCTGTAAGTATATGGCGAATTCTAGCTAGAGTTTTCTGCAAGTTTGTGGCAAACCCGAGCGGGAGTTCCCTGTAAGTTTATGGCGAACACAGGCTAGAGTTTTCTGCAAGTTGATGGCGAACCCGAGAGAGTGTTTCCTGTAAGTTTATGGCAAACCTGAGAGAGTGTTCCCTGTAAGTTTATGGTGAACCCGAGCGAGAGTTCCCAATTAGTTTATGGCGAACCCGAGCGAGAGTTCCCTGTAAGTTTATGGCAAATCGGAGCGAGAGTTCCCTGTTAATTTATGGCGAACCCAAGCGAGAGTTCCCTGTAAGTTTATGGCAAACCCGAGCCAGTGTTCCCTGTAAGTTTATGGCGAACCCGGGCGAGAGTTCCCTGTCAGTTTATGGCGATCCCGAGCGAGATTTCCCTGTAAGATTATGGTGAGTCCGAGCGAGAGTTCCCTATATGTTTATGGAGAATCGGAGCGAGAGTTCCCTGTAAGTTTATGGAGAGTCCGAGCGAGAGTTCCCTGTTATGTTATTGCAAATCCGAGCATGAGTTCTCTGTAAGTTTATGGCGAACCCGAGCGAGAGTTCCCTGTAAGTTTCTGGCGAACCCGAGCGAGAATTCCCTGTAAGTTTATGGTGAACCTGAGTGCGGGTTTTCTGTTAGTTTATGGCAAAACCGAACAAGAGTTACCCTGTAAGTATATATCGCACTTGAGCGAGCATTCCCCGTAAGTTAATGATGAACCCAAGCAAGAGTTCCCCGTAAGTTCATGGTGAACCCAAGCGAGAGTTCCCCGTAAGTTTATGGTGAACCCAAGCGAGAGTTACCCACAAGTTTATAGCGAATTCGAGCAAGAGTTCCCTTTAAGTTTAGGCCTAACCCAAGCGAGAGTTCTCTGTCAGATTATGGCAAACCTGAACGAGTTTTCTGTAAGTTCATGGCGAACCTGAACGAGAGTTCCCTGTAAGTTTATGGCCAACCCAAGCGAGAGTACTCTAAGTTTATAGCGAACCTGAGCGAGTGTTCCCTGTAAGTTTATGGCGAGTCCGAGCGAGAGTTCCCTGTAAGTTTATGGTGAACACGAGCGAGAGTTCCCTGTAAGTTTATGGTTAATCCAAGAGAGAGTTCCCTGTAAGTTTCTGGCGAACACGACCGAGAGTTCCCAGTAATTTGATGGGGAACCCGAGCGAGAGTTCCCTGTAAGTTTATGGCAAACCCGCAGAAAAGTTCTCTGTTAGTTTATGGCGAACACGAGCGAGAGTTCCCTGTAAGTTTCTGGCGAAACCGAGCGAGAGTTCCCTGTAAGTATCTGGCGAATTCGAGCTAGAGTTTTCTGCAAGTTTATGGCAAACCCGAGCGAGAGTTCCCTGTAAGTTTATGGCGAACGCAGGCTAGAGTTTTCTGCAAGTTGATGGCGAACTCGAGCGAGAGTTCTCTGTAAGTTTATGGCAAACCCGAGCCAGAGTTCCCTGTAAGTTTATGGCAAACCCGCAGAAAAGTTCTCTGTTAGTTTATGGCGAACTCGAGCGAGAGTTCTCTGTAAGTTTATGGCAAACCCGAGCCAGAGTTCCCTGTAAGTTTATGGCAAACCCGCAGAAAAGTTCTCTGTTAGTTTATGGCGAACCCGAGCGAGAGTTCCCTGTCAGTTTATGGCGATCCCGAGCGAGATTTTCCTGTAAGATTATGGTGAGTCCGAGCGAGAGTTCCCTGTAAGTTTATGGAGAATCGGAGCGAGAGTTCCCTGTAAGTTTATGGAGAGTCCGAGCGAGAGTTCCCTGTTATGTTATTGCAAATCCGAGCATGAGTTCTCTGTAAGTTTACGGCGAACCCGAGCGAGAGTTCCCTGTAAGTTTTTGGCGAACCCTAGCGAGAATTCCCTGTAAGTTTATGGTGAACCTGAGTGCGGGTTCCCTGTTAGTTTATGGCAAGACCGAACAAGAGTTACCCTGTAAGTATAAATCGCACTTGAGCGAGCATTCCCCGTAAGTTAATGATGAACCCAAGCGAGAGTTCCCCGTAAGTTAATGGTGAACCCAAGCGAGAGTTCCCCGTAAGTTTATGGTGAACCCAACCGAGACTTACCCACAAGTTTATAGCGAATTCGAGCAAGAGTTCCCTTTAAGTTTAGGCCTAACCCAAGCGAGAGTTCTCTGTAAGATTATGGCGAACCTGAACGAGTTTTCTGTAAGTTCATGGCGAACCTGAACGAGAGTTCCCTGTAAATTTATGGCAAATTCGAGCGAGAGTACTTTGTTAGTTTATGATGAACCAGAGCGAGAATTCTCTGTAAGTTTATGGCGAACCCGGGCAAAAGTTCCCTGTAAGTTGATTGCTATCCCGAGCGAGAGTTCTCTGTTAGTTTATTGGGTACCCGAGCAAGAGTTCTCTGTAAGTTTATGGCGAACCCAAACAAGAGTTACCCTGAAAGTTTATGGCGCACTTGAGCGAGAGTTCCCCATAAGTTAATGGTGAACCCAAGCGAGAGTTCCTTGTAAGTTCATGGCGAACCAGAGCGAGAGTTCCCTGTAAGTTTATGGCCAACCCAAGCAAGAGTACTCTAAGTTTATAGCGAACCTGAGCGAGTGTTCCCTGGAAGTTTATGGCGGGTCCGAGCGAGAGTTCCCTGTAAGTTTATGGTGAACACGAGCGAGAGTTCCCTGTAAGTTTATGGTTAATCCAAGCGAGAGTTCCCTGTAAGTTTCTGGCGAACACGAGCAAGAGTTTCCAGTAATTTTATGGAGAATCCGAGTGAGAGATCCCTGTAAGTTTATGGCAAACCCGAGCGAGAGCTTCCTGTAAGTTCATGGCGAACCTGAGCGAGTGTTCTCTGTTAGTTTATGGCGAACCAAAGGGAGAGTTCCCAGTAAGTTTATGGTTAACACGAGCGAGAGTTCCCTGTAAGTTTATGGCGAACCCAAGCGAAAGTTTTTTGTAAGTTTATGGCGAACCCGAGCGAGTGTTCTAAGTAAGTTTAAGGTGAACCCGAGCCAGAGTTCCCTTTAAGTTTATCGTGAACCCGAGCGAGAGTTCCCAGTTTGTTTATGGCAAACCCGTGCAAGAGTTCCCTGTAAGTTTATGGCAAATCGGAGCTAGAGTTTCCTGTAAGTTTATGGCAAACCCGAGAGAGTGTTTCCTGTAAGTTTATGGCAAACCCGAGAGAGTGTTTCCTGTAAGTTTATGGCCAACCTGAGAGAGTGTTCCCTGTAAGTTTATGGTGAACCCGAGCGAGAGTTCCCAGTTAGTTTATGGCGAACCCGAGCGAGAGTTCCCAGTAAGTTTATGGCAAATCGGAGCGAGAGTTCCCTGTTAATTTATGGCGAACCCGAGCGAGAGTTCCCTGTAAGTTTATGGCAAACCCGAGCCAGTGTTCCCTGTAAGTTTATGGCGAACCCGGGCGAGAGTTCCCAGTCAGTTTATGGCGATCCCGAGCGAGATTTCCCTGTAAGATTATGGTGAGTCCGAGCGAGAGTTCCCTATATGTTTATGGAGAATCGGAGCGAGAGTTCCCTGTAAGTTTATGGAGAGTCCGAGCGAGAGTTCCCTGTTATGTTATTGCAAATCCGAGCATGAGTTCTCTGTAAGTTTATGGCCAACCCAAGCGAGAGTACTCTAAGTTTATAGCTAACCTGAGCGAGTGTTCCCTGGAGGTTTAAGGCGATTCCGAGCGAGAGTTCCCTGTAAGTTTATGGCGAGTCCGAGCGAGAGTTCCCTGTAAGTTTATGGTGAACACGAGCGAGAGTTCCCTGTAAGTTTATGGTTAATCCAAGCGAGAGTTCCCTGTAAGTTTCTGGCGAACACGAGCGAGAGTTCCCAGTAATTTTATGGGGAACCCGAGCGAGAGTTCCCTGTTACTTTATGGCAAACCCGAGCGAGAGTTTCCTGTAAGTTCATGGCCAACCTGAGCGAGTGTTCTCTGTTAGTTTATGGCGAACCCAAGGGAGAGTTCCCAGTAAGTTTATGGTTAACACGAGCGAGAGTTCCCTGTGAGTTTATGGTGAACCCGAGCGAAAGTTCCTTGTAAGTTTATGGCGAACCCGAGCGAGAGTTCTAAGTAAGTTTAAGGTGAACCCGAGCGAGAATTCCCTGTAAGTTTATGGTGAACCTGAGTGCGGGTTCCCTGTTAGTTTATGGCAAAACCAAACAAGAGTTACCCTGTAAGTATATATCGCACTTGAGCGAGCATTCCCCGTAAGTTAATGATGAACCCAAGCAAGAGTACCCCGTAAGTTAATGGTGAACCCAAGCGAGAGTTCCCCGTAAGTTTATGGTGAACCCAAGCGAGAGTTACCCACAAGTTTATAGCGAATTTGAGCAAGAGTTCCCTTTAAGTTTAGGCCTAACCCAAGCGAGAGTTCTCTGTAAGATTATGGCAAACCTGAACGAGTTTTCTGTAAGTTCATGGCGAACCTGAACGAGAGTTCCCTGTAAGTTTATGGCCAACCCAAGCGAGAGTAATCTAAGTTTATAGCGAACCTGAGCGAGTGTTCCCTGTAAGTTTATGGCGAGTCCGAGCGAGAGTTCCCTGTAAGTTTATGGTGAACACGAGCGAGAGTTCCCTGTAAGTTTATGGTTAATCCAAGCGAGAGTTCCCTGTAAGTTTCTGGCGAACACGACCGAGAGTTCCCAGTAATTTGATGGGGAACCCGAGCGAGAGTTCCCTGTAAGTTTATGGCAAACCCGCAGAAAAGTTCTCTGTTAGTTTATGGCGAACACGAGCGAGAGTTCCCTGTAAGTTTATGGCTAACCCGAGCAAGTGTTCCCTGTAAGTTTCTGGCGAAATCGAGCGAGAGTTCCCTGTAAGTATATGGCGAATTCGAGCTAGAGTTTTCTGCAAGTTTATGGCAAACCCGAGCGAGAGTTCCCTGTAAGTTTATGGCGAACGCAGGCTAGAGTTTTCTGCAAGTTGATGGCGAACTCGAGCGAGAGTTCTCTGTAAGTTTATGGCAAACCCGAGCCAGAGTTCCCTGTAAGTTTATGGCAAACCCGCAGAAAAGTTCTCTGTTAGTTTATGGCGAACACGAGCGAGAGTTCCCTGTATTTTTATGGCAAACCCGAGAGAGTGTTCACTGTCAGTTTATGGTGAACCCGAGCGAGAGTTCCCAGTTAGTTTATGGCGAACCCGAGCGAGAGTTCCCTGTAAGTTTATGGCAAATCGGAGCGAAAGTTCCCTGTTAATTTATGGCGAACCCGAGCGAGAGTTCCCTGTAAGTTTATGGCAAACTCGAGCCAGTGTTCCCTGTAAGTTTATGGCGAACCCGAGCGAGAGTTCCCTGTCAGTTTATGGCGATCCCGAGCGAGATTTTCCTGTAAGATTATGGTGAGTCCGAGCGAGAGTTCCCTGTAAGTTTATGGAGAATCGGAGCGAGAGTTCCCTGTAAGTTTATGGAGAGTCCGAGCGAGAGTTCCCTGTTATGTTATTGCAAATCCGAGCATGAGTTCTCTGTAAGTTTACGGCGAACCCGAGCGAGAGTTCCCTGTAAGTTTCTGGCGAACCCTAGCGAGAATTCCCTGTAAGTTTATGGTGAACCTGAGTGCGGGTTCCCTGTTAGTTTATGGCAAAACCGAACAAGAGTTACCCTGTAAGTATAAATCGCACTTGAGCGAGCATTCCCCGTAAGTTAATGATGAACCCAAGCGAGAGTTCCCCGTAAGTTAATGGTGAACCCAAGCGAGAGTTCCCCGTTAGTTTATGGTGAACCCAAGCGAGACTTACCCACAAGTTTATAGCGAATTCGAGCAAGAGTTCCCTTTAAGTTTAGGCCTAACCCAAGCGAGAGTTCTCTGTAAGATTATGGCGAACCTGAACGAGTTTTCTGTAAGTTCATGGCGAACCTGAACGAGAGTTCCCTGTAAATTTATGGCAAATTCGAGTGAGAGTACTTTGTTAGTTTATGGTGAACCCGAGCGAGAATTCTCTGTAAGTTTACGGCGAACCCGGGCAAAAGTTCCCTGTAAGTTGATTGCTATCCCGAGCGAGAGTTCTCTGTTAGTTTATTGGGTACCCGAGCAAGAGTTCTCTGTAAGTTTATGGCGAACCCAAACAAGAGTTACCCTGAAAGTTTATGGCGCACTTGAGCGAGAGTTCCCCATAAGTTAATGGTGAACCCAAGCGAGAGTTCCTTGTAAGTTCATGGCGAACCAGAGCGAGAGTTCCCTGTAAGTTTATGGCCAACCCAAGCAAGAGTACTCTAAGTTTATAGCGAACCTGAGCGAGTGTTCCCTGGAAGTTTATGGCGGGTCCGAGCGAGAGTTCCCTGTAAGTTTATGGTGAACACGAGCGAGAGTTCCCTGTAAGTTTATGGTTAATCCAAGCGAGAGTTCCCTGTAAGTTTCTGGCGAACACGAGCAAGAGTTTCCAGTAATTTTATGGAGAATCCGAGTGAGAGATCCCTGTAAGTTTATGGCAAACCCGAGCGAGAGCTTCCTGTAAGTTCATGGCGAACCTGAGCGAGTGTTCTCTGTTAGTTTATGGCGAACCCAAGGGAGAGTTCCCAGTAAGTTTATGGTTAACACGAGCGAGAGTTCCCTGTAAGTTTATGGCGAACCCAAGCGAAAGTTTTTTGTAAGTTTATGGCGAACCCGAGCGAGAGTTCTAAGTAAGTTTAAGGTGAACCCGAGCGAGAGTTCCCTTTAAGTTTATCGTGAACCCGAGCGAGAGTTCCCAGTTTGTTTATGGCAAACCCGTGCAAGAGTTCCCTGTAAGTTTATGGCAAATCGGAGCTAGAGTTTCCTGTAAGTTTCTGGCAAACCCGAGAGAGTGTTTCCTGTAAGTTTATGGCAAACCCGAGAGAGTGTTTCCTGTAAGTTTATGGCCAACCTGAGAGAGTGTTCCCTGTAAGTTTATGGTGAACCCGAGCGAGAGTTCCCAGTTAGTTTATGGCGAACCCGAGCGAGAGTTCCCTGTAAGTTTATGGCAAATCGGAGCGAGAGTTCCCTGTTAATTTATGGCGAACCCGAGCGAGAGTTCCCTGTAAGTTTATGGCAAACCCGAGCCAGTGTTCCCTGTAAGTTTATGGCGAACCCGGGCGAGAGTTCCCTGTCAGTTTATGGCGATCCCGAGCGAGAGTTCCCTGTAAGATTATGGTGAGTCCGAGCGAGAGTTCCCTATATGTTTATGGAGAATCGGAGCGAGAGTTCCCTGTAAGTTTATGGAGAGTCCGAGCGAGAGTTCCCTGTTATGTTATTGCAAATCCGAGCATGAGTTCTCTGTAAGTTTATGGCCAACCCAAGCGAGAGTACTCTAAGTTTATAGCGAACCTGAGTGAGTGTTCCCTGGAGGTTTAAGGCGATTCCGAGCGAGAGTTCCCTGTAAGTTTATGGCGAGTCCGAGCGAGAGTTCCCTGTAAGTTTATGGTGAACACGAGCGAGAGTTCCCTGTAAGTTTATGGTTAATCCAAGCGAGAGTTCCCTGTAAGTTTCTGGCGAACACGAGCGAGAGTTCCCAGTAATTTTATGGGGAACCCGAGCGAGAGTTCCCTGTTACTTTATGGCAAACCCGAGCGAGAGTTTCCTGTAAGTTCATGGCCAACCTGAGCGAGTGTTCTCTGTTAGTTTATGGCGAACCCAAGGGAGAGTTCCCAGTAAGTTTATGGTTAACACGAGCGAGAATTCCCTGTAAGTTTATGGTGAACCTGAGTGCGGGTTCCCTGTTAGTTTATGGCAAGACCGAACAAGAGTTACCCTGTAAGTATAAATCGCACTTGAGCGAGCATTCCCCGTAAGTTAATGATGAACCCAAGCGAGAGTTCCCCGTAAGTTAATGGTGAACCCAAGCGAGAGTTCCCCGTAAGTTTATGGTGAACCCAACCGAGACTTACCCACAAGTTTATAGCGAATTCGAGCAAGAGTTCCCTTTAAGTTTAGGCCTAACCCAAGCGAGAGTTCTCTGTAAGATTATGGCGAACCTGAACGAGTTTTCTGTAAGTTCATGGCGAACCTGAACGAGAGTTCCCTGTAAATTTATGGCAAATTCGAGCGAGAGTACTTTGTTAGTTTATGATGAACCAGAGCGAGAATTCTCTGTAAGTTTATGGCGAACCCGGGCAAAAGTTCCCTGTAAGTTGATTGCTATCCCGAGCGAGAGTTCTCTGTTAGTTTATTGGGTACCCGAGCAAGAGTTCTCTGTAAGTTTATGGCGAACCCAAACAAGAGTTACCCTGAAAGTTTATGGCGCACTTGAGCGAGAGTTCCCCATAAGTTAATGGTGAACCCAAGCGAGAGTTCCTTGTAAGTTCATGGCGAACCAGAGCGAGAGTTCCCTGTAAGTTTATGGCCAACCCAAGCAAGAGTACTCTAAGTTTATAGCGAACCTGAGCGAGTGTTCCCTGGAAGTTTATGGCGGGTCCGAGCGAGAGTTCCCTGTAAGTTTATGGTGAACACGAGCGAGAGTTCCCTGTAAGTTAATGGTTAATCCAAGCGAGAGTTCCCTGTAAGTTTCTGGCGAACACGAGCAAGAGTTTCCAGTAATTTTATGGAGAATCCGAGTGAGAGATCCCTGTAAGTTTATGGCAAACCCGAGCGAGAGCTTCCTGTAAGTTCATGGCGAACCTGAGCGAGTGTTCTCTGTTAGTTTATGGCGAACCCAAGGGAGAGTTCCCAGTAAGTTTATGGTTAACACGAGCGAGAGTTCCCTGTAAGTTTATGGCGAACCCAAGCGAAAGTTTTTTGTAAGTTTATGGCGAACCCGAGCGAGTGTTCTAAGTAAGTTTAAGGTGAACCCGAGCCAGAGTTCCCTTTAAGTTTATCGTGAACCCGAGCGAGAGTTCCCAGTTTGTTTATGGCAAACCCGTGCAAGAGTTCCCTGTAAGTTTATGGCGAATCGGAGCTAGAGTTTCCTGTAAGTTTATGGCAAACCCGAGAGAGTGTTTCCTGTAAGTTTATGGCAAACCCGAGAGAGTGTTTCCTGTAAGTTTATGGCCAACCTGAGAGAGTGTTCCCTGTAAGTTTATGGTGAACCCGAGCGAGAGTTCCCAGTTAGTTTATGGCGAACCCGAGCGAGAGTTCCCTGTAAGTTTATGGCAAATCGGAGCGAGAGTTCCCTGTTAATTTATGGCGAACCCGAGCGAGAGTTCCCTGTAAGTTTATGGCAAACCCGAGCCAGTGTTCCCTGTAAGTTTATGGCGAACCCGGGCGAGAGTTCCCAGTCAGTTTATGGCGATCCCGAGCGAGATTTCCCTGTAAGATTATGGTGAGTCCGAGCGAGAGTTCCCTATATGTTTATGGAGAATCGGAGCGAGAGTTCCCTGTAAGTTTATGGAGAGTCCGAGCGAGAGTTCCCTGTTATGTTATTGCAAATCCGAGCATGAGTTCTCTGTAAGTTTATGGCCAACCCAAGCGAGAGTACTCTAAGTTTATAGCGAACCTGAGTGAGTGTTCCCTGGAGGTTTAAGGCGATTCCGAGCGAGAGTTCCCTGTAAGTTTATGGCGAGTCCGAGCGAGAGTTCCCTGTAAGTTTATGGTGAACACGAGCGAGAGTTCCCTGTAAGTTTATGGTTAATCCAAGCGAGAGTTCCCTGTAAGTTTCTGGCGAACACGAGCGAGAGTTCCCAGTAATTTTATGGGGAACCCGAGCGAGAGTTCCCTGTTACTTTATGGCAAACCCGAGCGAGAGTTTCCTGTAAGTTCATGGCCAACCTGAGCGAGTGTTCTCTGTTAGTTTATGGCGAACCCAAGGGAGAGTTCCCAGTAAAGTTATGGTTAACACGAGCGAGAGTTCCCTGTGAGTTTATGGTGAACCCGAGCGAAAGTTCCTTGTAAGTTTATGGCGAACCCGAGCGAGAGTTCTAAGTAAGTTTAAGGTGAACCCGAGCGAGAATTCCCTGTAAGTTTATGGTGAACCTGAGTGCGGGTTCCCTGTTAGTTTATGGCAAAACCAAACAAGAGTTACCCTGTAAGTATATATCGCACTTGAGCGAGCATTCCCCGTAAGTTAATGATGAACCCAAGCAAGAGTACCCCGTAAGTTAATGGTGAACCCAAGCGAGAGTTCCCCGTAAGTTTATGGTGAACCCAAGCGAGAGTTACCCACAAGTTTATAGCGAATTTGAGCAAGAGTTCCCTTTAAGTTTAGGCCTAACCCAAGCGAGAGTTCTCTGTAAGATTATGGCAAACCTGAACGAGTTTTCTGTAAGTTCATGGCGAACCTGAACGAGAGTTCCCTGTAAGTTTATGGCCAACCCAAGCGAGAGTAATCTAAGTTTATAGCGAACCTGAGCGAGTGTTCCCTGTAAGTTTATGGCGAGTCCGAGCGAGAGTTCCCTGTAAGTTTATGGTGAACACGAGCGAGAGTTCCCTGTAAGTTTATGGTTAATCCAAGCGAGAGTTCCCTGTAAGTTTCTGGCGAACACGACCGAGAGTTCCCAGTAATTTGATGGGGAACCCGAGCGAGAGTTCCCTGTAAGTTTATGGCAAACCCGCAGAAAAGTTCTCTGTTAGTTTATGGCGAACACGAGCGAGAGTTCCCTGTAAGTTTATGGCTAACCCGAGCAAGTGTTCCCTGTAAGTTTCTGGCGAAATCGAGCGAGAGTTCCCTGTAAGTATATGGCGAATTCGAGCTAGAGTTTTCTGCAAGTTTATGGCAAACCCGAGCGAGAGTTCCCTGTAAGTTTATGGCGAACGCAGGCTAGAGTTTTCTGCAAGTTGATGGCGAACTCGAGCGAGAGTTCTCTGTAAGTTTATGGCAAACCCGAGCCAGAGTTCCCTGTAAGTTTATGGCAAACCCGCAGAAAAGTTCTCTGTTAGTTTATGGCGAACACGAGCGAGAGTTCCCTGTATTTTTATGGCAAACCCGAGAGAGTGTTCACTGTCAGTTTATGGTGAACCCGAGCGAGAGTTCCCAGTTAGTTTATGGCGAACCCGAGCGAGAGTTCCCTGTAAGTTTATGGCAAATCGGAGCGAAAGTTCCCTGTTAATTTATGGCGAACCCGAGCGAGAGTTCCCTGTAAGTTTATGGCAAACTCGAGCCAGTGTTCCCTGTAAGTTTATGGCGAACCCGAGCGAGAGTTCCCTGTCAGTTTATGGCGATCCCGAGCGAAATTTTCCTGTAAGATTATGGTGAGTCCGAGCGAGAGTTCCCTGTAAGTTTATGGAGAATCGGAGCGAGAGTTCCCTGTAAGTTTATGGAGAGTCCGAGCGAGAGTTCCCTGTTATGTTATTGCAAATCCGAGCATGAGTTCTCTGTAAGTTTACGGCGAACCCGAGCGAGAGTTCCCTGTAAGTTTCTGGCGAACCCTAGCGAGAATTCCCTGTAAGTTTATGGTGAACCTGAGTGCGGGTTCCCTGTTAGTTTATGGCAAAACCGAACAAGAGTTACCCTGTAAGTATAAATCGCACTTGAGCGAGCATTCCCCGTAAGTTAATGATGAACCCAAGCGAGAGTTCCCCGTAAGTTAATGGTGAACCCAAGCGAGAGTTCCCCGTTAGTTTATGGTGAACCCAAGCGAGACTTACCCACAAGTTTATAGCGAATTCGAGCAAGAGTTCCCTTTAAGTTTAGGCCTAACCCAAGCGAGAGTTCTCTGTAAGATTATGGCGAACCTGAACGAGTTTTCTGTAAGTTCATGGCGAACCTGAACGAGAGTTCCCTGTAAATTTATGGCAAATTCGAGCGAGAGTACTTTGTTAGTTTATGGTGAACCCGAGCGAGAAATCTCTGTAAGTTTACGGCGAACCCGGGCAAAAGTTCCCTGTAAGTTGATTGCTATCCCGAGCGAGAGTTCTCTGTTAGTTTATTGGGTACCCGAGCAAGAGTTACCCTGAAAGTTTATGGCGCACTTGAGCGAGAGTTCCCCATAAGTTAATGGTGAACCCAAGCGAGAGTTCCTTGTAAGTTCATGGCGAACCAGAGCGAGAGTTCCCTGTAAGTTTATGGCCAACCCAAGCAAGAGTACTCTAAGTTTATAGCGAACCTGAGCGAGTGTTCCCTGGAAGTTTATGGCGGGTCCGAGCGAGAGTTCCCTGTAAGTTTATGGTGAACACGAGCGAGAGTTCCCTGTAAGTTTATGGTTAATCCAAGCGAGAGTTCCCTGTAAGTTTCTGGCGAACACGAGCAAGAGTTTCCAGTAATTTTATGGAGAATCCGAGTGAGAGATCCCTGTAAGTTTATGGCCAACCCGAGCGAGAGCTTCCTGTAAGTTCATGGCGAACCTGAGCGAGTGTTCTCTGTTAGTTTATGGCGAACCCAAGGGAGAGTTCCCAGTAAGTTTATGGTTAACACGAGCGAGAGTTCCCTGTAAGTTTATGGCGAACCCAAGCGAAAGTTTTTTGTAAGTTTATGGCGAACCCGAGCGAGAGTTCTAAGTAAGTTTAAGGTGAACCCGAGCGAGAGTTCCCTTTAAGTTAATCGTGAACCCGAGCGAGAGTTCCCAGTTTGTTTATGGCAAACCCGTGCAAGAGTTCCCTGTAAGTTTATGGCAAATCGGAGCTAGAGTTTCCTGTAAGTTTCTGGCAAACCCGAGAGAGTGTTTCCTGTAAGTTTATGGCAAACCCGAGAGAGTGTTTCCTGTAAGTTTATGGCCAACCTGAGAGAGTGTTCCCTGTAAGTTTATGGTGAACCCGAGCGAGAGTTCCCAGTTAGTTTATGGCGAACCCGAGCGAGAGTTCCCTGTAAGTTTATGGCAAATCGGAGCGAGAGTTCCCTGTTAATTTATGGCGAACCCGAGCGAGAGTTCCCTGTAAGTTTATGGCAAACCCGAGCCAGTGTTCCCTGTAAGTTTATGGCGAACCCGGGCGAGAGTTCCCTGTCAGTTTATGGCGATCCCGAGCGAGAGTTCCCTGTAAGATTATGGTGAGTCCGAGCGAGAGTTCCCTATATGTTTATGGAGAATCGGAGCGAGAGTTCCCTGTAAGTTTATGGAGAGTCCGAGCGAGAGTTCCCTGTTATGTCATTGCAAATCCGAGCATGAGTTCTCTGTAAGTTTATGGCCAACCCAAGCGAGAGTACTCTAAGTTTATAGCGAACCTGAGTGAGTGTTCCCTGGAGGTTTAAGGCGATTCCGAGCGAGAGTTCCCTGTAAGTTTATGGCGAGTCCGAGCGAGAGTTCCCTGTAAGTTTATGGTGAACACGAGCGAGAGTTCCCTGTAAGTTTATGGTTAATCCAAGCGAGAGTTCCCTGTAAGTTTCTGGCGAACACGAGCGAGAGTTTCCAGTAATTTTATGGGGAACCCGAGCGAGAGTTCCCTGTTACTTTATGGCAAACCCGAGCGAGAGTTTCCTGTAAGTTCATGGCCAACCTGAGCGAGTGTTCTCTGTTAGTTTATGGCGAACCCAAGGGAGAGTTCCCAGTAAGTTTATGGTTAACACGAGCGAGAGTTCCCTGTGAGTTTATGGTGAACCCGAGCGAAAGTTCCTTGTAAGTTTATGGCGAACCCGACCGCGAGTTCTAAGTAAGTTGAAGGTGAACCCGAGCGAGAATTCCCTGTAACTTTATCGTGAACCCGAGCGAGAGTTCCCAGTTTGTTTATTGCAAACCCGTGCAAGAGTTCCCTGTAAGTTTATGGCAAATCGGAGCGAGAATTCCCTGTAATGTTATGAAGACCATGAGCAAGTGTTCCCTATAAGTTTATGGCGAATAAGAGCAAAAGTTTCCTGTTAGTTTATGGCGAACCCGAGCAAGAGTTCCCTGTTAGTTTATGGCAAACTCGAGCGAGGGTTTTCTGTAGTTTATGGCGAACCCGAGCGAGAGTTCCCTGTACGTTTATGGCAAGCCTGAGCGAGAGTTCTCCGTAAGTTTATGGCGAACCCGAGCGAGAGTTCCCTGTACGTTTATGGCAAGCCTGAGCGAGAGTTCTCCGTAAGTTTCTGGCGAAACCGAGCGAGAGTTCCCTGTAAGTATATGGCGAATTCGAGCTAGAGTTTTCTGCAAGTTTATGGCGAACCCGAGCGAGAGTTCCCTGTCAGTTTATGGCGATCCCGAGCGAGATTTCCTGTAAGATTATGGTGAGTCCGAGCGAGAGTTCCCTGTAAGTTTATGGAGAATCGGAGCGAGAGTTCCCTGTAAGTTTATGGAGAGTCCGAGCGAGAGTTCCCTGTTATGTTATTGCAAATCCGAGCATGAGTTCTCTGTAAGTTTACGGCGAACCCGAGCGAGAGTTCCCTGTAAGTTTCTGGCGAACCCTAGCGAGAATTCCCTGTAAGTTTATGGTGAACCTGAGTGCGGGTTCCCTGTTAGTTTATGGCAAAACCGAACAAGAGTTACCCTGTAAGTAGATATCGCACTTGAGCTAGCATTGACCGTAAGTTAATGATCAACCCAAGCGAGAGTTCCCCGTAAGTTAATGGTGAACCCAAGCGAGAGTTACCCACAAGTTTATAGCAAATTCGAGCAAGAGTTCCCTTTAAGTTTAGGCCTAACCCAAGCGAGAGTTCTCTGTAAGATTATGGCGAACCTGAACGAGTTTTTTGTAAGTTCATGGCGAACCTGAACGAGAGTTCCCTGTAAATTTATGGCAAATTCGAGCGAGAGTACTTTGTTAGTTTATGGTGAACCCGAGCGAGAATTCTCTGTAAGTTTACGGCGAACCCGGGCAAAAGTTCCCTGTAAGTTGATTGCTATCCCGAGCGAGAGTTCTCTGTTAGTTTATTGGGTACCCGAGCAAGAGTTCTCTGTAAGTTTATGGCGAACCCAAACAAGAGTTACCCTGAAAGTTTATGGCGCACTTGAGCGAGGGTTCCCCATAAGTTAATGGTGAACCCAAGCGAGAGTTCCTTATAAGTTCATGGCGAACCCGAGCGAGAGTTCCCTGTAAGTTTATGGCCAACCCAAGCGATAGTACTCTAAGTTTATAGCGAACCTGAGCGAGTGTTCCCTGGAAGTTTAAGGCGATTCCGAGCGAGAGTTCCCTGTAAGTTTATGGTGAGTCCGAGCGAGAGTTCCCTGTAAGTTTATGGTGAACACGAGCGAGAGTTCCCTGTAAGTTTATGGTTAATCCAAGCGAGAGTTCCCTGTAAGTTTCTGGCGAACACGAGCGAGAGTTCCCAGTAATTTTATGGGGAACCCGAGCGAGAGTTTCCTGTAAGTTTATGGCAAACCCGAGCGAGAGTTTCCTGTTAGTTCATGGCGAACCTGAGCGAGTGTTCTCTGTTAGTTTATGGCGAACCCAAGGGAGAGTTCCCAGTAAGTTTATGGTTAACACAAGCGAGAGTTCCCTGTAAGTTTATGGCAAACTCGAGCCAGTGTTCCCTGTAAGTTTATGGCGAACCCGAGCGAGAGTTCCCTGTCAGTTTATGGCGATCCCGAGCGAGATTTTCCTGTAAGATTATGGTGAGTCCGAGCGAGAGTTCCCTGTAAGTTTATGGAGAATCGGAGCGAGAGTTCCCTGTAAGTTTATGGAGAGTCCGAGCGAGAGTTCCCTGTTATGTTATTGCAAATCCGAGCATGAGTTCTCTGTAAGTTTACGGCGAACCCGAGCGAGAGTTCCCTGTAAGTTTCTGGCGAACCCTAGCGAGAATTCCCTGTAAGTTTATGGTGAACCTGAGTGCGGGTTCCCTGTTAGTTTATGGCAAAACCGAACAAGAGTTACCCTGTAAGTATAAATCGCACTTGAGCGAGCATTCCCCGTAAGTTAATGATGAACCCAAGCGAGAGTTCCCCGTAAGTTAATGGTGAACCCAAGCGAGAGTTCCCCGTTAGTTTATGGTGAACCCAAGCGAGACTTACCCACAAGTTTATAGCGAATTCGAGCAAGAGTTCCCTTTAAGTTTAGGCCTAACCCAAGCGAGAGTTCTCTGTAAGATTATGGCGAACCTGAACGAGTTTTCTGTAAGTTCATGGCGAACCTGAACGAGAGTTCCCTGTAAATTTATGGCAAATTCGAGCGAGAGTACTTTGTTAGTTTATGGTGAACCCGAGCGAGAATTCTCTGTAAGTTTACGGCGAACCCGGGCAAAAGTTCCCTGTAAGTTGATTGCTATCCCGAGCGAGAGTTCTCTGTTAGTTTATTGGGTACCCGAGCAAGAGTTCTCTGTAAGTTTATGGCGAACCCAAACAAGAGTTACCCTGAAAGTTTATGGCGCACTTGAGCGAGAGTTCCCCATAAGTTAATGGTGAACCCAAGCGAGAGTTCCTTGTAAGTTCATGGCGAACCAGAGCGAGAGTTCCCTGTAAGTTTATGGCCAACCCAAGCAAGAGTACTCTAAGTTTATAGCGAACCTGAGCGAGTGTTCCCTGGAAGTTTATGGCGGGTCCGAGCGAGAGTTCCCTGTAAGTTTATGGTGAACACGAGCGAGAGTTCCCTGTAAGTTTATGGTTAATCCAAGCGAGAGTTCCCTGTAAGTTTCTGGCGAACACGAGCAAGAGTTTCCAGTAATTTTATGGAGAATCCGAGTGAGAGATCCCTGTAAGTTTATGGCAAACCCGAGCGAGAGCTTCCTGTAAGTTCATGGCGAACCTGAGCGAGTGTTCTCTGTTAGTTTATGGCGAACCCAAGGGAGAGTTCCCAGTAAGTTTATGGTTAACACGAGCGAGAGTTCCCTGTAAGTTTATGGCGAACCCAAGCGAAAGTTTTTTGTAAGTTTATGGCGAACCCGAGCGAGAGTTCTAAGTAAGTTTAAGGTGAACCCGAGCGAGAGTTCCCTTTAAGTTTATCGTGAACCCGAGCGAGAGTTCCCAGTTTGTTTATGGCAAACCCGTGCAAGAGTTCCCTGTAAGTTTATGGCAAATCGGAGCTAGAGTTTCCTGTAAGTTTCTGGCAAACCCGAGAGAGTGTTTCCTGTAAGTTTATGGCAAACCCGAGAGAGTGTTTCCTGTAAGTTTATGGCCAACCTGAGAGAGTGTTCCCTGTAAGTTTATGGTGAACCCGAGCGAGAGTTCCCAGTTAGTTTATGGCGAACCCGAGCGAGAGTTCCCTGTAAGTTTATGGCAAATCGGAGCGAGAGTTCCCTGTTAATTTATGGCGAACCCGAGCGAGAGTTCCCTGTAAGTTTATGGCAAACCCGAGCCAGTGTTCCCTGTAAGTTTATGGCGAACCCGGGCGAGAGTTCCCTGTCAGTTTATGGCGATCCCGAGCGAGAGTTCCCTGTAAGATTATGGTGAGTCCGAGCGAGAGTTCCCTATATGTTTATGGAGAATCGGAGCGAGAGTTCCCTGTAAGTTTATGGAGAGTCCGAGCGAGAGTTCCCTGTTATGTTATTGCAAATCCGAGCATGAGTTCTCTGTAAGTTTATGGCCAACCCAAGCGAGAGTACTCTAAGTTTATAGCGAACCTGAGTGAGTGTTCCCTGGAGGTTTAAGGCGATTCCGAGCGAGAGTTCCCTGTAAGTTTATGGCGAGTCCGAGCGAGAGTTCCCTGTAAGTTTATGGTGAACACGAGCGAGAGTTCCCTGTAAGTTTATGGTTAATCCAAGCGAGAGTTCCCTGTAAGTTTCTGGCGAACACGAGCGAGAGTTCCCAGTAATTTTATGGGGAACCCGAGCGAGAGTTCCCTGTTACTTTATGGCAAACCCGAGCGAGAGTTTCCTGTAAGTTCATGGCCAACCTGAGCGAGTGTTCTCTGTTAGTTTATGGCGAACCCAAGGGAGAGTTCCCAGTAAGTTTATGGTTAACACGAGCGAGAATTCCCTGTAAGTTTATGGTGAACCTGAGTGCGGGTTCCCTGTTAGTTTATGGCAAGACCGAACAAGAGTTACCCTGTAAGTATAAATCGCACTTGAGCGAGCATTCCCCGTAAGTTAATGATGAACCCAAGCGAGAGTTCCCCGTAAGTTAATGGTGAACCCAAGCGAGAGTTCCCCGTAAGTTTATGGTGAACCCAACCGAGACTTACCCACAAGTTTATAGCGAATTCGAGCAAGAGTTCCCTTTAAGTTTAGGCCTAACCCAAGCGAGAGTTCTCTGTAAGATTATGGCGAACCTGAACGAGTTTTCTGTAAGTTCATGGCGAACCTGAACGAGAGTTCCCTGTAAATTTATGGCAAATTCGAGCGAGAGTACTTTGTTAGTTTATGATGAACCAGAGCGAGAATTCTCTGTAAGTTTATGGCGAACCCGGGCAAAAGTTCCCTGTAAGTTGATTGCTATCCCGAGCGAGAGTTCTCTGTTAGTTTATTGGGTACCCGAGCAAGAGTTCTCTGTAAGTTTATGGCGAACCCAAACAAGAGTTACCCTGAAAGTTTATGGCGCACTTGAGCGAGAGTTCCCCATAAGTTAATGGTGAACCCAAGCGAGAGTTCCTTGTAAGTTCATGGCGAACCAGAGCGAGAGTTCCCTGTAAGTTTATGGCCAACCCAAGCAAGAGTACTCTAAGTTTATAGCGAACCTGAGCGAGTGTTCCCTGGAAGTTTATGGCGGGTCCGAGCGAGAGTTCCCTGTAAGTTTATGGTGAACACGAGCGAGAGTTCCCTGTAAGTTAATGGTTAATCCAAGCGAGAGTTCCCTGTAAGTTTCTGGCGAACACGAGCAAGAGTTTCCAGTAATTTTATGGAGAATCCGAGTGAGAGATCCCTGTAAGTTTATGGCAAACCCGAGCGAGAGCTTCCTGTAAGTTCATGGCGAACCTGAGCGAGTGTTCTCTGTTAGTTTATGGCGAACCCAAGGGAGAGTTCCCAGTAAGTTTATGGTTAACACGAGCGAGAGTTCCCTGTAAGTTTATGGCGAACCCAAGCGAAAGTTTTTTGTAAGTTTATGGCGAACCCGAGCGAGTGTTCTAAGTAAGTTTAAGGTGAACCCGAGCCAGAGTTCCCTTTAAGTTTATCGTGAACCCGAGCGAGAGTTCCCAGTTTGTTTATGGCAAACCCGTGCAAGAGTTCCCTGTAAGTTTATGGCGAATCGGAGCTAGAGTTTCCTGTAAGTTTATGGCAAACCCGAGAGAGTGTTTCCTGTAAGTTTATGGCAAACCCGAGAGAGTGTTTCCTGTAAGTTTATGGCCAACCTGAGAGAGTGTTCCCTGTAAGTTTATGGTGAACCCGAGCGAGAGTTCCCAGTTAGTTTATGGCGAACCCGAGCGAGAGTTCCCTGTAAGTTTATGGCAAATCGGAGCGAGAGTTCCCTGTTAATTTATGGCGAACCCGAGCGAGAGTTCCCTGTAAGTTTATGGCAAACCCGAGCCAGTGTTCCCTGTAAGTTTATGGCGAACCCGGGCGAGAGTTCCCAGTCAGTTTATGGCGATCCCGAGCGAGATTTCCCTGTAAGATTATGGTGAGTCCGAGCGAGAGTTCCCTATATGTTTATGGAGAATCGGAGCGAGAGTTCCCTGTAAGTTTATGGAGAGTCCGAGCGAGAGTTCCCTGTTATGTTATTGCAAATCCGAGCATGAGTTCTCTGTAAGTTTATGGCCAACCCAAGCGAGAGTACTCTAAGTTTATAGCGAACCTGAGTGAGTGTTCCCTGGAGGTTTAAGGCGATTCCGAGCGAGAGTTCCCTGTAAGTTTATGGCGAGTCCGAGCGAGAGTTCCCTGTAAGTTTATGGTGAACACGAGCGAGAGTTCCCTGTAAGTTTATGGTTAATCCAAGCGAGAGTTCCCTGTAAGTTTCTGGCGAACACGAGCGAGAGTTCCCAGTAATTTTATGGGGAACCCGAGCGAGAGTTCCCTGTTACTTTATGGCAAACCCGAGCGAGAGTTTCCTGTAAGTTCATGGCCAACCTGAGCGAGTGTTCTCTGTTAGTTTATGGCGAACCCAAGGGAGAGTTCCCAGTAAAGTTATGGTTAACACGAGCGAGAGTTCCCTGTGAGTTTATGGTGAACCCGAGCGAAAGTTCCTTGTAAGTTTATGGCGAACCCGAGCGAGAGTTCTAAGTAAGTTTAAGGTGAACCCGAGCGAGAATTCCCTGTAAGTTTATGGTGAACCTGAGTGCGGGTTCCCTGTTAGTTTATGGCAAAACCAAACAAGAGTTACCCTGTAAGTATATATCGCACTTGAGCGAGCATTCCCCGTAAGTTAATGATGAACCCAAGCAAGAGTACCCCGTAAGTTAATGGTGAACCCAAGCGAGAGTTCCCCGTAAGTTTATGGTGAACCCAAGCGAGAGTTACCCACAAGTTTATAGCGAATTTGAGCAAGAGTTCCCTTTAAGTTTAGGCCTAACCCAAGCGAGAGTTCTCTGTAAGATTATGGCAAACCTGAACGAGTTTTCTGTAAGTTCATGGCGAACCTGAACGAGAGTTCCCTGTAAGTTTATGGCCAACCCAAGCGAGAGTAATCTAAGTTTATAGCGAACCTGAGCGAGTGTTCCCTGTAAGTTTATGGCGAGTCCGAGCGAGAGTTCCCTGTAAGTTTATGGTGAACACGAGCGAGAGTTCCCTGTAAGTTTATGGTTAATCCAAGCGAGAGTTCCCTGTAAGTTTCTGGCGAACACGACCGAGAGTTCCCAGTAATTTGATGGGGAACCCGAGCGAGAGTTCCCTGTAAGTTTATGGCAAACCCGCAGAAAAGTTCTCTGTTAGTTTATGGCGAACACGAGCGAGAGTTCCCTGTAAGTTTATGGCTAACCCGAGCAAGTGTTCCCTGTAAGTTTCTGGCGAAATCGAGCGAGAGTTCCCTGTAAGTATATGGCGAATTCGAGCTAGAGTTTTCTGCAAGTTTATGGCAAACCCGAGCGAGAGTTCCCTGTAAGTTTATGGCGAACGCAGGCTAGAGTTTTCTGCAAGTTGATGGCGAACTCGAGCGAGAGTTCTCTGTAAGTTTATGGCAAACCCGAGCCAGAGTTCCCTGTAAGTTTATGGCAAACCCGCAGAAAAGTTCTCTGTTAGTTTATGGCGAACACGAGCGAGAGTTCCCTGTATTTTTATGGCAAACCCGAGAGAGTGTTCACTGTCAGTTTATGGTGAACCCGAGCGAGAGTTCCCAGTTAGTTTATGGCGAACCCGAGCGAGAGTTCCCTGTAAGTTTATGGCAAATCGGAGCGAAAGTTCCCTGTTAATTTATGGCGAACCCGAGCGAGAGTTCCCTGTAAGTTTATGGCAAACTCGAGCCAGTGTTCCCTGTAAGTTTATGGCGAACCCGAGCGAGAGTTCCCTGTCAGTTTATGGCGATCCCGAGCGAAATTTTCCTGTAAGATTATGGTGAGTCCGAGCGAGAGTTCCCTGTAAGTTTATGGAGAATCGGAGCGAGAGTTCCCTGTAAGTTTATGGAGAGTCCGAGCGAGAGTTCCCTGTTATGTTATTGCAAATCCGAGCATGAGTTCTCTGTAAGTTTACGGCGAACCCGAGCGAGAGTTCCCTGTAAGTTTCTGGCGAACCCTAGCGAGAATTCCCTGTAAGTTTATGGTGAACCTGAGTGCGGGTTCCCTGTTAGTTTATGGCAAAACCGAACAAGAGTTACCCTGTAAGTATAAATCGCACTTGAGCGAGCATTCCCCGTAAGTTAATGATGAACCCAAGCGAGAGTTCCCCGTAAGTTAATGGTGAACCCAAGCGAGAGTTCCCCGTTAGTTTATGGTGAACCCAAGCGAGACTTACCCACAAGTTTATAGCGAATTCGAGCAAGAGTTCCCTTTAAGTTTAGGCCTAACCCAAGCGAGAGTTCTCTGTAAGATTATGGCGAACCTGAACGAGTTTTCTGTAAGTTCATGGCGAACCTGAACGAGAGTTCCCTGTAAATTTATGGCAAATTCGAGCGAGAGTACTTTGTTAGTTTATGGTGAACCCGAGCGAGAAATCTCTGTAAGTTTACGGCGAACCCGGGCAAAAGTTCCCTGTAAGTTGATTGCTATCCCGAGCGAGAGTTCTCTGTTAGTTTATTGGGTACCCGAGCAAGAGTTACCCTGAAAGTTTATGGCGCACTTGAGCGAGAGTTCCCCATAAGTTAATGGTGAACCCAAGCGAGAGTTCCTTGTAAGTTCATGGCGAACCAGAGCGAGAGTTCCCTGTAAGTTTATGGCCAACCCAAGCAAGAGTACTCTAAGTTTATAGCGAACCTGAGCGAGTGTTCCCTGGAAGTTTATGGCGGGTCCGAGCGAGAGTTCCCTGTAAGTTTATGGTGAACACGAGCGAGAGTTCCCTGTAAGTTTATGGTTAATCCAAGCGAGAGTTCCCTGTAAGTTTCTGGCGAACACGAGCAAGAGTTTCCAGTAATTTTATGGAGAATCCGAGTGAGAGATCCCTGTAAGTTTATGGCCAACCCGAGCGAGAGCTTCCTGTAAGTTCATGGCGAACCTGAGCGAGTGTTCTCTGTTAGTTTATGGCGAACCCAAGGGAGAGTTCCCAGTAAGTTTATGGTTAACACGAGCGAGAGTTCCCTGTAAGTTTATGGCGAACCCAAGCGAAAGTTTTTTGTAAGTTTATGGCGAACCCGAGCGAGAGTTCTAAGTAAGTTTAAGGTGAACCCGAGCGAGAGTTCCCTTTAAGTTAATCGTGAACCCGAGCGAGAGTTCCCAGTTTGTTTATGGCAAACCCGTGCAAGAGTTCCCTGTAAGTTTATGGCAAATCGGAGCTAGAGTTTCCTGTAAGTTTCTGGCAAACCCGAGAGAGTGTTTCCTGTAAGTTTATGGCAAACCCGAGAGAGTGTTTCCTGTAAGTTTATGGCCAACCTGAGAGAGTGTTCCCTGTAAGTTTATGGTGAACCCGAGCGAGAGTTCCCAGTTAGTTTATGGCGAACCCGAGCGAGAGTTCCCTGTAAGTTTATGGCAAATCGGAGCGAGAGTTCCCTGTTAATTTATGGCGAACCCGAGCGAGAGTTCCCTGTAAGTTTATGGCAAACCCGAGCCAGTGTTCCCTGTAAGTTTATGGCGAACCCGGGCGAGAGTTCCCTGTCAGTTTATGGCGATCCCGAGCGAGAGTTCCCTGTAAGATTATGGTGAGTCCGAGCGAGAGTTCCCTATATGTTTATGGAGAATCGGAGCGAGAGTTCCCTGTAAGTTTATGGAGAGTCCGAGCGAGAGTTCCCTGTTATGTCATTGCAAATCCGAGCATGAGTTCTCTGTAAGTTTATGGCCAACCCAAGCGAGAGTACTCTAAGTTTATAGCGAACCTGAGTGAGTGTTCCCTGGAGGTTTAAGGCGATTCCGAGCGAGAGTTCCCTGTAAGTTTATGGCGAGTCCGAGCGAGAGTTCCCTGTAAGTTTATGGTGAACACGAGCGAGAGTTCCCTGTAAGTTTATGGTTAATCCAAGCGAGAGTTCCCTGTAAGTTTCTGGCGAACACGAGCGAGAGTTTCCAGTAATTTTATGGGGAACCCGAGCGAGAGTTCCCTGTTACTTTATGGCAAACCCGAGCGAGAGTTTCCTGTAAGTTCATGGCCAACCTGAGCGAGTGTTCTCTGTTAGTTTATGGCGAACCCAAGGGAGAGTTCCCAGTAAGTTTATGGTTAACACGAGCGAGAGTTCCCTGTGAGTTTATGGTGAACCCGAGCGAAAGTTCCTTGTAAGTTTATGGCGAACCCGACCGCGAGTTCTAAGTAAGTTGAAGGTGAACCCGAGCGAGAATTCCCTGTAACTTTATCGTGAACCCGAGCGAGAGTTCCCAGTTTGTTTATTGCAAACCCGTGCAAGAGTTCCCTGTAAGTTTATGGCAAATCGGAGCGAGAATTCCCTGTAATGTTATGAAGACCATGAGCAAGTGTTCCCTATAAGTTTATGGCGAATAAGAGCAAAAGTTTCCTGTTAGTTTATGGCGAACCCGAGCAAGAGTTCCCTGTTAGTTTATGGCAAACTCGAGCGAGGGTTTTCTGTAGTTTATGGCGAACCCGAGCGAGAGTTCCCTGTACGTTTATGGCAAGCCTGAGCGAGAGTTCTCCGTAAGTTTATGGCGAACCCGATCGAGAATTCCCTTTAAGTTTATGGCTAACCCGAGCAAGTGTTCCCTGTAAGTTTCTGGCGAAACCGAGCGAGAGTTCCCTGTAAGTATATGGCGAATTCGAGCTAGAGTTTTCTGCAAGTTTATGGCGAACCCGAGCGAGAGTTCCCTGTCAGTTTATGGCGATCCCGAGCGAGATTTCCTGTAAGATTATGGTGAGTCCGAGCGAGAGTTCCCTGTAAGTTTATGGAGAATCGGAGCGAGAGTTCCCTGTAAGTTTATGGAGAGTCCGAGCGAGAGTTCCCTGTTATGTTATTGCAAATTCGAGCATGAGTTCTCTGTAAGTTTACGGCGAACCCGAGCGAGAGTTCCCTGTAAGTTTCTGGCGAACCCTAGCGAGAATTCCCTGTAAGTTTATGGTGAACCTGAGTGCGGGTTCCCTGTTAGTTTATGGCAAAACCGAACAAGAGTTACCCTGTAAGTAGATATCGCACTTGAGCTAGCATTGACCGTAAGTTAATGATCAACCCAAGCGAGAGTTCCCCGTAAGTTAATGGTGAACCCAAGCGAGAGTTACCCACAAGTTTATAGCAAATTCGAGCAAGAGTTCCCTTTAAGTTTAGGCCTAACCCAAGCGAGAGTTCTCTGTAAGATTATGGCGAACCTGAACGAGTTTTTTGTAAGTTCATGGCGAACCTGAACGAGAGTTCCCTGTAAATTTATGGCAAATTCGAGCGAGAGTACTTTGTTAGTTTATGGTGAACCCGAGCGAGAATTCTCTGTAAGTTTACGGCGAACCCGGGCAAAAGTTCCCTGTAAGTTGATTGCTATCCCGAGCGAGAGTTCTCTGTTAGTTTATTGGGTACCCGAGCAAGAGTTCTCTGTAAGTTTATGGCGAACCCAAACAAGAGTTACCCTGAAAGTTTATGGCGCACTTGAGCGAGGGTTCCCCATAAGTTAATGGTGAACCCAAGCGAGAGTTCCTTATAAGTTCATGGCGAACCCGAGCGAGAGTTCCCTGTAAGTTTATGGCCAACCCATGCGATAGTACTCTAAGTTTATAGCGAACCTGAGCGAGTGTTCCCTGGAAGTTTAAGGCGATTCCGAGCGAGAGTTCCCTGTAAGTTTATGGTGAGTCCGAGCGAGAGTTCCCTGTAAGTTTATGGTGAACACGAGCGAGAGTTCCCTGTAAGTTTATGGTTAATCCAAGCGAGAGTTCCCTGTAAGTTTCTGGCGAACACGAGCGAGAGTTCCCAGTAATTTTATGGGGAACCCGAGCGAGAGTTTCCTGTAAGTTTATGGCAAACCCGAGCGAGAGTTTCCTGTTAGTTCATGGCGAACCTGAGCGAGTGTTCTCTGTTAGTTTATGGCGAACCCAAGGGAGAGTTCCCAGTAAGTTTATGGTTAACACAAGCGAGAGTTCCCTGTAAGTTTATGGCGAACCCGAGCGAAAGTTCCTTTTAAGTTTATGGCGAACCCGAGCGAGAGTTCTAAGTAAGTTTAAGGTGAACCCGAGCGAGAATTCCCTGTAAGTTTATCGTGAACCCGAGCGAGAGTTCCCAGTTTTTTTTATGGCAAACCAGTGCATGAGTTCCCTGTAAGTTTATGGCAAATCGGAGCGAGAGTTCCCTGTAATGTTATGAAGACCACGAGCAAGTGTTCCCTATAAGTTTATGGCGAAAAAGAGCAAAAGCTTCCTGTTAGTTCATGGCGAACCAGAGCAAGAGTTACCTGTTAGTTTATGGCGAACCCGAGCAAGAGTTCCCTGTTAGTTTATGGCAAACCCGCAGAAAAGTTCTCTGTTAGTTTATGGCGAACACGAGCGAGAGTTCCCTGTATTTTTATGGCAAACCCGAGAGAGTGTTCACTGTCAGTTTATGGCCAACCTGAGAGAGTGTTCCCTGTAAGTTTATGGTGAACCCGAGCGAGAGTTCCCAGTTAGTTTATGGCGAACCCGAGCGAGAGTTCCCTGTAAGTTTATGGCAAATCGGAGCGAAAGTTCCCTGTTAATTTATGGCGAACCCGAGCGAGAGTTCCCTGTAAGTTTATGGCAAACCCGAGCCAGTGTTCCCTGTAAGTTTATGGCGAACCCGAGCGAGAGTTCCCTGTCAGTTTATGGCGATCCCGAGCGAGATTTTCCTGTAAGATTATGGTGAGTCCGAGCGAGAGTTCCCTGTAAGTTTATGGAGAATCGGAGCGAGAGTTCCCTGTAAGTTTATGGAGAGTCCGAGCGAGAGTTCCCTGTTATGTTATTGCAAATCCGAGCATGAGTTCTCTGTAAGTTTACGGCGAACCCGAGCGAGAGTTCCCTGTAAGTTTCTGGCGAACCCTAGCGAGAATTCCCTGTAAGTTTCTGGTGAACCTGAGTGTGGGTTCCCTGTTAGTTTATGGCAAAACCGAACAAGAGTTACCCTGTAAGTATAAATCGCACTTGAGCGAGCATTCCCCGTAAGTTAATGATGAACCCAAGCGAGAGTTCCCCGTAAGTTAATGGTGAACCCAAGCGAGAGTTCCCCGTAAGTTTATGGTGAACCCAAGCGAGACTTACCCACAAGTTTATAGCGAATTCGAGCAAGAGTTCCCTTTAAGTTTGGGCCTAACCCAAGCGAGAGTTCTCTGTAAGATTATGGCGAACCTGAACGAGTTTTCTGTAAGTTCATGGCGAACCTGAACGAGAGTTCCCTGTAAATTTATGGCAAATTCGAGCGAGAGTACTTTGTTAGTTTATGGTGAACCCGAGCGAGAATTCTCTGTAAGTTTACGGCGAACCCGGGCAAAAGTTCCCTGTAAGTTGATTGCTATCCCGAGCGAGAGTTCTCTGTTAGTTTATTGGGTACCCGAGCAAGAGTTCTCTGTAAGTTTATGGCGAACCCAAACAAGAGTTACCCTGAAAGTTTATGGCGCACTTGAGCGAGAGTTCCCCATAAGTTAATGGTGAACCCAAGCGAGAGTTCCTTGTAAGTTCATGGCGAACCAGAGCGAGAGTTCCCTGTAAGTTTATGGCCAACCCAAGCAAGAGTACTCTAAGTTTATAGCGAACCTGAGCGAGTGTTCCCTGGAAGTTTATGGCGGGTCCGAGCGAGAGTTCCCTGTAAGTTTATGGTGAACACGAGCGAGAGTTCCCTGTAAGTTTATGGTTAATCCAAGCGAGAGTTCCCTGTAAGTTTCTGGCGAACACGAGCAAGAGTTTCCAGTAATTTTATGGAGAATCCGAGTGAGAGATCCCTGTAAGTTTATGGCAAACCCGAGCGAGAGCTTCCTGTAAGTTCATGGCGAACCTGAGCGAGTGTTCTCTGTTAGTTTATGGCGAACCCAAGGGAGAGTTCCCAGTAAGTTTATGGTCAACACGAGCGAGAGTTCCCTGTAAGTTTATGGCGAACCCAAGCGAAAGTTTTTTGTAAGTTTATGGCGAACCCGAGCGAGAGTTCTAAGTAAGTTTAAGGTGCACCCGAGCGAGAGTTCCCTTTAAGTTTATCGTGAACCCGAGCGAGAGTTCCCAGTTTGTTTATGGCAAACCCGTGCAAGAGTTCCCTGTAAGTTTATGGCAAATCGGAGCTAGAGTTTCCTGTAAGTTTATGGCAAACCCGAGAGAGTGTTTCCTGTAAGTTTATGGCAAACCCGAGAGAGTGTTTCCTGTAAGTTTATGGCCAACCTGAGAGAGTGTTCCCTGTAAGTTTATGGTGAACCCGAGCGAGAGTTCCCAGTTAGTTTATGGCGAACCCGAGCGAGAGTTCCCTGTAAGTTTATGGCAAATCGGAGCGAGAGTTCCCTGTAAGTTTATGGCAAATCGGAGCGAGAGTTCCCTGTTAATTTATGGCGAACCCGAGCGAGAGTTCCCTGTAAGTTTATGGCAAACCCGAGCCAGTGTTCCCTGTAAGTTTATGGCGAACCCGGGCGAGAGTTCCCTGTCAGTTTATGGCGATCCCGAGCGAGATTTCCCTGTAAGATTATGGTGAGTCCGAGCGAGAGTTCCCTATATGTTTATGGAGAATCGAAGCGAGAGTTCCCTGTAAGTTTATGGAGAGTCCGAGCGAGAGTTCCCTGTTATGTTATTGCAAATCCGAGCATGAGTTCTCTGTAAGTTTATGGCCAACCCAAGCGAGAGTACTCTAAGTTTATAGCGAACCTGAGCGAGTGTTCCCTAGAGGTTTAAGGCGATTCCGAGCGAGAGTTCCCTGTAAGTTTATGGCAAGTCCGAGCGAGAGTTCCCTGTAAGTTTATGGTGAACACGAGCGAGAGTTCCCTGTAAGTTTATGGTTAATCCAAGCGAGAGTTCCCTGTAAGTTTCTGGCGAACACGAGCGAGAGTTCCCAGTAATTTTATGGGGAACCCGAGCGAGAGTTCCCTGTTACTTGATGGCAAACCCGAGCGAGAGTTTCCTGTAAGTTCATGGCCAACCTGAGCGAGTGTTCTCTGTTAGTTTATGGCGAACCCAAGGGAGAGTTCCCAGTAAGTTTATGGTTAACACGAACGAGAGTTCCCTGTGAGTTTATGGTGAACCCGAGCGAAAGTTCCTTGTAAGTTTATGGCGAACCCGAGCGAGAGTTCTAAGTAAGTTTAAGATGAACCCGAGCGAGAATTCCCTGTAACTTTATCGTGAACCCGAGCGAGAGTTCCCAGTTTGTTTATTGCAAACCTGTGCAAGAGTTCCCTGTAAGTTTATGGCAAATCGGAGCGAGAATTCCCTGTAATGTTATGAAGACCATGAGCAAGTGTTCCCTATAAGTTTATGGCGAATAAGAGCAAAAGTTTCCTGTTAGTTAATGGCGAACCCGAGCAAGAGTTCCCTGTTAGTTTATGGCAAACTCGAGCGAGGGTTTTCTGTAGTTCATGGCGAACCCGAGCGAGAGTTCCCTGTACGTTTATGGCAAGCCTGAGCGAGAGTTCTCCGTAAGTTCATGGCGAACCCGATCGAGAATTCCCTTTAAGTTTATGGCTAACCCGAGCAAGTGTTCCCTGTAAGTTTCTGGCGAAACCGAGCGAGAGTTCCCTGTAAGTATATGGCGAATTCGAGCTAGAGTTTTCTGCAAGTTTATGGCGAACCCGAGCGAGAGTTCCCTGTCAGTTTATGGCGATCCCGAGCGAGATTTTCCTGTAAGATTATGGTGAGTCCGAGCGAGAGTTCCCTGTAAGTTTATGGAGAATCGGAGCGAGAGTTCCCTGTAAGTTTATGGAGAGTCCGAGCGAGAGTTCCCTGTTATGTTATTGCAAATCCGAGCATGAGTTCTCTGTAAGTTTACGGCGAACCCGAGCGAGAGTTCCCTGTAAGTTTATGGTGAACCTGAGTGCGGGTTCCCTGTAAGTTTATGGCAAAACCGAACAAGAGTTACCCTGTAAGTAGATATCGCACTTGAGCTAGCATTGACCGTAAGTTAATGATCAACCCAAGCGAGAGTTCCCCGTAAGTTAATGGTGAACCCAAGCGAGAGTTACCCACAAGTTTATAGCAAATTCGAGCAAGAGTTCCCTTTAAGTTTAGGCCTAACCCAAGCGAGAGTTCTCTGTAAGATTATGGCGAACCTGAACGAGTTTTCTGTAAGTTCATGGCGAACCTGAACGAGAGTTCCCTGTAAATTTATGGCAAATTCGAGCGAGAGTACTTTGTTAGTTTATGGTGAACCCGAGCGAGAATTCTCTGTAAGTTTACGGCGAACCCGGGCAAAAGTTCCCTGTAAGTTGATTGCTATCCCGAGCGAGAGTTCTCTGTTAGTTTATTGGGTACCCGAGCAAGAGTTCTCTGTAAGTTTATGGCGAACCCAAACAAGAGTTACCCTGAAAGTTTATGGCGCACTTGAGCGAGGGTTCCCCATAAGTTCATGGCGAACCCGAGCGAGAGTTCCCTGTAGGTTTATGGCCAACCCAAGCGATAGTACTCTAAGTTTATAGCGAACCTGAGCGAGTGTTCCCTGGAAGTTTAAGGCGATTCCGAGCGAGAGTTCCCTGTAAGTTTATGGTGAGTCCGAGCGAGAGTTCCCTGTAAGTTTATGGTGAACACGAGCGAGAGTTCCCTGTAAGTTTATGGTTAATCCAAGCGAGAGTTCCCTGTAAGTTTCTGGCGACCACGAGCGAGAGTTCCCAGTAATTTTATGGGGAACCCGAGCGAGAGTTTCCTGTTAGTTCATGGCGAACCTGAGCGAGTGTTCTCTGTTAGTTTATGGCGAACCCAAGGGAGAGTTCCCAGTAAGTTTATGGTTAACACAAGCGAGAGTTCCCTGTAAGTTTATGGCGAACCCGAGCGAAAGTTCCTTGTAAGTTTATGGCGAACCCGAGCGAGAGTTCTAAGTAAGTTTAAGGTGAACCCGAGCGAGAATTCCCTGTAAGTTTATCGTGAACCCGAGCGAGAGTTCCCAGTTTTTTTATGGCAAACCCGTGCAAGAGTTCCCTGTAAGTTTATGGCAAATCGGAGCGAGAGTTCCCTGTAATGTTATGAAGACCACGAGCAAGTGTTCCCTATAAGTTTATGGCGAAAAAGAGCAAAAGCTTCCTGTTAGTTCATGGCGAACCAGAGCGAGAGTTCCCTGTTAGTTTATGGCGAACCCGAGCAAGAGTTCCCTGTTAGTTTATGGCGAACTTGAGCGAGGGTTCCCTGTAGTTTATGGCGAACCCGAGCGAAGTAAGTCATTTATATTTGCAAGACATAAAGACGGAACATTTCTGTTTGGCAAACCGATGAGAGTACTGGTGTTTTCTATCTTGCATAAACGTGTCAACATCAAGGAGGAACTTCTGCTTTTAATCGCGCGCCCTGCTCGAGAGAGCGCAGTGGGAAGGGCAGTTGATGACCATTCATTGGTCCTTACGGAGCTGGAGCGCGTGCATCACTGGTCTCATCAGTGAGCTTCACATCTCATTCAGGTGAGGCCAATCTAAAGTAACGGCAATGTTTGGGATTTTGAGGTCTTAAGCAATTTTATTTCCCCGTAACTTATGCGAAAAGTCAGTCGTGAATATTTTGTAACTGAGGCTTAAACCCTTTTATGGCTTTCTAACGTGACATGCTAGAGGCATTAGTTTAGATGTACTTACGCAACTTCAGGCGAACGTACCGTTAGCTAGCTCGCTAGCTAACAAGCTCATCAGTCGAAATTCAAACGTGGCAAATGTTCAACGTTAAGTCAGCTGGCCGGTAGTTTGCTATTATGTTCAAGTCATACCGTGTACTAGCTGATGTTTGGGAGTTAAACTGATGTAGCTGGCCAGAAATGCGGGTATTACCTGCTTTTATAATCAAGCATCATGAAAATATGTACAGCTGTCTGAACACCGCTAATGCTAAGCATTGCGAGAAATTGGTTAATGACAGGCAGGATGGCTGTTAGCGCGTTAGGTCGATGTGCAGTCGTTGCAACTACAGCAACCTGAAGCTAACATGGCTACCTTCCTGTGTTCGATGTATTGAATGTAAACGTGACTGTCACAAGCTAATATAAGTTAGCTTTTGAGATTGAGCTTTTAAAATCTTGTTTGGTGTGTTAGGGAGGTGTCTTGTTGTGTATTAGTCCTTACCTTAACTACTCAATTATATTTGACACGGCATATAACTTTAATTGAGCTGTTTAAAAATGTGTATCTTCACTTAATGACACTTTGCAGTCAAAGAGGGTTTTCTGTAGTTTATGGCGAACCCGAGCGAGAGTTCCCTGCACGTTTATGGCAAGTCTGAGCGAGAGTTCTCGGTAAATTTATGGCGAACCCGATCGAGAATTCCCTTTAAGTTTATGGCTAACCCGAGCAAGTGTTCCCTGTAAGTTTCTGGCGAAACCGAGCGAGAGTTCCCTGTAAGTATATGGCGAATTCAAGCTAGAGTTTTCTGCAAGTTTATGGCAAACCCGAGCGGGAGTTCCCTGTAAGTTTATGGCGAACGCAGGCTAGAGTTTTCTGCAAGTTGATGGCGAACTCGAGCGAGAATTCTCTGTAAGTTTATGGCAAACCCGAGCTAGAGTTTCCTGTAAGTTTATGGCAAACCCGAGAGAGTGTTTCCTGTAAGTTTATGGCCAACCTGAGAGAGTGTTCCCTGTAAGTTTATGGTGAACCCGAGCGAGAGTTCCCTGTAAGTTTATGGCAAATCGGAGCGAGAGTTCCCTGTTAATTTATGGCGAACCCGAGCGAGAGTTCCCTGTAAGTTTATGGTGAGTCCGAGCGAGAGTTCCCTGTAAGTTTATGATGAACACGAGCGAGAGTTCCCTGTAAGTTTATGGTTAATCCAAGCGAGAGTTCCCTGTAAGTTTCTGGCGAACACGAGCGAGAGTTCCCAGTAATTTTATGGGGAACCCGAGCGAGAGTTTCCTGTAAGTTTATGGGAAACCCGAGCGAGAGTTTCCTGTTAGTTCATGGCGAACCTGAGCGAATGTTCTCTGTTAGTTTATGGCGAACCCAAGGGAGAGTTCCCAGTAAGTTTATGGTTAACACAAGCGAGAGTTCCCTGTAAGTTTATGGCAAACCCGAGCGAAAGTTCCTTGTAAGTTTATGGCGAACCCGAGCGAGAGTTCTTAGTAAGTTTAAGGTGAACCCAAGCGAGAATTCCCTGTAAGTTTATTGTGAACCCGAGCGAGAGTTCCCAGTTTTTTTATGGCAAACCCGTGCAAGAGTTCCCTGTAAGTTTATGGCAAATCGGAGCGAGAGTTCCCTGTAATGTTATGAAGTCCACGAGCAAGTGTTCCCTATAAGTTTATGGCGAAAAAGAGCAAAAGCTTCCTGTTAGTTCATGGCGAACCAGAGCGAGAGCTCCCTGTTAGTTTATGGCGAACCCGAGCAAGAGTTCCCTGTTAGTTTATGGCGAACTCGAGCGAGGCTTCCCTGTAGTTTATGGCGAACCCGAGCGAGAGTTCCCTGTACGTTAATGGCGATTCCGAACGAAAGTTCCCTGTAAGTTTATGGCAAGTCTGAGCGAGAGTTCTCCGTAAGTTTATGGCGAACCCGATCGAGAATTCCCTTTAAGTTTATGGCTAACCCGAGCGAGAGTTCCCTGTAAGTATATGGCGAATTCGAGCTAGAGTTTTCTGCAAGTTAATGGCAAACCCGAGCGAGAGTTCTCTGTAAGTTTATGGCGAACGCAGGCTAGAGTTTTCTGCAAGTTGATGGCGAACTCGAGCGAGAGTTCTTTGTAAGTTTATGGCAAACCCGAGCTAGAGTTCCCTGTAAGTTTATGGCAAACCCGCAGAAAAGTTCTCTGTTAGTTTATGGCGAACACGAGCGAGAGTTCCCTGTAAGTTTATGGCAAATCCGAGAGAGTGTTCCCTGTAAGTTTATGGCCAACCTGAGAAAGTGTTCCCTGTTAGTTTATGGTGAACCCGAGCGAGAGTTCCCAGTTAGCTTATGGCGAACCCGAGCGAGAGTTCCCTGTAAGTTTATGGCAAACCCGAGCGAGAGTTTCCTGTAAGTTCATGGCGAACCTGAGCGAGTGTTCTCTGTTAGTTTATGGCGAACCCAAGGGAGAGTTCCCAGTAAGTTTATGGTTAACACGAGCGAGAGTTCCCTGTAAGTTTATGGCGAACCCGAGCGAAAGTTTTTTGTAAGTTTATGGCGAACCCGAGCGAGAGTTCTAAGTAAGTTTAAGGTGAACCCGAGCGAGAGTTCCCTTTAAGTTTATCGTGAACCCGAGCGAGAGTTCCCAGTTTTTTTATGGCAAACCCGTGCAAGAGTTCCCTGTAAGTTTATGGCAAATCGGAGCGAGAATTCCCTGTAATGTTATGAAGACCATGAGCAAGTGTTCCCTATAAGTTTATGGCGAATAAGAGCAAAAGTTTCCTGTTAGTTCATGTCAAACCCGAGCGAGAGTTCCCTGTTAGTTTATGGCGAACCCGAGCAAGAGTTCCCTGTTAGTTTATGGCGAACTCGAGCGAGGGTTTTCTGTAGTTTATGGCGAACCCGAGCGAAAGTTCCCTGTACGTTTATGGCAAGTCTGAGCGAGAGTTCTCCGTAAGTTTATGGCGAACCCGATCGAGAATTCCCTATAAGTTTATGGCTAACCCGAGCAAGTGTTCCCTGTAAGTTTCTGGCGAAACCGAGCGAGAGTTCCCTGTAAGTATATGGCGAATTCAAGCTAGAGTTTTCTGCAAGTTTATGGCAAACCCGAGCGGGAGTTCCCTGTAAGTTTATGGCGAACGCAGGCTAGAGTTTTCTGCAAGTTGATGGCGAACTCGAGCGAGAATTCTCTGTAAGTTTATGACAAACCCGAGCTAGAGTTTCCTGTAAGTTTATGGCAAACCCGAGAGAGTGTTTCCTGTAAGTTTATGGCCAACCTGAGAGAGTGTTCCCTGTAAGTTTATGGCAAACCCGAGCGAGAGTTCCCTGTAAGTTTATGGCGAACGCAGGCTAGAGTTTTCAGCAAGTTGATGGCGAACTCAAGCGAGAGTTCTCTGTAAGTTTATGGCAAACCCGAGCCAGAGTTCCCTGTAAGTTTATGGCAAACCCGCAGAAAAGTTCTCTGTTAGTTTATGGCGAACACGAGCGAGAGTTCCCTGTCAGTTTATGGCCAACCTGAGAGAGTGTTCCCTGTAAGTTTATGGTGAACCCGAGCGAGAGTTCCTAGTTAGTTTATGGCGTACCCGAGCGAGAGTTCCCTGTAAGTTTATGGCAAATCGGAGCGAAAGTTCCCTGTTAATTTATGGCGAACCCGAGCGAGAGTTCCCTGTAAGTTTATGGCAAACCCGAGCCAGTGGTCCCTGTAAGTTTATGGCGAACCCGAGCGAGAGTTCCCTGTCAGTTTATGGCGATCCCGAGCGAGATTTTCCTGTAAGATTATGGTGAGTCCGAGTGAGAGTTCCCTGTAAGTTTCTGGAGAATCGGAGCGAGAGTTCCCTGTAAGTTTATGGAGAGTCCGAGCGAGAGTTCCTTGTTATGTTATTGCAAATCCGAGCATGAGTTCTCTGTAAGTTTTCGGCGAACCCGAGCGAGAGTTCCCTGTAAGTTTCTGGTGAACCCTAGCGAGAATTCCCTGTAAGTTTATGGTGAACCTGAGTGCGGGTTCCCTGTTAGTTTATGGCAAAATCGAACAAGAGTTACCCTGTAAGTATAAATCGCACTTGAGCGAGCATTCCCCGTCAGTTAATGATGAACCCAAGCGAGAGTTCCCCGTAAGTTAATGGTGAACCCAAGCGAGAGTTCCCCGTTAGTTTATGGTGAACCCAAGCGAGACTTACCCACAAGTTTATAGCGAATTCGAGCAAGAGTTCCCTTTAAGTTTAGGCCTAACCCAAGCGAGAGTTCTCTGTAAGATTATGGCGAACCTGAACGAGTTTTCTGTAAGTTCATGGCGAACCTGAACGAGAGTTCCCTGTAAATTTATGGCAAATTCGAGCGAGAGTACTTTGTTAGTTTATGGTGAACCCGAGCGAGAATTCTCTGTAAGTTTACGGCGAACCCGGGCAAAAGTTCCCTGTAAGTTGATTGCTATCCCGAGCGAGAGTTCTCTGTTAGTTTATTGGGTACCCGAGCCAGAGTTCTCTGTAAGTTTATGGCGAACCCAAACAAGAGTTACCCTGAAAGTTTATGGCCCACTTGAGCGAGGGTTCCCCATAAGTTAATGGTGAACCCAAGCGAGAGTTCCTTATAAGTTCATGGCGAACCCGAGCGAGAGTTCCCTGTAAGTTTATGGCCAACCCAAGCGATAGTACTCTAAGTTTATAGCGAACCTGAGCGAGTGTTCCCTGGAAGTTTAAGGCGATTCCGAGCGAGAGTTCCCTGTAAGTTTATGGTGAGTCCGAGCGAGAGTTCCCTGTAAGTTTATGGTGAACACGAGCGAGAGTTCCCTGTAAGTTTATGGTTAATCCAAGCGAGAGTTCCCTGTAAGTTTCTGGCGAACACGAGCGAGAGTTCCCAGTAATTTTATGGGGAACCCGAGCGAGAGTTTCCTGTAAGTTTATGGCAAACCCGAGCGAGAGTTTCCTGTTAGTTCATGGCGAACCTGAGCGAGTGTTCTCTGTTAGTTTATGGCGAACCCAAGGGAGAGTTCCCAGTAAGTTTATGGTTAACACAAGCGAGAGTTCCCTGTAAGTTTATGGCGAACCCGAGCGAAAGTTCCTTGTAAGTTTATGGCGAACCCGAGCGAGAGTTCTAAGTAAGTTTAAGGTGAACCCGAGCGAGAATTCCCTGTAAGTTTATTGTGAACCCGAGCGAGAGTTCCCAGTTTTTTTATGGCAAACCCGTGCAAGAGTTCCCTGTAAGTTTATGGCAAATCGGAGCGAGAGTTCCCTGTAATGTTATGAAGACCACGAGCAAGTGTTCCCTATAAGTTTATGGCGAAAAAGAGCAAAAGCTTCCTGTTAGTTCATGGCGAACCAGAGCGAGAGCTCCCTGTTAGTTTATGGCGAACCCGAGCAAGAGTTCCCTGTTAGTTTATGGCGAACTCGAGCGAGGGTTCCCTGTAGTTTATGGCGAACCCGAGCGAGAGTTCCCTGTACGTTAATGGCGATTCCGAACGAAAGTTCCCTGTAAGTTTATGGCAAGTCTGAGCGAGAGTTCTCCGTAAGTTTATGGCGAACCCGATCGAGAATTCCCTTTAAGTTTATGGCTAACCCGAGCGAGAGTTCCCTGTAAGTATATGGCGAATTCGAGCTAGAGTTTTCTGCAAGTTAATGGCAAACCCGAGCGAGAGTTCCCTGTAAGTTTATGGCGAACGCAGGCTAGAGTTTTCTGCAAGTTGATGGCGAACTCGAGCGAGAGTTCTTTGTAAGTTTATGGCAAACCCGAGCTAGAGTTCCCTGTAAGTTTATGGCAAACCCGCAGAAAAGTTCTCTGTTAGTTTATGGCGAACACGAGCGAGAGTTCCCTGTAAGTTTATGGCAAATCCGAGAGAGTGTTCCCTGTAAGTTTATGGCCAACCTGAGAAAGTGTTCCCTGTTAGTTTATGGCGAACCCGAGCGAGAGTTCCCTGTAAGTTTATGGCAAACCCGAGCAAGAGTTTCCTGTAAGTTCATGGCGAACCTGAGCGAGTGTTCTCTGTTAGTTTATGGCGAACCCAAGGGAGAGTTCCCAGTAAGTTTATGGTTAACACGAGCGAGAGTTCCCTGTTAGTTTATGGCGAACCCGAGCGAAAGTTTTTTGTAAGTTTATGGCGAACCCGAGCGAGAGTTCTAAGTAAGTTTAAGGTGAACCCGAGCGAGAGTTCCCTTTAAGTTTATCGTGAACCCGAGCGAGAGTTCCCAGTTTTTTTATGGCAAACCCGTGCAAGAGTTCCCTGTAAGTTTATGGCAAATCGGAGCGAGAATTCCCTGTAATGTTATGAAGACCATGAGCAAGTGTTCCCTATAAGTTTATGGCCAATAAGAGCAAAAGTTTCCTGTTAGTTCATTGCGAACCCGAGCGAGAGTTCCCTGTTAGTTTATGGCGAACCCGAGCAAGAGTTCCCTGTTAGTTTATGGCGAACTCGAGCGAAGGTTTTCTGTAGTTTATGGCGAACCCGAGCGAAAGTTCCCTGTACGTTTATGGCAAGTCTGAGCGAGAGTTCTCCGTAAGTTTATGGCGAACCCGATCGAGAATTCCCTATAAGTTTATGGCTAACCCGAGCAAGTGTTCCCTGTAAGTTTCTGGCGAAACCGAGCGAGAGTTCCCTGTAAGTATATGGCGAATTCAAGCTAGAGTTTTCTGCAAGTTTATGGCAAACCCGAGCGGGAGTTCCCTGTAAGTTTATGGCGAACGCAGGCTAGAGTTTTCTGCAAGTTGATGGCGAACTCGAGCGAGAATTCTCTGTAAGTTTATGGCAAACCCGAGCTAGAGTTTCCTGTAAGTTTATGGCAAACCCGAGAGAGTGTTTCCTGTAAGTTTATGGCCAACCTGAGAGAGTGTTCCCTGTAAGTTTATGGTGAACCCGAGCGAGAGTTCCCAGTTAGTTTATGGCGAACCCGAGGGAGAGTTCCCTGTAAGTTTATGGCAAATCGGAGCGAGAGTTCCCTGTTAATTTATGGCGAACCCAAGCGAGAATTCTCTGTAAGTTTATGGCAAACCCGAGCTAGAGTTTCCTGTAAGTTTATGGCAAACCCGAGAGAGTGTTTCCTGTAAGTTTATGGCCAACCTGAGAGAGTGTTCCCTGTAAGTTTATGGTGAACCCGAGCGAGAGTTCCCAGTTAGTTTATGGCGAACCCGAGGGAGAGTTCCCTGTAAGTTTATGGCAAATCGGAGCGAGAGTTCCTTGTTAATTTATGGCGAACCCAAGCGAGAGTTCCCTGTAAGTTTATGGCAAACCCGAGCCAGTGTTCCCTGTAAGTTTATGGCGAACCCGGGCGAGAGTTTCCTGTCAGTTTATGGCGATCCCGAGCGAGATTTCCCTGTAATATTATGGTGAGTCCGAGCGAGAGTTCCCTATATGTTTATGGAGAATCGGAGCGAGAGTTCCCTGTTAGTTTATGGAGAGTCCGAGCGAGAGTTCCCTGTTTTGTTATTGCAAATCCGAGCATGAGTTCTCTGTAAGTTTATGGCGAACCCGAGCGAGAGTTCCCTGTAAGTTTCTGGCGAACCCGAGCGAGAATTCTCTGTAAGTTTATGGTGAACCTGAGTGCGGGTTCCCTGTTAGTTTATGGCAAAACCGAACAAGAGTTACCCTGTAAGTATATATCGCACTTGAGCGAGCATTCCCCGTAAGTTAATGATGAACCCAAGCAAGAGTTCCCCGTAAGTTAATGGTGAACCCAAGCGAGAGTTCCCCGTAAGTTTATGGTGAACCCAAGCGAGAGTTACCCACAAGTTTATAGCGAATTCGAGCAAGAGTTCCCTTTAAGTTTAGGCCTAACCCAAGCGAGAGTTCTCTGTAAGATTATGGCAAACCTGAATGAGTTTTCTCTAAGTTCATGGCGAACCTGAACGAGAGTTCCCTGTAAGTTTATGGCCAACCCAAGCGAGAGTACTCTAAGTTTAAAGCGAACCTGAGCGAGTGTTCCCTGGAAGATTAAGGCGATTCCGAGCGAGAGTTCCCTGTAAGTTTATGGCGAGTCCGAGCGAGAGTTCCCTGTAAGTTTATGGTGAACACGAGCGAGAGTTCCCTGTAAGTTTATGGTTAATCCAAGCGAGAGTTCCCTGTAAGTTTCTGGCGAACACGAGCGAGAGTTCCCAGTAATTTTATGGGAAACCCGAGCGAGAGTTCCCTGTTACTTTATGGCAAACCCGAGCGAGAGTTTCCTGTAAGTTCATGGCCAACCTGAGCGAGTGTTCTCTGTTAGTTTATGGCGAACCCAAGGGAGAGTTCCCAGTAAGTTTATGGTTAACACGAGCGAGAGTTCCCTGTAAGTTTATGGTGAACCCGAGCGAAAGTTCCTTGTAAGTTTATGGCGAACCCGAGCGAGAGTTCTAAGTAAGTTTAAGGTGAACCCGAGCGAGAATTCCCTGTAAGTTTATCGTGAACCCGAGCGAGAGTTCCCAGTTTGTTTATGGCAAACCCGTGCAAGAGTTCCCTGTAAGTTAATGGCAAATCGGAGCGAGAGTTCCCTGTAATGTTATGAAGACCACGAGCAAGTGTTCCCTATAAGTTTATGGCGAATAAGAGCAAAAGTTTCCTGTTAGTTCATGGCGAACCCGAGCGAGAGTTCCCTGTTAGTTTATGGCGAACCCGAGCAAGAGTTCCCTGTTAGTTTATGGCGAACTCGAGCGAGGGTTCCCTGTAGTTTATGGCGAACCCGAGCGAGAGTTCCCTGTACGTTTATGGCGATTCCGAACGAAAGTTCCCTGTAAGTTTATGGCAAGTCTGAGCGAGAGTTCTCCGTAAGTTTATGGCGAACCCGATCGAGAATACCCTTTAAGTTTATGGCTAACCCGAGCAAGTGTTCCCTGTAAGTTTCTGGCGAACCCGAGCGAGAGTTCCCTGTAAGTATATGGCGAATTCGAGCTAGAGTTTTCTGCAAGTTTATGGCAAACCCGAGCGAGAGTTCCCTGTAAGTTTATGGCGAACGCAGGCTAGAGTTTTCTGCAAGTTGATGGCGAACTCGAGCGAGAGTTCTTTGTAAGTTTATGGCAAACCCGAGCTAGAGTTCCCTGTAAGTTTATGGCAAACCCGCAGAAAAGTTCTCTGTTAGTTTATGGCGAACACGAGCGAGAGTTCCCTGTAAGTTTATGGCAAATCCGAGAGAGTGTTCCCTGTAAGTTTATGGCCAACCTGAGAGAGTGTTCCCTGTAAGTTTATGGCGAACCCGAGCGAGAGTTCCCTGTTAATTTATGGCGAACCCGAGCGAGAGTTCCCTGTTAATTTATGGCGTACCCGAGCGAGAGTTCCCTGTAAGTTTATGGCAAACCAGAGCCAGTGTTCCCTGTAAGTTTATGGCGAACCCGAGCGAGAGTTCCCTGTCAGTTTATGGCGATCCCGAGCGAGATTTCCCTGTAAGATTATGGTGAGTCCGAGCGAGAGTTCCCTGTAAGTTTATGGAGAATCGGAGCAAGAGTTCCCTGTAAGTTTATGGAGAATCCGAGCGAGAGTTCCCTGTTATGTTATTGCAAATCCGAGCATGAGTTCTCTGTAAGTTTATGGCGAACCCGAGCGAGAGTTCCCTGTAAGTTTCTGGCGAACCCGAGCGAGAATTCCCTGTAAGTTTATGGTGAACCTGAGTGCGGGTTCCCTGTTCGTTTATGGCAAAACCGAACAAGAGTTACCCTGTAAGTATATATCGCACTTGAGCGAGCATTCCCCGTAAGTTAATGATGAACCCAAGCGAGAGTTCCCCCTAAGTTAATGGTGAACCCAAGCGAGAGTTCCCCGTAAGTTTATGACGAACCCAAGCGAGAGTTACCCACAAGTTTATCGCGAAAGGTTACCCACAAGGTTATGGCGGATGCAAGCGAAAGTTCTTTGTAAGTTTATGGCGAACACAAGCAAGAGTTCTTTGTAAGTTTATGGCGAACCCAAGAAAGTGTTCCCTGTAAGTTTATGGAGACCCGAGTGAGAGTTCTCTTTAAGTTTAAGGTGAACCCGAGAAAGAGTTCCATGTAAGTTTAAGGCAAACCCAAGCGAGAGTTCCCTGAAAATTAATGGCGAACCCGGAGGAGAGTTCCCTGTTAGTTTATGGTGACCACGAGTGAGAGTTCTCTTTAAGTTTATGGCGAACCTGAGCGAGAGTTCTCTGTTAGTTTATGGCGAACCCAAGCGAGAGTTCCCAGTAAGTTTATGGTGAACCTGACGAGAGTTCCTTGTAAGTTTATGGCGAACGCGAGAGAAAGTTCCCTGTAAGTTTATGACGAACCTGAACGAGAGTACTCTGTAAGTTTATGGTGAACCCGAGCAAGAATTCCCTGTAAGTTTATGGCGAACCCGGCCGAAAATTCCCTGTAAGTATATGGCAAATGCGAGCTAAATTCCCTGTAAGTGTATGGCGATCCCCATCAACAGTTCCCTGTAAGTTTATGGCCAACCCAAGCGAGAGTACTCTTAGTTTATAGCGAACCTGAGCGAGTGTTCCCTGGAAGTTTAAGGCGATTCCGAGCGAAATTTCCCTGTAAGTTTATGGCAAACCCAAGCGAAAATTCCCTGTAAGTTTATGGCGAACCCGAGTGAGAGTTTACTGTAAGTTTATGGCGAGTCCGAGCGAAAGTTCCCTGTAAGTTTATGGAGAATCCGAGCGAGAGTTCCCTGTAAGGTTATGGAAAATCCGAGCGAGAGTTCTCCCTAAGTTTATGGTGAATCCAAGCGAGAGTTCCCTGTAAGTTTATGGCGAACCCGAGCGAGAGTTCCCTTTAAGTTTATGGCTTACCCGAGAGAGTGTTCCCTGTAAGTTTCTGGTGAACACAAGGAGAGTTCCCAGTAATTTTATGGGGAACCCGAGCGAGAGTTCCCTGTAAGTTACTGGCGAATTGGAGCAAGAGTTCCTTGTAAGTTTATGGCAAACCTGAGCGAGAGTTTCCTGTAAGTTCATGGCGAACCTTAGCGAGAGTTCTCTGTTAGTTTATGGCGAACCCAGGCGAGAGTTCCCAGTAAGTTTATGGTGAACCCGAGCGCGAGTTACATTACATTACATTACAGGTACTTAGCAGACGCTCTTATCCAGAGCGACGTACAAAAGTGCATAAGAACAGTACAAAAGTGCAGACCTCCTAGGAGACAAGTAAAAGTGCTAACAGTAAGTGACAGAACACGTTCCATTGTTATAGATCTAGACTATTTACAAAAAGGCAAGGTGAAAGGCAAGTGAACAAAAATGGCAACAAGGCAGAGGCAAGTGCAACAAAGAGCAATAAAATAAGTGCAATAGATCAAGTGCAACAAAGGGGCAGGAAAATCAAGTAAACTGACAAGAGTGCAACAAAATGAAGGGAAACCAAATCAAGTGATACAGTCAGGAAGTAAACAAAATAAAGTGCAACAAATCAAAAGGATGTAGGGACAGGAATCAAGGCAGTGGAGTAGGGGAGAGGTGGAGCCTGAAGAGGTGGGTTTTCAGGCGGCGCTTGAAGATGCTCAAGGATTCTGCCGTTCTGACCTCGATAGGTAGATCATTCCACCAACGAGGTGCCAGGACAGACAGCAGCCTTGAGCGGGAAGGGGAGGAGCGGAGAGGGGGAGGAGCCAGGCGACCGGAAGTGGCAGAGCGGAGTGCTCTGGCAGGGGTGTTGGACCTGAACAGTCTCTGGATGTAGGCTGGAGTAGTCTTGTTGACTCCCTGATAGGCTAGCACCAGAGTCTTGAATTTGATGCGAGCAGCAACAGGGAGCCAGTGGAGCTTTGTGAGCAGGGGGGTGACGTGGGAGTGTCTTGGGAGGTTGTGGACCAGACGAGCTGCAGCGTTCTGGATGAGCTGCAGGGGTCTGATGGCAGATGCTGGGAGGCCGGCGAGGAGTGCGTTGCAGTAGTCCAGGCGGGAGAAGATCAGCGCTTGGACTAGGACTAGAGTTCCTTGTAAGTTTATGGCAAACGCGAGAGAAAGTTCCCTGTAAGTTTATGGCAACCCGAGCGAGAGTTCCCTGTTAGTTTATGGCGAACCCAAGCGAGAGTTCCCTGTAAGTTTATGGCGAACACAAGCTAGAGTTCTTTGTAAGTTTATGGCGAACCCGAGCGAGAGTTCTCTGTAAGTTTATGGTGAACTCGAACAAAATTTCCCTGTTAGTTTATGGCGAACCCGAGCGAGAGTTCCCTGTCAGTTTATGGCGAACCTGAGCTAGAGTTCCCAGTAAGTTTATGGTGAACCCGAGCGAGAGCTCCCTGTAAGTTTATGGTGAACCCGAGCGAGAGTTCCCTGTAAGTTGATGGCGAACCTGAGCGAAAGTTCTCTGTTAGTTTATGGCGAACCCGAGCGAGAGTTCCCTGTAAGTTTATGGCAAATCGGAGCGAGAGATCTCTGTAATTTTATGATCACCACGATCGAGAGTTCCCTGTAAATTTATGGTGAACACGAGCGAGAGTTCCCTGAAGTTTATGGCGAGCCCAAGCGAGAGTTCCCTGTAAGTTTATGGCGAACCCGAGCGAGAGTTTTCTGTAAGTTTATGGCGAACCCGAGCGAGAGTTTTCTGTAAGTTTATGGCGAACCCGAGTGAGAGCTCTCTGTTAGTTTATGGCAACCCGAGTGAGAGTTTTCTGTAAGTTTATGGCAACCCGAGCGAGAGTTCTCAGTTAGTTTATGGCGAACCCGAGCGAGAGTTCTCTGTAAGTTTATGGCGAACCCGAGCGAGAATTCCCTGAAAGTTTATGGCGAACCCGAGCAAGACTTCCATGTAAGTTTATGGCAAACCCAAGTGAGAATTCCCGGAAAGTTTATGGTGAATCCGAGCGAGAGTATTCCAAGTTTAGGGCGAATCCGAGCGAGGGTTCCCTGTAAGTTTATAGCGAACCCGATCGAGAGTTTCTTATCAGGTTATGGTGAATTCCCGCAAGATTTTCCTGCAAGTTTATGGCGAACCCGAGCGAGAGTTTCCTGTAAGTTTATGTTGAACCCGAGCGAGAGTTCCCTGTAAGTTTATGGCGAACCCGAGCGAGAGTTCTCTTGGGGGTTTCGACCCCAGAAGGCTGCCCGGGCTGGTGCAGCTAAGTAAGGATTCCATGAAGAAATCAATGCATCTTTTGGGGACCAATTTGGAACAGCCCATCAGAAAACCTGTTTCTCATCCTTCCAGGCAATGTCTTCATCTTCATGACATGATTATTTATTTTTTGAAAGATATGCTTTGAGATTTTGCTTGAGTTTCCCCACAGGAAATTTCCAGACTGGAAGGTTCCTGAAAGTCGAAAGTTCTGTGAAATAATCAGTCATCACAGCAGTCATTCCTCTAACATGCGGCCGGACTCCAAGAAAGAGCAATTCTCCGCTTCGTTAATTCGGCAGGAAGCCTGTTTCCGTAGGGACTCTGCAATGAAGGCACTGATTGGTGCGTTTATTCGTCTAGAAAGGAATCGCCATCGCTCAAATCCTCACACAAATGTCCTGGGCAGACTGAGGCCTTTGCTCTCTCCAATACGACATCACAACCGCGGAGGCGAAGGAAGTATGATAATGCAGAGCTAAAAGACTAAGAATCACGTACCTGCATCAGCATTTTATGCTCTGCTCACATCTTCACAATCCCCCAGGAACACAATCATTCTGCTTTCACAAGCGAGGATGGGCGTCTTCTGCTTCGATATGAATAACGTGGCTTTTACCTTGTTGTGGATGATCGTAATGTCTCTCTAATTTAATCTAAATTTTATTTATTTATTAAGAGTAAAAACCACATGGAGCAGAGTTGGCGGAGTCTGGAGGAGGGATGACAGGGCTGTCGGCTGCTGTTTCTTTCTGCATTCACACTGTGAGACATGCGCCTGTCTTTAAAAACATTTTTCAAAACATGGGGATGAGGTGTGGAATAATGGCTTGTTCATCAGGTAGATCCCTGTCTGTTGTTTGCACGCACCTCAGTGAAGCTCCCCGACTCGTTACTGGCAACGAAAGTCGTCCCTTTTGATCAGACCTGGTACTAGATTGGCAGACAGCCTTCACCCTCCACGTCCGTAGCCTCCTCTGGGAGCAGCTCGACTGCAGAAGGCAGTTCAGAGGCATCGGTGTTTGCAGCATGTGCACTGGATACCTGAATGGGGAACGGAAGCATAAAATATAGTCCTTTATCTAAAAAAGAATGTCAATCAAAATAACAAAGAGGGAGAATGAGAGCGTTAATCTGTAAAGAATCACCACAGAGCAAAACAGAGCTCCCATGGGGTGTAGGGGGGCAGGCGGGGAACAAAGCGCAACGAATCCTGATGCTCACCGCTCGTTGAAGTCACCATCAGAAAAACTTCCCATAATCCTCCAGCCCTGACGCATCCCTGTTCCTGAGTAACAGCACTTTCTCACCCCATAAAAAATCAGCCACAATATTTCTCCCCTCCAGCACATTCTCATCCCGACTGGCCACACACTGACACTACTCGACCAAGCCTTGATAAACAACAAAAAAGGAGACTTTTGGCATCTTTACTTGACGTTCGGGTTTGGGGTCAAGGGTTCGGGGTTAAGGGTCCGGGGTAAGGGGTTAGGGGTTAGGGGGTAGGGGGTAGGGGGTTGGGGTAGGGTTTGTTTTAAACCGGCCTCAAATAAGATCACCAAATGCCTCCTTTCTCGTCGTCCATATTTGGACACTTGGTCCAGTGTGTCACTATACAACGAGTCGGGATGACTGGGGTCTGAACACTTCTTCACTTCAGAACATTTTTTTACTTCTGCTTCATGTCTTGACTTCACGCTGTAAAAAACAAAAGCTGGCTAAGCTTTACAAAGTAATGCAAGCAGCTGAAAATCATTTTGAGTTCGTTCAACTTCAAGTTCCGAGTTCTGATGAAAATGAGTTTGTGCAACTACTGGGGCGTAAAGTTGAGCAAACTCAAAAATTCTTTTCAGCTGGGTGCCTTTATTAAGTTCAATCAACTTTTTATATTTGTATCGTAAAACACTTTTTCAATTTCAAACATTTCCCTGCTTTAGGGACATGTGACCCCTTTAGAACATTTTTTGCAAATGAAAACATTTCATTACTTTAGATTACATTTGCCCACATCAGCATTTCTCTGCTGTAAAACACCTGCTCACGTTAGAGCATTTCTTCACTGGTTTACACCCTTTTCTCATGATGTCACTGGTCAGCCGAGCCTCTCCCTCCGGATGCCTGACCTCAGCGCCTGAGACAGTCTCACTCCTGTCTGTATGATGTGTGAACTAACATGCGCCCACACTGTAGCTGCTCAAGTATGTATTTGTGTGTCGTGCACATGGTGTGTGAGCGCAAATGAATGTGTATGTGAGAGTGTGTGATGCAGGGTGTGCATGTGAGTGAGTGTGTGTGTGTGTGTGTGTGTGTGTGTGTGTGTGTGTGCGTATGTGTGTGTGTGCGTGCGAGTGAGTGAGTGTGTATTTGAGTGAGTGCGTGTGCGTGTGTGTGCGCGTGTGAGTGAGTGTGTATTTGAGAGTGTGTGTGTGAGAGAGCATGCAAGTGAGTGTGTGTGTGAGTGTGCGTGCATGTGAGTGAGTGAGTGAGTGAGTGAGTGTGTGTGTGTGTATGTGTGTGCGTGCGCGCGCGAGCGAGTGTGTGAGTGTGCGCTCGTGTGAGTAAGTGTGTGGGTATGTGAGTAAGCGTGTGTGTGTGTGTGTGTGTGTGTATGTGTGTGAGTGAGTGTGTGTGTATATGTGTGCACACCTATGAGAGGAACTGTGATGCATGTTTGTGTGAGGGTGTGTGCATACCCTACCCTTCACAAATATTGGCATCCTTGGCAAATATTTAAACAGGCACTGAAAAGAATATAGTTGTTTTTTGTCCTTCCATTCTTTCATTCAAAATATTAACAAAAATCTGACCCTGAATTTACAGAAAGGGGGAAAAATATTCTTACCTAATTTTTTTTCCCCAAAAAGCTTGTTTGCAATAATTATTTGCACACCCAGAAAGCCTCATAAAGAAAAATAACTGGAGAAACTGAAATACGATGTAATTCTAAATGCTGTAAGTGTCTTTTCTGAGTTGAGCCACATTCGTTCAATTTATGAAGCTTGAATCATGAATTATAAAGCATTCAATGGAGTTACCCATAAATAGCCAAATTTGGCTTCTGCGCAAAGGGGTTAAGAAAGGGGCATCCCATGCATGGGGACGATATGAGGTGATAACCAACCCCTTACCAGTATTCATCTATCACCGTGGTCACAACAAAAGATTAGAGCTATGATATTTGATAAAAAAGGTATTGAGCATCACAAATATGTGACCGACGATTTGAAATAAATAAAATGGTGAATATACCCGTTTATCATCAGCCTCATAGCATAATATCCATTTTCCTTCTCTCACTCTCACAGGTAATCTGCACAACACCAGATCGTGATACATCATCACGTCGCATGTGAATACACGTCATCACATTGATTCCAGGGAGCTTGTATCATTCAGTCACACACGCATACCGGTTTATCATGCTTGTTACAACGTTTAAGATCACACATTTCGACTGGCGACTAGTTAAGCAATTTTTGCCAGCTAGTGATAGCATGACAACTTGCTAGCATGTAAGATACCAGCTCGCCACATAAATCGCTGGAGACGATTATTTGACTGAGCATAAACGGGGCACAAGATGATTTTAATGACAGCCTGATGCAAAGCAAGTTCAAACGTGCTAGAACCAGATCGAGAATGAAGGATAAAGCAAAGAATTTATACTTACTTGTCCAAAAGTAACAAGGTCAGGTCGCCATTGGTTGGACATCCCACCTCCTCTTTCAGCTCTCGCCAGTGAGTGAAAGCCGGTCCAGTGTTGACCCTAGTCCTCTTATTTTCTCGCTTTCTCGTTTTCTTTTAAATGTCTCCTCAGACAACACCTCTGACTTCTTCAGTTTCCTCACCGCTTCATTCATTAAAACCACTTCCGACTCTGCTTCATTCTACATTCGCTAGCTGGTCTTCAGAGAGGGGGGAGGGGGATTGTGTGACGTATGCCATGAAGCAGTTTGTAGTTTGTAGTTCTTGTTGGGCCTGGGTTCCTCCCCGAAACTCGAAGTTACATAGTGCCAGTGAAGGCGATGCAGGTGTGATCGAGCCATAACAAAAGTGTCATTCAACCTATTGTGAGTTGATGTATCGCCAGAATGATATTGGAAATATATATTTGAGAGTGAAAGAACTACATAGTGCTGCTTTAAAAAACAAAAACAAACAAAATCCATTCTCTTAAAATAAATAAATAAGCATTAAAAATGGGAAAGGCAATTATGCTATGAGGTTAACGATATGACTGTTTTGAATGTATGCACTGTGTGGAGGACAGCTCAAGTGGGAAACTCCGAGGATAACTGTTTGTATATATATTTTAATTATGTCTGAGGGTCAGGAAGTTTCCAAAACTACAATCAGAACTTGTTTGCCTCCAGTCTGTTGAAGAGCGCTGAACCTGCCGAGGGTTACTGAGTTCTATGGTCAGATGAGAACAAAAAAAGCACTCTGTGCAAATAAAGACTGGTGGGTTTGAACTGAAGAAAAAAATTTCAATTCTGTAGAGACCAGCATCCCAACCGTGAAGTACTGTGGTGGATCTCTCATGTTGTGCAGTACTGTGGTGGATCTCTCATGTTGTGCTGTACTGTGGTGGATCTCACATGTTTTGCAGTACTGTGGTGGATCTCTCATGTTGTGAAGTACTGTGGTGGATCTCTCATGTTGTGAAGTACTGTGGTGGATCTCTCATGTTGTGAAGTACTGGGGTGAATCTCTCATGTTGTGCAGTACTGTGGTGGATCTCTCATTGTGTGCAGTACTGTGGTGGATCTCTCATGTTGTGGAGTACAGTGGTGGATCTCAAATATTGTGCAATACTGTAGTGAATCTCTCATGTTGTGCAGTACTGTGGTGGATCTCTCATGTTGTGCAGTATGTGGTAGATCTCTTATGTTGTGAAGTACTGTGGTGGATCTCTCATGTTTTGCAGTACTGTGGTGAATCTCTCATGTTGTGCAGTACTGTGGTGGATTGCGCATGTTGTGCATTACTGTGGTGGATCTCTCATGTTGTCCAGTACTGTGGTGGATCTCTCATGTTGTGCTGTACTGTGGGGGATCACTCATGTTGTGAAGTACTGTGGTAGATCTCTCATATTGTAAAGTACTGTGGTGGATCTCTCATGTTGTGCAGTACTGTGGTAGATCTCTCATGTTGTGAAGTACTGTGGTGGATCTCTCATGTTGTGAAGTACTGTGGTGGATCTCTCATGTTGTGAAGTACTGTGGTGGATCTCTCATGTTGTGCAGTACTGGGGTGGATCTCTCATGTTGTGAAGTACTGTGGTGGATCTCTCATGTTGTGAAGTACTGTGGTGAATCTCTCATGTTGTGCAGTACTGTGGTGGATCTCTCATTGTGTGCAGTACTGTGGTAGATCTCTCATGTTGTACAGTACTGTGGTGGATCTCTCATGTTCTGCAGTACTGTGGTAGATCTCTCATGTTGTGAAGTACTGTGGTGGATCTCTCATGTTGTGAAGTACTGTGGTGGATCTCTCATGTTGTGCAGTACTGTGGTGGATTTGCATGTTGTGCAGTACTGTGGTGGATCTCTCATTGTGTGCAGTACTGTGGTGGATCTCTCATGTTGTGCAGTACAGTGGTGGATCTCAAATGTTGTGCAGTACTGTGGTGGATCTCTCATGTTGTGCAGTACTGTGGTGGATCTCTCATGTTATGCAGTATGTGGTAGATCTCTTATGTTGTGAAGGACTGTGGTGGATCTCTCATGTTTTGCAGTACTGTGGTGGATCTCTCATAATGTGCAGTACTGTGGTGGATATCTCATGTTGGGCAGTACTGTGGTGGATCTCTCATGTTCTGCAGTACTGTGGTGGATCACCCATGTTGTGAAGTACTGTGGTAGATCTCTCATGTTGTACAGTACTGTGGTGGATCTCTCATGTTGTGCAGTACTGTGGTAGATCTCACATGTTGTGAAGTACTGTGGTGGATCTCTCATGTTGAGAAGTACTGTGGTGGTTCTCTCATGTTGTGCAGTACTGGGGTGGATCTCTAATGTGCAGTACTGTGGTAGATCTCAATTGTTGTGCAGTACTGTGATGGATCTCTCATGTTGTGCAGTTATGTGGTGGATATCTCATGTTGTGAAGTACTGTGGTGAATTTCTCATGTTCTGCAGTTCTGTGGTGGATCTCTCATGTTGGGCAGTACTGTGGTAGATCTCTAATGTTGTGCAGTACTGTGGTGGACCTCTCATGTTGTGAAATACTATGGTGGATCTCTCATGTTGTGCAGTACTGTGGTGGATCTCTCATGTTGTGCTGTACTGTGGTGGATCTCACATGTTTTGCAGTACTGTGGTGGATCTCTCATGTTGTGATGTACTGTGGTGGATCTCTCATGTTGTGAAGTACTGGGGTGAATCTCTCATGTTGTGCAGTACTGTGGTGGATCTCTCATTGTGTGCAGTACTGTGGTGGATCTCTCATGTTGTGGAGTACAGTGGTGGATCTCAAATATTGTGCAATACTGTGGTGAATCTCTCATGTTGTGCAGTACTGTGGTGGATCTCTCATGTTGTGCAGTATGTGGTAGATCTCTTATGTTGTGAAGTACTGTGGTGGATCTCTCATGTTTTGCAGTACTGTGGTGAATCTCTCATGTTGTGCAGTACTGTGGTGGATTGCGCATGTTGTGCATTACTGTGGTGGATCTCTCATGTTGTCCAGTACTGTGGTGGATCTCTCATGTTGTGCTGTACTGTGGGGATCACTCATGTTGTGAAGTACTGTGGTAGATCTCTCATATTGTAAAGTACTGTGGTGGATCTCTCATGTTGTGCAGTACTGTGGTAGATCTCTCATGTTGTGAAGTACTGTGGTGGATCTCTCATGTTGTGAAGTACTGTGGTGGATCTCTCATGTTGTGCAGTACTGGGGTGGATCTCTCATCCGAAGTACTGTGGTGGATCTCTCATGTTGTGAAGTACTGTGGTGAATCTCTCATGTTGTGCAGTACTGTGGTGGATCTCTCATTGTGTGCAGTACTGTGGTAGATCTCTCATGTTGTACAGTACTGTGGTGGATCTCTCATGTTCTGCAGTACTGTGGTAGATCTCTCATGTTGTGAAGTACTGTGGTGGATCTCTCATGTTGTGAAGTACTGTGGTGGATCTCTCATGTTGAGCAGTACTGTGGTGGATTTGCATGTTGTGCAGTCCTGTGGTGGATCTCTCATTGTGTGCAGTACTGTGGTGGATCTCTCATGTTGTGCAGTACAGTGGTGGATCTCAAATGTTGTGCAGTACCGTGGTGGATCTCTCATGTTGTGCAGTACTGTGGTGGATCTCTCATGTTATGCAGTATGTGGTAGATCTCTTATGTTGTGAAGGACTGTGGTGGATCTCCCATGTTTTGCAGCACTGTGGTGGATCTCTCATAATGTGCAGTACTGTGGTGGATATCTCATGTTGGGCAGTACTGTGGTGGATCTCTCATGTTCTGCAGTACTGTGGTGGATCACCCATGTTGTGAAGTACTGTGGTAGATCTCTCATGTTGTGCAGTACTGTGGTGGATCTCTCATGTTGTGCAGTACTGTGGTAGATCTCTCATGTTGTGAAGTACTGTGGTGGATCTCTCATGTTGAGAAGTACTGTGGTGGTTCTCTCATGTTGTGCAGTACTGGGGTGGATCTCTAATGTGCAGTACTGTGGTAGATATTTAATGTTGTGCAGTACTGTGGTGGATCTCTCATGTTGTGCAGTTATGTGGTGGATATCTCATGTTGTGAAGTACTGTGGTGAATTTCTCATGTTCTGCAGTTCTGTGGTGGATCTCTCATGTTGGGCAGTACTGTGGTAGATCTCTAATGTTGCGCAGTACTGTGGTGGACCTCTCATGTTGTGAAATACTATGGTGGATCTTTCATGTTGTGCAGTACTGTGGTGGATCTCTAATGTTGTGCAGTACTGGGGTGGATCTCTCATGTTGTGAAGTACTGTGGTGGATCTCTCATGTTGTGAAGTACTGTGGTGAATCTCTCATGTTGTGCAGTACTGTGGTGGATCTCTCATTGTGTGCAGTACTGTGGTAGATCTCTCATGTTGTACAGTACTGTGGTGGATCTCTCATGTTCTGCAGTCCTGTGGTAGATCTCTCATGTTGTGAAGTACTGTGGTGGATCTCTCATGTTGTGAAGTACTGTGGTGGATCTCTCATGTTGAGCAGTACTGTGGTGGATTTGCATGTTGTGCAGTACTGTGGTGGATCTCTCATGTTGTGAAGTACTGTGGTGAATCTCTCATGTTGTGCAGTACTATGGTGGATCTCTCATTGTGTGCCCTACTGTGGTGGATCTCATGTTGTGCAGTACAGTGGTGGATCTCAAATGTTGTGCAGTACTGTGGTGGATCACCCATGTTGTGAAGTACTGTGGTAGATCTCTCATGTTGTACAGTACTGTGGTGGATCTCTCATGTTGTGCAGTACTGTGGTAGATCTCTCATGTTGTGTAGTACTGTGGTGGATCTCTCATGTTATACAGTATGTGGTAGATCTCTTATGTTGTGAAGGACTGTGGTTGATCTCTCATGTTTTGCAGTACAGTGGTGGATCTCTCATAATGTGCAGTACTGTGGTGGATATCTCATGTTGGGCAGTACTGTGGTGGATCTCTCATGTTCTGCAGTACTGTGGTGGATCACCCATGTTGTGAAGTACTGTGGTAGATCTCTCATGTTGTACAGTACTGTGGTGGATCTCTCATGTTGTGCAGTACTGTGGTAGATCTCTCATGTTGTGAAGTACTGTGGTGGATCTCTCATGTTGTGAAGTACTGTGGTGGATCTCTCATGTTGAGAAGTACTGTGGTGGTTCCCTCATGTTGTGCAGAACTGGGGTGGATCTCTAATGTGCAGTACTGTGGTAGATCTCTAATGTTGTGCAGTACTGTGGTGGATCTCTCATGTTGTGCAGTTTTGTGGTGGATATCTCATGTTGTGAAGTACTGTGGTGAATTTCTCATGTTCTGCAGTTCTGTGGTGGATCTCTCATGTTGGGCAGTACTGTGGTAGATCTCTAATGTTGTGCAGTACTGTGGTGGACTTCTCATGTTGTGAAATACTATGGTGGATCTCTCATGTTGTGCAGTACTGTGGTGGATCTCTCATGTTTTGAAGTACTGTGGTGGATCTCTCATGTTGTACAGTACTGTGGTGAATCTCTAATGTTGTGACGTACTGCAGTGGATCTCTCATATTGTGAAGTACTGTGATGGATCTCTCATCTTGTACAGTTCTGTGGCGAATCACTCATGTTGTGAAATACTGTGGTGGATCTCAAATGTTTTGAAGTACTGTGGTGGATCTCTCATGTTGTGCAGTACTGTCGTGGATCTCTCATGTTGTGAAATACTGTGGTGGATCCCTGATGTGAAGTAATGTGGTGGATCTCTCATGTTGAACAATACTGTGGTGGATCTGTCATGTTGTATAGTACAGTGGTGGATTTGTTATGTTGTGCAGTACTGTGGTAGATCACTCATATTGTGAAATACTGTGGTGGATCTTTCATGTTGTGAAGTACTGTGGTGAATCTCTCATGTTGTACAGTACTGTGGTGGATCTCTCATGTTGTGAAGTACTGTGGTGGATCTCATGTTGAGCAGTACTGTGGTGGATCTCTCATGTTGTGAAATACTGTGGTGGATCTCATGTTGAGCAGTACTGTGGTGGATCTCTCATGTTGTGAAATACTTTGGTGGATCTCTTATGTTGTACAGTACTGTGGTGGATTTTTCATGTTGTGAAGTACTGTGGTGAATCTCTCATGTTGTACAGTACTGTGGTGGATCTCTCATGTTGTGAAGTACTGTGGTGGATCTCATGTTGAGCAGTACTGTGGTGGATCTCTCATGTTGTGAAATACTTTGGTGGATCTCTTATGTTGTACAGTACGTGGTGGATCTCTCATGTTGTGAAATACTGTGGTTGATCTCTAATGTTATGCAGTACTGTGGTGGATCTCTAATGTTGTGCATCACTGTGGTGGATCTCTAATGTTGTGCATCACTGCGGTGGATCTCTCATGTTTCGAAATACTGGAGTGGATCTCATGTTGTGAAATACTGTGGTGGATCTCTCATGTTGTACAGTACTGTAATGGATCTCTAATGTTGTGAAATACTGTGTCGGATCTCTCGTTGTGAAATACTGTTGTGGATCTCTCATGTTGTACAGTACTGTGGTGGATGTCTCATGTTGTGAAATACTGTGGTGGATCTCATCTTGTGAAGTACCCTGGTGGATCTCTCATGTTGTGAAGTACTGTGGTGGATCTCTAATGTTTTTCAGCACTGTGGTGGATCTCTCATGATGTGTAGTACTGTGAGGGATCTCTCATGTTATGAAGTACTGTGATGGATCTTGCATGTTGTGAAGTACTGTGGTAGATCTTTCATGTTGTACAGTGCTGTAGTGGATCTCTCATGTTGTGAAGTACTGTGGTGAATCTCTCATGTTGTGCAGTACTATGGTGGATCTCTCATTGTGTGCCCTACTGTGGTGGATCTCATGTTGTGCAGTACAGTGGTGGATCTCAAATGTTGTGCAGTACTGTGGTGGATCACCCATGTTGTGAAGTACTGTGGTAGATCTCTCATGTTGTACAGTACTGTGGTGGATCTCTCATGTTGTGCAGTACTGTGGTAGATCTCTCATGTTGTGCAGTACTGTGGTGGATCTCTCATGTTATGCAGTATGTGGTAGATCTCTTATGTTGTGAAGGACTGTGGTTGATCTCTCATGTTTTGCAGTACAGTGGTGGATCTCTCATAATGTGCAGTACTGTGGTGGATATCTCATGTTGGGCAGTACTGTGGTGGATCTCTCATGTTCTGCAGTACTGTGGTGGATCACCCATGTTGTGAAGTACTGTGGTAGATGTCTCATGTTGTACAGTACTGTGGTGGATCTCTCATGTTGTGCAGTACTGTGGTAGATCTCTCATGTTGTGAAGTACTGTGGTGGATCTCTCATGTTGTGAAGTACTGTGGTGGATCTCTCATGTTGAGAAGTACTGTGGTGGTTCCCTCATGTTGTGCAGAACTGGGGTGGATCTCTAATGTGCAGTACTGTGGTAGATCTCTAATGTTGTGCAGTACTGTGGTGGATCTCTCATGTTGTGCAGTTATGTGGTGGATATCTCATGTTGTGAAGTACTGTGGTGAATTTCTCATGTTCTGCAGTTCTGTGGTGGATCTCTCATGTTGGGCAGTACTGTGGTAGATCTCTAATGTTGTGCAGTACTGTGGTGGACTTCTCATGTTGTGAAATACTATGGTGGATCTCTCATGTTGTGCAGTACTGTGGTGGATCTCTCATGTTTTGAAGTACTGTGGTGGATCTCTCATGTTGTACAGTACTGTGGTGAATCTCTAATGTTGTGACGTACTGCAGTGGATCTCTCATATTGTGAAATACTGTGATGGATCTCTCATCTTGTACAGTTCTGTGGCGAATCACTCATGTTGTGCAGTACTGTGGTGGATCTCTCATGTTGTGAAATACTGTGGTGGATCTCAAATGTTTTGAAGTACTGTGGTGGATCTCTCATGTTGTGCAGTACTGTGGTGGATCTCTCATGTTGTGAAATACTGTGGTGGATCCCTCATGTTGTGAAGTAATGTGGTGGATCTCTCATGTTGAACAATACTGTGGTGGATCTGTCATGTTGTATAGTACAGTGGTGGATTTGTTATGTTGTGCAGTACTGTGGTAGATCACTCATATTGTGAAATACTGTGGTGGATCTTTCATGTTGTGAAGTACTGTGGTGAATCTCTCATGTTGTACAGTACTGTGGTGGATCTCTCATGTTGTGAAGTACTGTGGTGGATCTCATGTTGAGCAGTACTGTGGTGGATCTCTCATGTTGTGAAATACTGTGGTGGATCTCATGTTGAGCAGTACTGTGGTGGATCTCTCATGTTGTGAAATACTTTGGTGGATCTCTTATGTTGTACAGTACTGTGGTGGATTTTTCATGTTGTGAAGTACTGTGGTGAATCTCTCATGTTGTACAGTACTGTGGTGGATCTCTCATGTTGTGAAGTACTGTGGTGGATCTCATGTTGAGCAGTACTGTGGTGGATCTCTCATGTTGTGAAATACTGTGGTGGATCTCTTATGTTGTACAGTACGTGGTGGATCTCTCATGTTGTGAAATACTGTGGTTGATCTCTAATGTTATGCAGTACTGTGGTGGATCTCTAATGTTGTGCATCACTGTGGTGGATCTCTAATGTTGTGCATCACTGTGGTGGATCTCTCATGTTTCGAAATACTGGAGTGGATCTCATGTTGTGAAATACTGTGGTGGATCTCTCATGTTGTACAGTACTGTAATGGATCTCTAATGTTGTGAAATACTGTGTCGGATCTCTCATGTTGTGAAATACTGTGGTGGATCTCTCATGTTGTACAGTACTGTGGTGGATGTCTCATGTTGTGAAATACTGTGGTGGATCTCATGTTGTGAAGTACCCTGGTGGATCTCTCATGTTGTGAAGTACTGTGGTGGATCTCTAATGTTTTTCAGCACTGTGGTGGATCTCTCATGATGTGTAGTACTGTGAGGGATCTCTCATGTTATGAAGTACTGTGATGGATCTTGCATGTTGTGAAGTACTGTGGTAGATCTTTCATGTTGTACAGTGCTGTAGTGGATCTCTCATGTTGTGAAATAATGTGGTGAATCTCTCATATTGTGCAGTACTGTGGTGGATCTCTTATGTTGTGAAGTACTGTGTTGAATCTCTCATGTTGTGAAATACTGTGGTGGATCTTTCATGTTGTGAAGTACTGTGGTGGATCTCTCATGTTGTACAAGACTGTGGTGGATCTCTCATGTCGACAGTACTGTGGTGGATTTCTTAAGTTGTGCAGTACTGTGGTAGATCTCCCATGTTGTGAAATACTGTGGTGCATCTTTCATATTGTGAAGTACTGTGGTGGGTCTCTCATGTTGTGAGGTACTGTGGTGGATCTCTCATGTTGTAAAATACTGTGGTGGATCTCTCATGTTGTGCAGTACTGTGGTGGATCTCATATAATGTGCAGTACTGTGGTGGATCTCTCATGTTGTAAAATACTGTGGTGGATCTCTTATGTTGTGCAGTTCTGTGGTGGATCTCTCATGTTGTGAAAAACTGTGTTGGATATCCCATGTTGTGAAGTACTGTCGTGGATCTCCCATGCTGTGAAATACTGTCGTGGATCTCAAATGTTTTGAAGTGCTGTGGTTGATCTCTCATGTTGTACAGTACTGTGGTGGATCTCTAATGTTGTGACGTACTGTGGTGGATCTCTCATGTTGTGCAGTACTGTGGTGGATCTTTCATGTTTTGCAGTACCGTGGTGGATCTCTCATGTTGTGCAGTACTGTGGTGGATCTCTCATGTTGTACAGTACTGTAATGGATCTCTAATGTTGTGAAATACTGTGTCGGATCTCTCATGTTGTGAAATACTGTGGAGGATCTCTCATGTTGTACAGTACTGTGGTGGATGTCTCATGTTGTGAAATACTGTGGTGGATCTCTCATGCTGTGCAGTACTGTGGTAGATCTCTCATAATGTGCAGTACTGTGGTGGATCTCTCATGTTGTGAAATACTGTGGTGGATCTCAGATGTTGTGAAGTACTTTGGTGGATCTCCCATGTTGTGCAGTACTGTGGTGGTTCTCTCATATAAATGACACGCAATGATATTGATTAATGCAATCAATATGTTTATTTAACAGGAGAAACACTGACTTTTCAGTGCCAACGTCACTCAAAACGAAAAATGTCATTTTCATGCGTCATGAAGCACTTGTCTGACGTCTAACCAATTGTGACCTTCACACTTCAATACCGGGTGTGACTTCCTCGTGCCATGATGCAAGCAACGCATCTCCGGCGCATGGACCGAATCAGATGTGCCAGAAATTGCTGTGGGATGTCATTCCAAATCTGACGTAGACGTTGTCGCAATTCCTGGAGTGTAGCTGGCGGGTTATCCAACCGCCGCAAACGTCGATCCATCTCGTCCCAAAGATGCTGGATTGGGGACATGTCTGGGGATCTGGCTGGCCATGGCAGGACATTGACATGTTGTTGCATCAGATACTGCTGTACAATCCTTGCAACGTGTGGTCTGGCGTTATCATGTTGCAGCGTTATTCCGGGACCATGTTGCATCAAAAACGGTACCACCAATGGCCGTAGCACTTCATCGCGATATCTTTGACCTGTCAGATTTCCATCAATAACAAGCAAATCTGTTCAGTTTCTAGCCGTGATCCCTCCCCAAATCATGACCCTACCACCTCCAAAACGATCAAATTCCTGAATACAGTTGTTGGCATAACGTTCTCCATGTCGACGGTATACACGTAAACGACCATCACATCGGTTAAGCATGACTCTTGATTCATCAGTGAAGAGTACAAGATCCCACTGACGTTGGATCCACCGTCGATGTTGTTGTGCCCACTGTAGACGCAGTCGTCGGTGTTGTACTGTGAGTATTGGACGTCTTGCTGGCCGAAGTGGGACAATGCCAAAATGACGGAGACGGCGACGGATTGTCTGTGCAGACAGTCGCCTCAAACCAGGTATCGTTCTTGCAGTTATGGTTGCAGGTTGGAATCGATTTCGGAGATGGGTTGTTCGAATCCAGTTGTCCTGTCTGGGAGTGGTTACTCGTGGACGGCCGCTGCGAGGACGGTCTCTGACATGTCTTGTCTGCTGATGACGCTGCCATAAGTTCCAAATGGTGTTTCGGTGGACATTCAGGCGATGAGCAACTTCCCTCTGCGAGGTTCCGGATTCAATCATCCCAATGGCCCTCCACCGATCATTTTCAGACAGTCTTGGCATTTAGAGGGTAGAGTTCCTGATCCGAAATGGATGTGTTTTCGATAAGTGATGCTTTCGTCGTTCATCAGGCACAATGTGAACATTCCAAAAATTCTCCTCTTTTATTGTCATCCACAAGCATGATTTTCGCACATTTTCACGTGCAAAGTCATTTTCTCGCATTTTCATGATTTCCATTTCAATGTTGTGTTAACGTGTACTGTTTCAGTCTGATATCACCATGTATGACAATTTCATAATTGCGTTATGAAAAATAATTAACAATATTGGTGTCACAGAAACTTTTGTTGCTGAGTATACTTTGGTGGATCTCTCATGTGCTGAAGTAATGTGGTGGATCTCTCATTTTGTGCTGTACTGTGGTGGATCTCTTATGTTGTGCAGTACTGTGATGGATCTCTCATGTTGGGCAGTATTGTGGTGGATCTCTCATGCTGTACAGTACTGTGTTGGAACTCACAGGTTGTGAAATACTGTGGTGGATCTCCCTTGTTGTGCACTACTGTGGTGGATCTTTTATGTTGTGCAGTACTGTGATGGATCTCTCATGTTGGGCAGTATTGTGGTGGATCTCTCATGTTGTACAGTACTGTGTTGGAACTCACAGGTTGTGAAATACTTTGGTGGATCTCCCTTGTTGTGCACTACTGTGGTGGATCTCTCATGTTGTGAAATACTGTGATGGATCTCATGTTGTGAAATGCTGTGGTGGATCTCTCATTTTGTGAAGTACTGTGGTGGATCTCTCATGTTGTACAATACATGGAGGATCTCTCATTTTGTGCAGTACTGTGGTGGATCCCTCATGTTGTGAAATACTGTGGTGGATCTCTCATGTTGTGAAGTACTGTGGTGGATTTCTCATGTTGTAAAATACTGTGGTGGATCTCTCATGTTGTGCAGTACTGTGGTGGATCTCTCATAATGTGCAGTATTGTGGTGGATCTCTCATGTTTTGAAATACTGTGGTGAATCTCACATGTTGTGAAGTACTTTGGTGGATCTCTCATGTTGAGCAGTACTGTGGTGGATCTCTCCTAATGTGCAGTACTGTGGTGGATTTCTTATGTAGTGAAATACTGTGGTGGATCTCACAAGTTTTGAAGTACAGTGGGGGATCTCTCATGTTGTGCAGTACTGTAATGGATCTCTAATGTTGGGCAGTATTGTGGTGGATCTCTCATTTTGTACAGTACTGTGGTGGATCTCACATGTTGTGAAATACCACCTCTCCACCACCTCTCATTTTGTGCAGTACTGTGGTCGATCTCTTATGTTGTGCAGCACTGTGATGGATCTCTAATGTTGGGCAGTATTGTGGTGGATCTCTCATGTTGTACAGTACTGTGGTGGATCTCTCATTTTGTGAAGTACTGTGGTGGATCTCTCATGTTGTACAATACTATGGTGGATCTCTCATGTTGTGCAGTCCAGTGGTAGATCTCTCACGTTGTGAAATACTGTGGTGGATCTCTCATGTTGTGCAGTACTGTGGTAGATCTCTCATGTTGTGCAGTATTGTGGTGGATCTCTCATGTTGTTAAATACTGTGGTGGATCTCTCATGTTGTACAGTACTGTGGTGGAACTCACAGGTTGTGAAATACTGTGGTGGATCTCTCATGTTGTGAAATACTGTGGTGGATCTCTCATGTTGTGCAGTACTGTGGTGGATCTCTCATACTGTGCAGCACTGGGGAGGATTTCTCATGTTGTGAAATACTGTGGTGGATCTCACATATTGTGAAGTATTGTGGTGGATCTGTCATGTTGTGAAGTACTGTGATGGATCTCACATGTTGGGCAGTATTGTGGTGGATCTCTCATGTTGTACAGTACTGTGGTGGATCTCTTATGCTGTGCAGTACTGTGGTAGATCTCTCATGTTGTGAAATACTGTGGTGGATCTCACATGTTGTGAAGTACTTTGATGGATCTGTCATGTTCTGCAGTACTGTGGTGAATCTCTCATATTGTGAAGTACTGTGGTGGATCTCTCATTTTGTGAAGTACTCTGGTTGATCTCTCATGTTCTGACGTACTGTGGTAGATATTTAGTGTTGTACAGCACTGTGGTGGATCTCTCATGTTGTGAAATACTGTGGTGGATCTCTCATGTTGTGCAGTACTGTGGTGGATCTCTCATGTTGTACAGTACTGTGGTGGATCTCTCATGATGTGCAGTACTGTGGCGGATCTCTCATGTTGTGGAATACTGTGGTGGATCTCTCATGTTGTGAAGTACTGTGGTGGATCTCTCATGTTGTACAATACTGTGGTGGATATCTCATGTTGTGCAGTCCTGTGGTTGATCTCTCTTGTTGTGAAATACTGTGGTAGATATTTCATGTTTTGAAGTACTGTTGTGGATCTCTCATGTTTTGAAGTACCTTGGTGGATCTCTCATGTGCTGAAGTACTGTGGTGGATCTCTCATGTTGTGCAGTACTGTGGTTGATCTCTTATGTTGTGCAGTACTGTGATGGATCTCTCATGTTGGGCAGTATTGTGGTGGATCTCTTATATTGTACAGTACTGTGGTGGATCCTTTATGTTGTGCAGTATTGTGGTGGATATCTCATGTTGTGAAGTACTTTGGCGGATCTCTAATGTTGTGAAGTACTTTGGTAGACCTCTTATGTTGTGCAGCACTGTGGTGGATCTCTCAAGTTGTGAAATACTGTGGTGGATCTCTCATTTTGTGCAGTACTGTGGTGGATCTCTCATATTCTGATGTACTGCGGTGGATCTCTTATGTTGTACAGTACTGTGGTGGATCTCTCATGTTGTGAAATACTGTGGTGGATCTCTCATTTTGTGCAGTACTGTGGTGGATCTCTCATGTTGTGAAGTACTGTGGTGGATCTCTCATGTTAAACAGTACCTTTGTGGATTTTTTATAGTGTATAGTACTGTGGTGGATTTGTTATGTTGTGCAGTCATGTGGTAGATCTCTCATGTTGTGAAATACTGTGGTGGATATTTCATGTTTTGAAGTACTGTGGTGGATCTCTCATGATGTGAGATACTGTGGTGATTCTCTCGTGGTGTACAATACTGTGGTGGATCTCTCATATTATGCAGTTCTGTGGTGGATCCCTCATGATGTGAAATACTGTGGTGGATCTCTGACGTTGTGAAGAACTGTGGTGTTTCTCTTGTTGTTCAGTTCTGTGGTGGATCTCTCATGTTGTGAAGTACTGTGGTGGATCTGTCATGTTGTGCAGCACTGTGGTGGTTCTGTAATGCTGTTCAGCACTGTGGTGAATCTCTCATGTTGTGAAATACTGGGGTGGATCTTTCTTGTTGTGAAGTACTGTGGTGGATCTCTCCTGTTGTGAAGTACTGTGGTAGATCTCTCATGTTGTGCAGTACTCAGGTGGATCTCTAATGTTGTGCAGTACTGTGGTGAATCTCTCATGTTGTGCAGTACTGTGGTGAATCTCTCATGTTGTGCAGTAGTGTGGTGGATCTCTGATGTTTTGCAGTAGTGTGGTGGATCTCTCATGTTGTGAAAAACTGTGCTGGATCTTTCATGTTGTGAAGTACTGTGGTGGATCTTTTATGTTGTGAAGTACCATGGTGGATCTCTCATGTTGTGCAGCACCGTGGTGGATCTCTCATGTTGTGAAATACTGTGGTGGATCTTTCATGTTGTGAAGTTCTGTGTTGGATCTCTCATCTTGTGAAGTATTGTGGTGGATATCTCATGTTGTGAAGTACTTTGGCGGATCTCTAATGTTGTGAAGTACTGTGGTAGACCTCTTATGTTGTGCAGCACTGTGGTGGATCTCTCATGTTGTGCAGCACTTTGGTAGATCTCTCAAGTTGTGAAATACTGTGGTGGATCTCTCATAATGTGAAGTACTGTGATGCATCTTAAATGTTGTGAAGTACTGTGGTGGATCTCTAATGTTGTGAAGTACTATGGTGGATCTCTCATGTTGTGCAGCACTGTGGTAGATTCCTCATGTTGTGAAATGCTGTGGTGGATCTCTCATGTTTTGAAGTACTGTGGTGGATCTCTAATGTTGTGAAGTACTATGGTGGATCTCTCATGTTGTGCAGCACTGTGGTAGATTCCTCATGTTGTGAAACACTGTGGTGGATCTCTCATGTTGTGCAGTAGTGAGTTCGATCTCTCATGTTGTGCAGGACTGTGGTGGATCTCTCATGTTGTGAAGTACTGTGGTGGATCTCTCTTGTTGTGAAATACTTTGTTGGATCTCTCATGTTGTGAAGTACTGTGGTGGATCTCTGATGTTGTACAGTACTGTGGTGGATCTCTCATGTTGAGAAATACTGTGATGGATCGCTTATGTTTTGAAACACTGTGGTTGATCTTATGTTGTGCAGCACTGAGGTGGATTTCTCATGTTGTGCAGTACTGTGGAAAATCTCACATGTTGTGAAATCCTGTGGTGGATCTCACATGTTGTGAAGTACTGTGGTGGATCTGTCATGTTGTGCAGTACTGTTGTGAATCTCTTTTGTTGTGCCGTACTGTGGTGGATCTCTCATGTTGTGAAGTATTGTGGTAGATCCTTTATGTTGTACAGTACTGTGGTGGATCTGTCATGTTGTGAAATACTGTGGTGGATCTCTCATGTTGTGAAGTACTGTAGTAGATCTCGTGTGTTGTGGAGTACTTTGGTGAATCTCTCATTGTGTGCAGTACTGTGGGCGATCTCTCATGATGTGAAATACTGTGGTGGATCTCTCATGTTGTGAAGTACTGTAGTGGATCTCTCATGTTGTGCAGCACTGTGGTGGTTCTCTAATGTTGTGAAATACTGTGGTGGATTTCTCATGTTGTGAAATACTGTGGTGGATCACTCATGTTGTGAAGTACTGTGGTGGATCTCTCATGTGCTGAAGTACTGTGTTGGATCTCTTATGTTGTGCAGTACTGTGGTGGATCTCTTATGTTGCGCAGTACTGTGATGGATCTCTCATGTTGGGCAGTATTGTGGTGGATCTCTCATGTTTTACAGTACTGTGGTGGAACTCACAGGTTGTGAAATACTTTGGTGGATCTCTCATGTTGTGAAATACTGTGATGGAACACATGTTGTGAAATGCTCTGGCGGATCTCTCATGTTGTGAAGTACTAAGGTGGATCTTTCATGTTGTACAATATGTGGAGGATCTCTCATTTTGTGCAGTACTGTGGTGGATCTCTCATGTTGTACAGTACTGTGGTGGATCTCTCATAATGTGCAGTACTGTGGTTGATTTTAATGTAGTGAAATACAGTGGTGGATCTCACATGTTTTGAAGTACTGTGGGGGATCTCTCATGTTGTGCTATACTGTAATGGATCTCTTCTGTTGGGCAGTATTGTGGTGGATCTCTCATGTTGTACAGTACTGTGGTGGATCTCACATGTTGTGAAATACTGTGGTGGATCTCACATGTTGTGAAGTACTTTGGTGGATCTGTCATGTTCTGCAGTACTGTGGTGAATCTCTCATGTTGTGAAGTACTGTGGTGGATCTCTCATTTTGTGCAGTACTGTGGTCGATCTCTTATGTTGTGCAGCACTGTGATGGATCTCTAATGTTGGGCAGTATTGTGGTGGATCTCTCATGTTGTACATACTGTGGTGGATCTCTCATTTTGTGCAGTACTGTGGTCGATCTCTTATGTTGTGCAGCACTGTGATGGATCTCTAATGTTGGGCAGTATTGTGGTGGATCTCTCATGTTGTACATACTGTGGTGGATCTCTCATGTTGTGCAGTACCGTGGTGGATCTCTCATGTTGTGCAGTATTTTGGTGGAGCTCTCATGTTGTGAAATCCTGTGGTAGATCTCTCATGTTGTGCCGTACTGTGGTGGATCTCTCATACTGTGCAGCACTGTGGAGGATTTCTCATGTTGTGCAGCACTGTCATTCATCTCTCATGTTGTGAAATACTGTGGTGGATCACACATGTTGTGAAGTACTGTGGTGGATCTCTGATGTTTTGCAGTACTGTGATGGATCTCTAGTTGGGCAGTATTGTGGTGGATCTCTCATGTAATGAAGTCCTGTGGTGGATCTCTCATGTTGTGAAATATTGTGGTGGATCTCTCATGTTGTGGAGTACTGTGTTGGATTTTTCATGCTGTGAAATACTGTGGTGGATCTCTCATGTTGTGCAGTACTGGTGTGGATCTCATGTTGTGAAATACTGTGGTGGATCTCTCATAATGTGCAGTACTGATGTGGATTTCTCATGTTCTGAAATACTGTTGTGGATCTCAAATGTTGTGCAGTACTGTGGTTGATCTCTCATGTTGTGGAGCACTGTAGTGGATCTCTTATGTTGTGAAATACTGTGGTGGATCACTCATGTTCTGAAGTACTGTGGAGGATCTCTCATGTTGTGCAGCACTGTGGAAGATCTCTCAAGTTGTGAAGTACTGTTGTGGATCACTCATGTTGTGAAGTACTGTTGTGAATATCTCATGTTCTGAAGTACTGTGGAGGATCTCTCATGTTGTGCAGTACTGTGGTGGATCTTTGATATTTTGCAGTACTGTGATGGATCTCTCATGTGGGGCAGTATTGTGGTGGATCTCTCATATTGTACAGTACTGTATGTGGATCTCACATGTTGTTAAGTACTTTGGTGGATCTGTCATGTTCTGCAGTACTGTGGTGAATCTCTCATGTTGTTAAGTACTGTGGTGGATCTCTCATGTTGTGCAGCACTGTGATGGATCTCTAATGTTGGGCAGTATTGTGGTGGATCTCTCATGTTGTACAGTACTGTGGTGGATCTCTCATTTTGTGAAGTATTGTGGTGGATCTCTCATGTTGTACAATACTATGGTGGATCCCTCATGTTGTGCAGTCCTGTGGTAGATCTCTCACATTGAGAAATACTGTGGTGGATCTCTCATGTTGTGCAGTACCATGGTGGATCTCTCATGTTGTGCAGTATTGTGGTGGATCTCTCATGTTGTGAAATACTGTGGTGGATCTTTCCTGTTGTGCCGTACTGTGGTGGATCTCTCATACTGTGCAGCACTGTGGAGGATTTCTCATGTTGTGAAATACTGTGTTGGATCTCACATATTGTGAAGTATTGTGGTGGATCTCTCATGTTGTGCAGCACTGTTGTGCATCTCTCATTTTGTGAAATACTGTGGTGGATCACACATGTTGTGAAATACTGTGGTGGATCACTCATCTTGTGAAGTACTGTGGTGGATCACTCATGTTGTGAAGTACTGTGGTGGATCTCTTATGTTGTGCAGTACTGTGGTTGATCTCTAATGTTGTACAGTACTGTGGTGGATCTCTTATGTTGTGCAGTACTGTGGTAGATCTCTCATGTTGTGAAATACTGTGGTGGATCTCACATGTTGTGAAGTACTTTGATGGATCTGTCATGTTCTGCTGTGCTGTGGTGAATCTCTCATGTTGTGCAGTACTGTGGTGGATCTCTTTTGTTGTGCAGTACTGTGGTGGATCTTTCATGTTGTGAAGTATTGTGGTAGATCCTTTATGTTGTACAGTACTGTGGTGGATCTGTCATGTTGTGAAGTACTGTGGTGGATCTCTGATGTTGTACAGTACTGTGGTGGATCTCTCATGTTGTGAAATACTGTGGTGGATCTTTCAAGTTGTGCAGTACTGTGGTGGATCTCTCATGTTAAACAGTACTCTGGTGGATCTCTCATATTGTACAGTACTGTGGTGGATCTCTCATGATGTGCAGTACTGTGGCGGATCTCTCATGTTGTGGAATACTGTGGTGGATCTCTCATGTTGTGAAGAACTGTGAAAGATCTCTCATGTTGTGAAGAACTGTAATGGATCTCTCATGTTGTACAATACTGTGGTGGATCTCTCATGTTGTGCAGTCCTGTGGTAGATCTCTCATGTTGTGAAATACTGTGGTGGATCTCACATGTTGTGCAGTACTGTGGTGAATCTTACATGTTGTGCCGTACTGTGGTGGATCTCTCATGTTGTGAAGTCTTGTGGTGGATCTCTCATGTGCTGAAGTACTGTGGTGGATCTCTCATGTTGTGCAGTACTGTGGTTGATCTCTTATGTTGTGCAGTACTGTGATGGATCTCTCATGTTGGGCAGTATTGTGGTGGATCTCATGTTGTACAGTACTGTGGTGGATCTCTTATGTTGTGCAGTACTGTGGTAGATCTCTCATGTTGTGAAATACTGTGGTGGATCTCACATGTTGTGAAGTACTTTGGTGTATCTGTCATGTTGTGCAGTACTGTGGTGAATCTTACATGTTGTGCCGTACTGTGGTGGATCTCTCATGTTGTGAAGTCTTGTGGTGGATCTCTCATATTCTGATGTACTGTGGTGGATCTCTTATGTTGTACAGTACTGTGGTAGATCTCAAATGTTGTGAAATACTGTGGTGGATCTCTCATGTTGTGCAGTACTGTGGTGGATCTCTCATGTTGTGCAGTACTGTGGTAGATCTCTCATGTTGTGAAATACTGTGGTGGATCTTTCATGTTTTGAAGTACTGTGGTGGATCTCTCATGTTGTACAGTACTGTGTTGGATCTGTCATGTTGTGCAGTACTGTGTTTGATCTGTCATGTTGTGAAATACTGTGGTGGATCTCTCTTGATGTGAAGTACTGTGGTGGATCTCTCATGTTGTACCATACTGTGGAGGATCTCTCATATTATGCAGTTCTGCGGTGGATCCCTCATGATGTGAAATACTGTGGTGGATCTCTCACGTTGTGAAGAACTGTGGTTTTTCTCATTTTGTTCAGTACTGTGGTGGATCTCTCATGTTGTGAAGTACTGTGGTGGATTTCTAATGTTGTGAAGTACTGTGGTGGATCTGTCATGTTATGCAGCACTGTGGTGGTTCTGTCATGTTGTGAAATACTGTGGTGAATCTCTCATGTTGTTAAATACTGTGGTGGATCTTTCTTGTTGTGAAGTACTGTGGTGGATCTCTCCTGTTGTGAAGTACTGTGGTAAATGTCTCATGTTGTGCAGTTCTGTGGTGAATCTTTCATGTTGTGCAGTAGTGTGGTGGATCTCTCATGTTGTGCAGTACTGTGGTGGATCTCTCATGTTGTGAAATACTGTGCTGGATCTTTCATGTTGTGAAGTACCATGGTGGATGTCTCATGTTGTGCAGCACCGTGGTGGATCTCTCAGGTTGTGAAATTCTGTGGTGGATCTTTCATGTTGTGAAGTACCATGGTGGATGTCTCATGTTGTGCAGCACCGTGGTGGATCTCTCAGGTTGTGAAATACTGTGGTGGATCTTTCATGTTTTGAAGTTCTGTGTTGGATCTCTCATCTTGTGAAGTACTGTGGTGGATATCTCATGTTGTGAAGTACTTTGGTGGATCTCCCATGTTGTGAAGTACTGTGGTAGAACTCTCATGTTGTGCAGCACTGAGGTGGATCTCTCATGTTGTGCAGTTCTGTGGTAGATCTCTCATGTTGTGAAGTACTGTGGTGGATCTCTCATGTTGTGCAGCACTGTGGTAGATCTCTCATTTTGTGAAGTACTGTGGTGGATCTCTCATGTTGTGAAGTACTGTGGTGGATCTCTCATGTTGTGCAGTTCTGTGGTGGATCTCTAATGTTGCAAAGTACTGTGGTGGATCTCTCATGTTGTGCAGCACTTTGGTAGATCTCTCAAGTTGTGAAATACTGTGGTGGATCTCTCATGTTGTGAAGTACTGTGATGCATCTTTCATGTTGTGAAGTACTGTGGTGGATATCTAATGTTGTGAAGTACTATGGTGGATCTCTCATGTTGTGCAGCACTGTGGTAGATTTCTCATGTTGTGAAATACTGTCTTGGATCTCTCATGTTGTGAAGTACTGTGGTGGATCTCTCATGTTGTGAAGTACTGTGGTGGATCTCTGATGTTGTACAGTACTGTGGTGGATCTCTAATGTTGTGAAACACTGTGGTGGATCTCTCATGTTGTGCAGTAGTGAGTTTAATCTCTCATGTTGTGCAGTACTGTGGTGGATCTCTCATGTTGTGAAGTACTGTGGTGGATCTCTGATGTTGTACAGTACTGTGGTGGATCTCTCATGTTGAGAAATACTGTGGTGGATCTCATGTTGTGCAGCACTGAGGAAGATTTCTCATGTTGTGCAGTACTGTGGTGGATCTCTTATGTTGTGAAGTACTGTGGTAGAACTCTCATGTTGTGCAGCACTGAGGTGGATCTTTCATGTTGTGCCGTACTGTGCTGGATCTCTAATGTTGTGAAGTACTGTGGTGGATCTCTCATGTTGTGCAGCACTGTGGTAGATCTCTCATGTTGTGAAGTACTGTGGTGGATCCCTCATGTTGTGAAGTACTGTGATGCATCTTTCATGTTGTGAAGTACTGTGGTGGATATCTAATGTTGTGAAGTACTATGGTGGATCTCTCATGTTGTGCAGCACTGTGGTAGATTTCTCATGTTGTGAAATACTGTGTTGGATCTCTCATGTTGTGAAGTACTGTGGTGGATCTCTCATGTTGTGAAGTACTGTGGTGGATCTCTGATGTTGTACAGTACTGTGGTGGATCTCTAATGTTGTGAAACACTGTGGTGGATCTTTCATGTTGTGCAGTAGTGATTTCGATCTCTCATGTTGTGCAGTACTGTGGTGGATCCTCATGTTGTGAAGTACTGTGGTGGATCTCTCTTGTTGTGAAATACTGTGTTGGATCTCTCATGTTGTGAAGTACTGTGGTGGATCTCTGATGTTGTACAGTACTGTGGTGGATCTCTCATGTTGAGAAATACTGTGGTGGATCTCTTATATTTTCAAACACTGTGGTTGATCTCATGTTGTGCAGCACTGAGGTGGATTTCTAATGTTGTGAAGTACTGTGGTAGAACTCTCATGTTGTGCAGCACTGAGGTGGATCTTTCATGTTGTGCTGTACTGTGCTGGATCTCTAATGTTGTGAAGTACTGTGGTGGATCTCTCATGTTGTGCAGCACTGTGGTAGATCTCTCATGTTGTGAAGTACTGTGGTGGATCTCTCATGTTTTGAAGTACTGTGGTGGATCTCTCATGTTGTGCAGTTCTGTGGTGTATCTCTAATGTTGCAAAGTACTGTGGTGGATCTCTCATGTTGTGCAGCACTTTGGTAGATCTCTCAAGTTGTGAAATACTGTGGTCGATCTCTCATGTTGTGAAGTACTGTGATGCATCTTTCATGTTGTGAAGTACTGTAGTGGATCTCTCATGTTGTGCAGCACTGTGGTGGTTCTCTAATGTTGTAAAATACTGTGGTGGATTTCTCATGTTGTGAAGTACTTCTGTGGATCTCTCATGTTGTGCAGTACTGTGGCGGATCTCTTATGTTGTGCAGTACTGTGATGGATTTCTTATGTTGGGCAGTATTGTGGTGGATATCTCATGTTGTACAGTACTGTGTTGGAACTCACAGGTTGTGAAATATTGTGGTGAATCTCCCTTGTTGTGCACTACTGTGGTGGATCTCTCATGTTGTGAAATACTGTGATGGATCTCATGTTGTGAAATGTTGTGGTGGATCTCTCATGTTGTGAAGTACTGTGGTGGATCTCTCATGTTGTACAATACGTGGAGGATCTCTCATTTTGTGCAGTACTGTGGTGGATCTCTCATAATGTGCAGTATTGTGGAAGATCTCTCATGTTTTGAAATACTGTGGTGGATCTCACATGTTGTGAAGTACTTTGGTGGATCTCTCATGTTGAGCAGTACTGTGGTGGATCTCTCATAATGTGCAGTACTGTGGTGGATTTCTTATGTAGTGAAATACTGTGGTGGATCTCACATGTTTTGAAGTACTGTGGGGGATCTCTCATGTTGTTCAGTACTGTAATGGATCTCTAATGTTGGGCAGTATTGTGGTGGATCTCTCATTTTGTACAGTACTGTGGTGGATCTCACATGTTGTGAAATACTGTGGTGGATCTCACATGTTTTGAAATACTGTGGTGGATCTCACATGTTGTGAAGTACTTTGGTGGATCTCTCATGTTGAGCAGTACTGTGGTGGATCTCTCATAATGTGCAGTACTGTGGTGGATTTCTTATGTAGTGAAATACTGTGGTGGATCTCACATGTTTTGAAGTACTGTGGGGGATCTCTCATGTTGTTCAGTACTGTAATGGATCTCTAATGTTGGGCAGTATTGTGGTGGATCTCTCATTTTGTACAGTACTGTGGTGGATCTCACATGTTGTGAAATACTGTGGTGGATCTCACATGTTGTGAAGTACTTTGGTGGATTTGTCATGTTCTGCAGTACTGTGGTGAATCTCTCATGTTGTTAAGTACTGTGGTGGATCTCCTATGTTGTGCAGCACTGTGATGGATCTCTAATGTTGGGCAGTATTGTGGTGGATCTCTCATGTTCAACAGTACTGTGGTGGATCTCTCATTTTGTGAAGTATTGTGGTGGATCTCTCATGTTGTTCAATACTATGGTGGATCTCTCATGTTGTGCAGTTCTGTGGTAGATCTCTCACGTTGAAAAATACTGTGGTGGATCTCTCTTGTTGTGCAGTACCGTGGTGGATCTCTCATGTTGTGCAGTATTGTGGTGGATCTCTCATGTTGTGAAATACTGTGGTGGATCTTTCCTGTTGTGCCGTACTGTGGTGGATCTCTCATACTGTGCAGCACTGTGGAGGATTTCTCATGTTGTGAAATACTGTGGTGGATCTCACATATTGTGAAGTATTGTGGTGGATCTCTCATGTTGTGCAGCACTGTCGTGCATCTCTCATGTTGTGAAATACTGTGGTGGATCACACATGTTTTGAAATACTGTGGTGGATCACTCATCTTGTGAAGTACTGTGGTGGATCAATCATGTTGTGAAGTACTGTGGTGGATCTCTTATGTTGTGCAGTACTGTGATGGATTTCTTATGTTGGGCAGTATTGTGGTGGATATCTCATGTTGTACAGTACTGTGGTGGATCTCTTATATTGTGCAGTACTGTGGTAGATCTCTCATGTTGTGAAATACTGTGGTGAATCTCACATGTTGTGAAGTACTTTGATGGATCTGTCATGTTCTGCAGTGCTGTGGTGAATCTCTCATGTTGTGCAGTACTGTTGTGGATCTCTTTTGTTGTGCAGTACTGTGGTGGATCTTTCATGTTGTGAAGTATTGTGGTAGATTCTTTATGTTGTACAGTACTGGTGTGGATCTGTCATGTTGTGAAGTACTGTGGTGGATCTCTGATGTTGTACAGTACTGTGGTGGATCTCTCATGTTGTGAAATACTGTGGTGGATCTTTCATGTTGTGCAGTACTGTGGTGGATCTCTCATGTTGAACAGTACTCTGGTGGATCTCTCATGTTGTACAGTACTGTGGTGGATCTCTCATGATGTGCAGTACTGTGGCGGATCTCTCATGTTGTGGAATACTGTGGTGGATCTCTCATGTTGTGAAGAACTGTGAAAGATCTCTCATGTTGTGAAGTACTGTAATGGATCTCTTATGTTGTACAATACTGTGGTGGATCTCTCATGTTGTGCAGTCCTGTGGTAGATCTCTCATGTTGTGAAATACTGTGGTGGATATTTCATGTTTTGAAGTACTGTGGTGGATCTCTAATGTTGTGAAGTACCGTGGTGGATCTCTCATGGTGTGCAGTATTGTGGTGCATCTCTCATGTTGTGAAATATTGTAGTGGATCTCTCATGTGCTGAAGTACTGTGGTGGATCTCTCATGTTGTGCAGTACTGTGGTTGATCTCTTTTGTTGTGCAGTACTGTGATGGATCTCTCATGTTGGACAGTATTGTGGTGGATCTCTCATGTTGTACAGTACTGTGGTGGATCTCTTATGTTGTGCAGTACTGTGGTAGATCTCTCATGTTGTGAAATACTGTGGTGAATCTCACATGTTGTGAAGTACTTTGGTGGATCTGTCATGTTGTGCAGTACTGTGGTGAATCTTACATGTTGTGCCGTACTGTGGTGGATCTCTCATGTTGTGAAGTCCTGTGGTGGATCTCTCATATTCTGATGTACTGTGGTGGATCTCTTATGTTGTACAGTACTGTGGTAGATCTCAAATGTTGTGAAATGCTGTGGTGTATCTCTCATGTTGTGCAGTACTGTGGTGGATCTCTCATGTTGTGCAGTACTGTGGTAGATCTCTCATGTTGTGAAATACTGTGGTGGATCTTTCATGTTTTGAAGTACTGTGGTGGATCTCTCATGTTGCACAGTACTGTGTCGGATCTGTCATGTTGTGCAGTACTGTGTTTGATCTGTCATGTTGTGAAATTCTGTGGTGGATCTCTCTTGATGTGAAGTACTGTGGTGGATCTCTCATGTTGTACCATACTGTGGAGGATCTCTCATATAATGCAGTTCTGCGGTGGATCCCTCATGATGTGAAATACTGTGGTGGATCTCTCACGTTGTGAAGAACTGTGGTGTTTCTCATTTTGTTCAGTACTGTGGTGGATCTCTCATGTTGTGAAGTACTGTGGTGGATTTCTAATGTTGTGAAGTACTGTGGTGGATCTGTCATGTTTTGCAGCACTGTGGTGGTTCTGTCATGTTGTGAAATACTGTGGTGAATCTCTCATGTTGTGAAATACTGTGGTGGATCTCTCCTGTTGTGAAGTACTGTGGTGGATCTCTAATGTTGTGAAGTACTGTGGTGGATCTGTCATGTTTTGCAGCACTGTGGTGGTTCTGTCATGTTGTGAAGTACTGTGGTGGATCTCTCCTGTTGTGAAGTACTGTGGTAGATCTCTCATGTTGTGCAGTACTGTGGTGGATCTCTAATGTTGTGCAGTTCTGTGGTGAATCTCTCATGTTGTGCAGTAGTGTGGTGGATCTCTCATGTTGTGCAGTACTGTGGTGGATCTCTCATGTTGTGAAATACTGTGCTGGATCTTTCATGTTGTGAAGTACCATGGTGGATGTCTCATGTTGTGCAGCACCGTGGTGGATCTCTCAGGTTGTGAAATACTGTGGTGGATCTTTCATGTTTTGAAGTTCTGTGTTGGATCTCTCATCTTGTGAAGTACTGTGGTGGATATCTCATGTTGTGAAGTACTTTGGTGGATCTCTAATGTTGTGAAGTACTGTGGTGGATATCTAATGTTGTGAAGTACTATGGTGGATCTCTCATGTTGTGCAGCACTGTGGTAGATTTCTCATGTTGTGAAATACTGTGTTGGATCTCTCATGTTGTGAAGTACTGTGGTGGATCTCTCATGTTGTGAAGTACTGTGGTGGATCTCTAATGTTGTGAAACACTGTGGTGGATCTTTCATGTTGTGCAGTAGTGATTTCGATCTCTCATGTTGTGCAGTACTGTGGTGGATCCTCATGTTGTGAAGTACTGTGGTGGATCTCTCTTGTTGTGAAATACTGTGTTGGATCTCTCATGTTGTGAAGTACTGTGGTGGATCTCTGATGTTGTACAGTACTGTGGTGGATCTCTCATGTTGAGAAATACTGTGGTGGATCTCTTATATTTTCAAACACTGTGGTTGATCTCATGTTGTGCAGCACTGAGGTGGATTTCTAATGTTGTGAAGTACTGTGGTAGAACTCTCATGTTGTGCAGCACTGAGGTGGATCTTTCATGTTGTGCTGTACTGTGCTGGATCTCTAATGTTGTGAAGTACTGTGGTGGATCTCTCATGTTGTGAAGCACTGTGGTAGATCTCTCATGTTGTGAAGTACTGTGGTGGATCTCTCATGTTTTGAAGTACTGTGGTGGATCTCTCATGTTGTGCAGTTCTGTGGTGTATCTCTAATGTTGTGAAACACTGTGGTGGATCTTTCATGTTGTGCAGTAGTGATTTCGATCTCTCATGTTGTGCAGTACTGTGGTGGATCCTCATGTTGTGAAGTACTGTGGTGGATCTCTCTTGTTGTGAAATACTGTGTTGGATCTCTCATGTTGTGCAGCACTGTGGTAGATCTCTCATGTTGTGAAGTACTGTGGTGGATCTCTCATGTTTTGAAGTACTGTGGTGGATCTCTCATGTTGTGCAGTTCTGTGGTGTATCTCTAATGTTGTGAAACACTGTGGTGGATCTTTCATGTTGTGCAGTAGTGATTTCGATCTCTCATGTTGTGCAGCACTGTGGTAGATCTCTCATCTTGTGAAGTACTGTGGTGGATATCTCATGTTGTGAAGTACTTTGGTGGATCTCTAATGTTGTTAAGTACTGTGGTGGATATCTAATGTTGTGAAGTACTATGGTGGATCTCTCATGTTGTGCAGCACTGTGGTAGATTTCTCATGTTGTGAAATACTGTGTTGGATCTCTCATGTTGTGAAGTACTGTGGTGGATCTCTCATGTTGTGAAGTACTGTGGTGGATCTCTGATGTTGTACAGTACTGTGGTGGATCTCTAATGTTGTGAAACACTGTGGTGGATCTTTCATGTTGTGCAGTAGTGATTTCGATCTCTCATGTTGTGCAGTACTGTGGTGGATCCTCATGTTGTGAAGTACTGTGGTGGATCTCTCTTGTTGTGAAATACTGTGTTGGATCTCTCATGTTGTGAAGTACTGTGGTGGATCTCTGATGTTGTACAGTACTGTGGTGGATCTCTCATGTTGAGAAATACTGTGGTGGATCTCTTATATTTTCAAACACTGTGGTTGATCTCATGTTGTGCAGCACTGAGGTGGATTTCTAATGTTGTGAAGTACTGTGGTAGAACTCTCATGTTGTGCAGCACTGAGGTGGATCTTTCATGTTGTGCTGTACTGTGCTGGATCTCTAATGTTGTGAAGTACTGTGGTGGATCTCTCATGTTGTGCAGCACTGTGGTAGATCTCTCATGTTGTGAAGTACTGTGGTGGATCTCTCATGTTTTGAAGTACTGTGGTGGATCTCTCATGTTGTGCAGTTCTGTGGTGTATCTCTAATGTTGCAAAGTACTGTGGTGGATCTCTCATGTTGTGCAGCACTTTGGTAGATCTCTCAAGTTGTGAAATACTGTGGTCGATCTCTCATGTTGTGAAGTACTGTGATGCATCTTTCATGTTGTGAAGTACTGTAGTGGATCTCTCATGTTGTGCAGCACTGTGGTGGTTCTCTAATGTTGTGAAATACTGTGGTGGATTTCTCATGTTGTGAAGTACTTCTGTGGATCTCTCATGTTGTGCAGTACTGTGGCGGATCTCTTATGTTGTGCAGTACTATGATGGATTTCTTATGTTGGGCAGTATTGTGGTGGATATCTCATGTTGTACAGTACTGTGTTGGAACTCACAGGTTGTGAAATATTGTGGTGAATCTCCCTTGTTGTGCACTACTGTGGTGGATCTCTCATGTTGTGAAATACTGTGATGGATCTCATGTTGTGAAATGCTGTGGTGGATCTCTCATGTTGTGAAGTACTGTGGTGGATCTCTCATGTTGTGCAGCACTGTCGTGCATCTCTCATGTTGTGAAATACTGTGGTGGATCACACATGTTTTGAAATACTGTGGTGGATCACTCATCTAGTGAAGTACTGTGGTGGATCAATCATGTTGTGAAGTACTGTGGTGGATCTCTTATGTTGTGCAGTACTGTGGTAGATCTCTCATGTTGTACAGTACTGTGGTGCATCTCTTATGTTCTGCAGTACTGTGGTAGATCTCTCATTTTGTGAAAAACTGTGGTGGATCTCACATGTTGTGAAGTACTTTGATGGATCTGTCATGTTCTGCAGTGCTGTGGCGAATCTCTCATGTTGTGCAGTACTGTTGTGGATCTCTTTTGTTGTGCAGTACTGTGGTGGATCTTTCATGTTGTGAAGTATTGTGGTAGATTCTTTATGTTGTACAGTACTGGTGTGGATCTGTCATGTTGTGAAGTACTGTGGTGGATCTCTGATGTTGTACAGTACTGTGGTGGATCTCTCATGTTGTGAAATACTGTGGTGGATCTTTCATGTTGTGCAGTACTGTGGTGGATCTCTCATGTTGAACAGTACTCTGGTGGATCTCTCATGTTGTACAGTACTGTGGTGGATCTCTCATGATGTGCAGTACTGTGGCGGATCTCTCATGTTGTGGAATACTGTGGTGGATCTCTCATGTTGTGAAGAACTGTGAAAGATCTCTCATGTTGTGAAGTACTGTAATGGATCTCTTATGTTGTACAATACTGTGGTGGATCTCTCATGTTGTGCAGTCCTGTGGTAGATCTCTCATGTTGTGAAATACTGTGGTGGATATTTCATGTTTTGAAGTACTGTGGTGGATCTCTAATGTTGTGAAGTACCGTGGTGGATCTCTCATGGTGTGCAGTATTGTGGTGCATCTCTCATGTTGTGAAATATTGTGGTGGATCTCTCATGTGCTGAAGTACTGTGGTGGATCTCTCATGTTGTGCAGTACTGTGGTTGATCTCTTTTGTTGTGCAGTACTGTGATGGATCTCTCATGTTGGACAGTATTGTGGTGGATCTCTCATGTTGTACAGTACTGTGGTGGATCTCTTATGTTGTGCAGTACTGTGGTAGATCTCTCATGTTGTGAAATACTGTGGTGGATCTCACATGTTGTGAAGTACTTTGGTGGATCTGTCATGTTGTGCAGTACTGTGGTGAATCTTACATGTTGTGCCGTACTGTGGTGGATCTCTCATGTTGTGAAGTCCTGTGGTGGATCTCTCATATTCTGATGTACTGTGGTGGATCTCTTATGTTGTACAGTACTGTGGTAGATCTCAAATGTTGTGAAATACTGTGGTGTATCTCTCATGTTGTGCAGTACTGTGGTGGATCTCTCATGTTGTGCAGTACTGTGGTAGATCTCTCATGTTGTGAAATACTGTGGTGGATCTTTCATGTTTTGAAGTACTGTGGTGAATCTCTCTTGTTGTGAAATACTGTGTTGGATCTCTCATGTTGTGAAGTACTGTGGTGGATCTCTGATGTTGTACAGTACTGTGGTGGATCTCTCATGTTGAGAAATACTGTGGTGGATCTCTTATATTTTGAAACACTGTGGTTGATCTCATGTTGTGCAGCACTGAGGTGGATTTCTCATTTTGTGCAGTACTGTGGTGGATCTCTAATGTTGTGAAGTACTGTGGTAGAACTCTCATGTTGTGCAGCACTGAGGTGGATCTTTCATGTTGTGCTGTACTGTGCTGGATCTCTAATGTTGTGAAGTACTGTGGTGGATCTCTCATGTTGTGCAGCACTGTGGTGGATCTCTCATTTTGTGAAGTACTGTGGTGGATCTCTCATGTTGTGAAGTACTGTGGTGGATCTCTCATGTTGTGCAGTTCTGTGGTGTATCTCTAATGTTGCGAAGTACTGTGGTGGATCTCTCATGTTGTGCAGCACTGTGGTAGATCTCTCATGTTGTGAAGTACTGTGGTGGATCGCTCATGTTGTGAAGTACTGTGATGCATCTTTCATGTTGTGAAGTACTGTGGTGGATATCTAATGTTGTGAAGTACTATGGTGGATCTCTCATGTTGTGCAGCACTGTGGTAGATTTCTCATATTGTGAAATACTGTGTTGGATCTCTCATGTTGTGAAGTACTGTGGTGGATCTCTCATGTTGTGAAGTACTGTGGTGGATCTCTGATGTTGTACAGTACTGTGGTGGATCTCTAATGTTGTGAAACACTGTGGTGGATCTTTCATGTTGTCCAGTAGTGATTTCGATCTCTCATGTTGTGCAGTACTGTGGTGGATCTCTCATGTTGTGAAGTACTGTGGTGGATCTCTCTTGTTGTGAAATACTGTGTTGGATCTCTCATGTTGTGAAGTACTGTGGTGGATCTCTGATGTTGTACAGTACTGTGGTGGATCTCTCATGTTGAGAAATACTGTGGTGGATCTCTTATATTTTGAAACACTGTGGTTGATCTCATGTTGTGCAGCACTGAGGTGGATTTCTCATGTTGTGCAGTACTGTGGTGGATCTCTAATGTTGTGAAGTACTGTGGTAGAACTCTCATGTTGTGCAGCACTGAGGTGGATCTTTCATGTTGTGCTGTACTGTGCTGGATCTCTAATGTTGTGAAGTACTGTGGTGGATCTCTCATGTTGTGCAGCACTGTGGTGGATCTCTCATGTTGTGAAGTACTGTGGTGGATCTCTCATGTTGTGAAGTACTGTGGTGGATCTCTCATGTTGTGCAGTTCTGTGGTGTATCTCTAATGTTGCAAAGTACTGTGGTGGATCTCTCATGTTGTGCAGCACTTTGGTAGATCTCTCAAGTTGTGAAATACTGTGGTGGATCTCTCATGTTGTGAAGTACTGTGATGCATCTTTCATGTTGTGAAGTACTGTGGTGGATCTCACATGTTGTGAAGTACTTTGGTGGATCTCTCATGTTGAGCAGTACTGTGGTGGATCTCTCATAATGTGCAGTACTGTGGTGGATTTCTTATGTAGTGAAATACTGTGGTGGATCTCACATGTTTTGAAGTACTGTGGAGGATCTCTCATGTTGTTCAGTACTGTAATGGATCTCTAATGTTGGGCAGTATTGTGGTGGATCTCTCATTTTGTACAGTACTGTGGTGGATCTCACATGTTGTGAAATACTGTGGTGGATCTCACATGTTGTGAAGTACTTTGGTGGATTTGTCATGTTCTGCAGTACTGTGGTGAATCTCTCATGTTGTTAAGTACTGTGGTGGATCTACTATGTTGTGCAGCACTGTGATGGATCTCTAATGTTGGGCAGTATTGTGGTGGATCTCTCATGTTGAACAGTACTGTGGTGGATCTCTCATTTTGTGAAGTATTGTGGTGGATCTCTCATGTTGTTCAATACTATGGTGGATCTCTCATGTTGTGCAGTTCTGTGGTAGATCTCTCACGTTGAAAAATACTGTGGTGGATCTCTCTTGTTGTGCAGTACCGTGGTGGATCTCTCATGTTGTGCAGTATTGTGGTGGATCTCTCATGTTGTGAAATACTGTGGTGGATCTTTCCTGTTGTGCCGTACTGTGGTGGATCTCTCATGTTGAGAAATACTGTGGTGGATCTCACATATTGTGAAGTATTGTGGTGTATCTCTCATGTTGTGCAGCACTGTCGTGCATCTCTCATGTTGTGAAATACTGTGGTGGATCACACATGTTTTGAAATACTGTGGTGGATCACTCATCTTGTGAAGTACTGTGGTGGATCAATCATGTTGTGAAGTACTGTGGTGGATCTCTTATGTTGTGCAGTACTGTGGTAGATCTCTCATGTTGTACAGTACTGTGGTGCATCTCTTATGTTCTGCAGTACTGTAGTAGATCTCTCATGTTGTGAAATACTGTGGTGGATCTCACATGTTGTGAAGTACTTTGATGGATCTGTCATGTTCTGCAGTGCTGTGGTGAATCTCTCATGTTGTGCAGTACTGTTGTGGATCTCTTTTGTTGTGCAGTACTGCGGTGGATCTTTCATGTTGTGAAGTATTGTGGTAGATTCTTTATGTTGTACAGTACTGGTGTGGATCTGTCATGTTGTGAAGTACTGTGGTGGATCTCTGATGTTGTACAGTACTGTGGTGGATCTCTCATGTTGTGAAATACTGTGGTGGATCTTTCATGTTGTGCAGTACTGTGGTGGATCTCTCATGTTGAACAGTACTCTGGTGGATCTCTCATGTTGTACAGTACTGTGGTGGATCTCTCATGATGTGCAGTACTGTGGCGGATCTCTCATGTTGTGGAATACTGTGGTGGATCTCTCATGTTGTGAAGAACTGTGAAAGATCTCTCATGTTGTGAAGTACTGTAATGGATCTCTTATGTTGTACAATACTGTGGTGGATCTCTCATGTTGTGCAGTCCTGTGGTAGATCTCTCATGTTGTGAAATACTGTGGTGGATATTTCATGTTTTGAAGTACTGTGGTGGATCTCTAATGTTGTGAAGTACCGTGGTGGATCTCTCATGGTGTGCAGTATTGTGGTGCATCTCTCATGTTGTGAAATATTGTAGTGGATCTCTCATGTGCTGAAGTACTGTGGTGGATCTCTCATGTTGTGCAGTACTGTGGTTGATCTCTTTTGTTGAGCAGTACTGTGATGGATCTCTCATGTTGTACAGTACTGTGGTGGATCTCTTATGTTGTGCAGTACTGTGGTAGATCTCTCATGTTGTGAAATACTGTGGTGAATGTCACATGTTGTGAAGTACTTTGGTGGATCTGTCATGTTGTGCAGTACTGTGGTGAATCTTACATGTTGTGCCGTACTGTGGTGGATCTCTCATGTTGTGAAGTCCTGTGGTGGATCTCTCATATTCTGATGTACTGTGGTGGATCTCTTATGTTGTACAGTACTGTGGTAGATCTCAAATGTTGTGAAATACTGTGGTGTATCTCTCATGTTGTGCAGTACTGTGGTGGATCTCTCATGTTGTGCAGTACTGTGGTAGATCTCTCATGTTGTGAAATACTGTGGTGGATCTTTCATGTTTTGAAGTACTGTGGTGGATCTCTCATGTTGCACAGTACTGTGTCGGATCTGTCATGTTGTGCAGTACTGTGTTTGATCTGTCATGTTGTGAAATTCTGTGGTGGATCTCTCTTGATGTGAAGTACTGTGGTGGATCTCTCATGTTGTACCATACTGTGGAGGATCTCTCATATAATGCAGTTCTGCGGTGGATCCCTCATGATGTGAAATACTGTGGTGGATCTCTCACGTTGTGAAGAACCGTGGTGTTTCTCATTTTGTTCAGTACTGTGGTGGATCTCTCATGTTGTGAAGTACTGTGGTGGATTTCTTATGTTGTGAAGTACTGTGGTGGATCTGTCATGTTTTGCAGCACTGTGGTGGTTCTGTCATGTTGTGAAATACTGTGGTGAATCTCTCATGTTGTGAAATACTGTGGTGGATCTCTCTTGTTGTGAAGTACTGTGGTGGATCTCTCCTGTTGTGAAGTACTGTGGTAGATCTCTCATGTTGTGCAGTACTGTGGTGGATCTCTAATGTTGTGCAGTTCTGTGGTGAATCTCTCATGTTGTGCAGTAGTGTGGTGGATCTCTCATGTTGTGCAGTACTGTGGTGGATCTCTCATGTTGTGAAATACTGTGCTGGATCTTTCATGTTGTGAAGTACCATGGTGGATGTCTCATGTTGTGCAGCACCGTGGTGGATCTCTCAGGTTGTGAAATACTGTGGTGGATCTTTCATGTTTTGAAGTTCTGTGTTGGATCTCTCATCTTGTGAAGTACTGTGGTGGATATCTCATGTTGTGAAGTACTTTGGTGGATCTCTAATGTTGTGAAGTACTGTGGTGGATATCTAATGTTGTGAAGTACTATGGTGGATCTCTCATGTTGTGCAGCACTGTGGTAGATTTCTCATGTTGTGAAATACTGTGTTGGATCTCTCATGTTGTGAAGTACTGTGGTGGATCTCTCATGTTGTGAAGTACTGTGGTGGATCTCTAATGTTGTGAAACACTGTGGTGGATCTTTCATGTTGTGCAGTAGTGATTTCGATCTCTCATGTTGTGCAGTACTGTGGTGGATCCTCATGTTGTGAAGTACTGTGGTGGATCTCTCTTGTTGTGAAATACTGTGTTGGATCTCTCATGTTGTGAAGTACTGTGGTGGATCTCTGATGTTGTACAGTACTGTGGTGGATCTCTCATGTTGAGAAATACTGTGGTGGATCTCTTATATTTTCAAACACTGTGGTTGATCTCATGTTGTGCAGCACTGAGGTGGATTTCTAATGTTGTGAAGTACTGTGGTAGAACTCTCATGTTGTGCAGCACTGAGGTGGATCTTTCATGTTGTGCTGTACTGTGCTGGATCTCTAATGTTGTGAAGTACTGTGGTGGATCTCTCATGTTGTGAAGCACTGTGGTAGATCTCTCATGTTGTGAAGTACTGTGGTGGATCTCTCATGTTTTGAAGTACTGTGGTGGATCTCTCATGTTGTGCAGTTCTGTGGTGTATCTCTAATGTTGTGAAACACTGTGGTGGATCTTTCATGTTGTGCAGTAGTGATTTCGATCTCTCATGTTGTGCAGTACTGTGGTGGATTCTCATGTTGTGAAGTACTGTGGTGGATCTCTCTTGTTGTGAAATACTGTGTTGGATCTCTCATGTTGTGCAGCACTGTGGTAGATCTCTCATGTTGTGAAGTACTGTGGTGGATCTCTCATGTTTTGAAGTACTGTGGTGGATCTCTCATGTTGTGCAGTTCTGTGGTGTATCTCTAATGTTGTGAAACACTGTGGTGGATCTTTCATGTTGTGCAGTAGTGATTTCGATCTCTCATGTTGTGCAGCACTGTGGTAGATCTCTCATCTTGTGAAGTACTGTGGTGGATATCTCATGTTGTGAAGTACTTTGGTGGATCTCTAATGTTGTTAAGTACTGTGGTGGATATCTAATGTTGTGAAGTACTATGGTGGATCTCTCATGTTGTGCAGCACTGTGGTAGATTTCTCATGTTGTGAAATACTGTGTTGGATCTCTCATGTTGTGAAGTACTGTGGTGGATCTCTCATGTTGTGAAGTACTGTGGTGGATCTCTGATGTTGTACAGTACTGTGGTGGATCTCTAATGTTGTGAAACACTGTGGTGGATCTCTAATGTTGTGAAACACTGTGGTGGATCTTTCATGTTGTGCAGTAGTGATTTCGATCTCTCATGTTGTGCAGTACTGTGGTGGATCCTCATGTTGTGAAGTACTGTGGTGGATCTCTCTTGTTGTGAAATACTGTGTTGGATCTCTCATGTTGTGAAGTACTGTGGTGGATCTCTGATGTTGTACAGTACTGTGGTGGATCTCTCATGTTGAGAAATACTGTGGTGGATCTCTTATATTTTCAAACACTGTGGTTGATCTCATGTTGTGCAGCACTGAGGTGGATTTCTAATGTTGTGAAGTACTGTGGTAGAACTCTCATGTTGTGCAGCACTGAGGTGGATCTTTCATGTTGTGCTGTACTGTGCTGGATCTCTAATGTTGTGAAGTACTGTGGTGGATCTCTCATGTTGTGCAGCACTGTGGTAGATCTCTCATGTTGTGAAGTACTGTGGTGGATCTCTCATGTTTTGAAGTACTGTGGTGGATCTCTCATGTTGTGCAGTTCTGTGGTGTATCTCTAATGTTGCAAAGTACTGTGGTGGATCTCTCATGTTGTGCAGCACTTTGGTAGATCTCTCAAGTTGTGAAATACTGTGGTCGATCTCTCATGTTGTGAAGTACTGTGATGCATCTTTCATGTTGTGAAGTACTGTAGTGGATCTCTCATGTTGTGCAGCACTGTGGTGGTTCTCTAATGTTGTGAAATACTGTGGTGGATTTCTCATGTTGTGAAGTACTTCTGTGGATCTCTCATGTTGTACAGTACTGTGGTGGATCTCACATGATGTGCAGTACTGTGGCGGATCTCTCATGTTGTGGAATACTGTGGTGGATCTCTCATGTTGTGAAGAACTGTGAAAGATCTCTCATGTTGTGAAGTACTGTAATGGATCTCTTATGTTGTACAATACTGTGGTGGATCTCTCATGTTGTGCAGTCCTGTGGTAGATCTCTCATGTTGTGAAATACTGTGGTGGATATTTCATGTTTTGAAGTACTGTGGTGGATCTCTAATGTTGTGAAGTACCGTGGTGGATCTCTCATGGTGTGCAGTATTGTGGTGCATCTCTCATGTTGTGAAATATTGTAGTGGATCTCTCATGTGCTGAAGTACTGTGGTGGATCTCTCATGTTGTGCAGTACTGTGGTTGATCTCTTTTGTTGTGCAGTACTGTGATGGATCTCTCATGTTGGACAGTATTGTGGTGGATCTCTCATGTTGTACAGTACTGTGGTGGATCTCTTATGTTGTGCAGTACTGTGGTAGATCTCTCATGTTGTGAAATACTGTGGTGAATCTCACATGTTGTGAAGTACTTTGGTGGATCTGTCATGTTGTGCAGTACTGTGGTGAATCTTACATGTTGTGCCGTACTGTGGTGGATCTCTCATGTTGTGAAGTCCTGTGGTGGATCTCTCATATTCTGATGTACTGTGGTGGATCTCTTATGTTGTACAGTACTGTGGTAGATCTCAAATGTTGTGAAATACTGTGGTGTATCTCTCATGTTGTGCAGTACTGTGGTGGATCTCTCATGTTGTGCAGTACTGTGGTAGATCTCTCATGTTGTGAAATACTGTGGTGGATCTTTCATGTTTTGAAGTACTGTGGTGGATCTCTCATGTTGCACAGTACTGTGTCGGATCTGTCATGTTGTGCAGTACTGTGTTTGATCTGTCATGTTGTGAAATTCTGTGGTGGATCTCTCTTGATGTGAAGTACTGTGGTGGATCTCTCATGTTGTACCATACTGTGGAGGATCTCTCATATAATGCAGTTCTGCGGTGGATCCCTCATGATGTGAAATACTGTGGTGGATCTCTCACGTTGTGAAGAACCGTGGTGTTTCTCATTTTGTTCAGTACTGTGGTGGATCTCTCATGTTGTGAAGTACTGTGGTGGATTTCTAATGTTGTGAAGTACTGTGGTGGATCTGTCATGTTTTGCAGCACTGTGGTGGTTCTGTCATGTTGTGAAATACTGTGGTGAATCTCTCATGTTGTGAAATACTGTGGTGGATCTCTCTTGTTGTGAAGTACTGTGGTGGATCTCTCCTGTTGTGAAGTACTGTGGTAGATCTCTCATGTTGTGCAGTACTGTGGTGGATCTCTAATGTTGTGCAGTTCTGTGGTGAATCTCTCATGTTGTGCAGTAGTGTGGTGGATCTCTCATGTTGTGCAGTACTGTGGTGGATCTCTCATGTTGTGAAATACTGTGCTGGATCTTTCATGTTGTGAAGTACCATGGTGGATGTCTCATGTTGTGCAGCACCGTGGTGGATCTCTCAGGTTGTGAAATACTGTGGTGGATCTTTCATGTTTTGAAGTTCTGTGTTGGATCTCTCATCTTGTGAAGTACTGTGGTGGATATCTCATGTTGTGAAGTACTTTGGTGGATCTCTAATGTTGTGAAGTACTGTGGTGGATATCTAATGTTGTGAAGTACTATGGTGGATCTCTCATGTTGTGCAGCACTGTGGTAGATTTCTCATGTTGTGAAATACTGTGTTGGATCTCTCATGTTGTGAAGTACTGTGGTGGATCTCTCATGTTGTGAAGTACTGTGGTGGATCTCTAATGTTGTGAAACACTGTGGTGGATCTTTCATGTTGTGCAGTAGTGATTTCGATCTCTCATGTTGTGCAGTACTGTGGTGGATCCTCATGTTGTGAAGTACTGTGGTGGATCTCTCTTGTTGTGAAATACTGTGTTGGATCTCTCATGTTGTGAAGTACTGTGGTGGATCTCTGATGTTGTACAGTACTGTGGTGGATCTCTCATGTTGAGAAATACTGTGGTGGATCTCTTATATTTTCAAACACTGTGGTTGATCTCATGTTGTGCAGCACTGAGGTGGATTTCTAATGTTGTGAAGTACTGTGGTTGAACTCTCATGTTGTGCAGCACTGAGGTGGATCTTTCATGTTGTGCTGTACTGTGCTGGATCTCTAATGTTGTGAAGTACTGTGGTGGATCTCTCATGTTGTGAAGCACTGTGGTAGATCTCTCATGTTGTGAAGTACTGTGGTGGATCTCTCATGTTTTGAAGTACTGTGGTGGATCTCTCATGTTGTGCAGTTCTGTGGTGTATCTCTAATGTTGTGAAACACTGTGGTGGATCTTTCATGTTGTGCAGTAGTGATTTCGATCTCTCATGTTGTGCAGTACTGTGGTGGATCCTCATGTTGTGAAGTACTGTGGTGGATCTTTCTTGTTGTGAAATACTGTGTTGGATCTCTCATGTTGTGCAGCACTGTGGTAGATCTCTCATGTTGTGAAGTACTGTGGTGGATCTCTCATGTTTTGAAGTACTGTGGTGGATCTCTCATGTTGTGCAGTTCTGTGGTGTATCTCTAATGTTGTGAAACACTGTGGTGGATCTTTCATGTTGTGCAGTAGTGATTTCGATCTCTCATGTTGTGCAGCACTGTGGTAGATCTCTCATCTTGTGAAGTACTGTGGTGGATATCTCATGTTGTGAAGTACTTTGGTGGATCTCTAATGTTGTTAAGTACTGTGGTGGATATCTAATGTTGTGAAGTACTATGGTGGATCTCTCATGTTGTGCAGCACTGTGGTAGATTTCTCATGTTGTGAAATACTGTGTTGGATCTCTCATGTTGTGAAGTACTGTGGTGGATCTCTCATGTTGTGAAGTACTGTGGTGGATCTCTGATGTTGTACAGTACTGTGGTGGATCTCTAATGTTGTGAAACACTGTGGTGGATCTTTCATGTTGTGCAGTAGTGATTTCGATCTCTCATGTTGTGCAGTACTGTGGTGGATCCTCATGTTGTGAAGTACTGTGGTGGATCTCTCTTGTTGTGAAATACTGTGTTGGATCTCTCATGTTGTGAAGTACTGTGGTGGATCTCTGATGTTGTACAGTACTGTGGTGGATCTCTCATGTTGAGAAATACTGTGGTGGATCTCTTATATTTTCAAACACTGTGGTTGATCTCATGTTGTGCAGCACTGAGGTGGATTTCTAATGTTGTGAAGTACTGTGGTAGAACTCTCATGTTGTGCAGCACTGAGGTGGATCTTTCATGTTGTGCTGTACTGTGCTGGATCTCTAATGTTGTGAAGTACTGTGGTGGATCTCTCATGTTGTGCAGCACTGTGGTAGATCTCTCATGTTGTGAAGTACTGTGGTGGATCTCTCATGTTTTGAAGTACTGTGGTGGATCTCTCATGTTGTGCAGTTCTGTGGTGTATCTCTAATGTTGCAAAGTACTGTGGTGGATCTCTCATGTTGTGCAGCACTTTGGTAGATCTCTCAAGTTGTGAAATACTGTGGTCGATCTCTCATGTTGTGAAGTACTGTGATGCATCTTTCATGTTGTGAAGTACTGTAGTGGATCTCTCATGTTGTGCAGCACTGTGGTGGTTCTCTAATGTTGTGAAATACTGTGGTGGATTTCTCATGTTGTGAAGTACTTCTGTGGATCTCTCATGTTGTGCAGTACTGTGGCGGATCTCTTATGTTGTGCAGTACTGTGATGGATTTCTTATGTTGGGCAGTATTGTGGTGGATATCTCATGTTGTACAGTACTGTGTTGGAACTCACAGGTTGTGAAATATTGTGGTGAATCTCCCTTGTTGTGCACTACTGTGGTGGATCTCTCATGTTGTGAAATACTGTGATGGATCTCATGTTGTGAAATGCTGTGGTGGATCTCTCATGTTGTGAAGTACTGTGGTGGATCTCTCATGTTGTGCAGCACTGTCGTGCATCTCTCATGTTGTGAAATACTGTGGTGGATCACACATGTTTTGAAATACTGTGGTGGATCACTCATCTAGTGAAGTACTGTGGTGGATCAATCATGTTGTGAAGTACTGTGGTGGATCTCTTATGTTGTGCAGTACTGTGGTAGATCTCTCATGTTGTACAGTACTGTGGTGCATCTCTTATGTTCTGCAGTACTGTGGTAGATCTCTCATTTTGTGAAAAACTGTGGTGGATCTCACATGTTGTGAAGTACTTTGATGGATCTGTCATGTTCTGCAGTGCTGTGGCGAATCTCTCATGTTGTGCAGTACTGTTGTGGATCTCTTTTGTTGTGCAGTACTGTGGTAGATCTCTCATTTTGTGAAAAACTGTGGTGGATCTCACATGTTGTGAAGTACTTTGATGGATCTGTCATGTTCTGCAGTGCTGTAGCGAATCTCTCATGTTGTGCAGTACTGTTGTGGATCTCTTTTGTTGTGCAGTACTGTGGTGGATCTTTCATGTTGTGAAGTATTGTGGTGGATCTCTGATGTTGTACAGTACTGTGGTGGATCTCTCATGTTGTGAAATACTGTGGTGGATCTTTCATGTTGTGCAGTACTGTGGTGGATCTCTCATGTTGAACAGTACTCTGGTGGATCTCTCATGTTGTACAGTACTGTGGTGGATCTCTCATGATGTGCAGTACTGTGGCGGATCTCTCATGTTGTGGAATACTGTGGTGGATCTCTCATGTTGTGAAGAACTGTGAAAGATCTCTCATGTTGTGAAGTACTGTAATGGATCTCTTATGTTGTACAATACTGTGGTGGATCTCTCATGTTGTGCAGTCCTGTGGTAGATCTCTCATGTTGTGAAATACTGTGGTGGATATTTCATGTTTTGAAGTACTGTGGTGGATCTCTAATGTTGTGAAGTACCGTGGTGGATCTCTCATGGTGTGCAGTATTGTGGTGCATCTCTCATGTTGTGAAATATTGTGGTGGATCTCTCATGTGCTGAAGTACTGTGGTGGATCTCTCATGTTGTGCAGTACTGTGGTTGATCTCTTTTGTTGTGCAGTACTGTGATGGATCTCTCATGTTGGACAGTATTGTGGTGGATCTCTCATGTTGTACAGTACTGTGGTGGATCTCTTATGTTGTGCAGTACTGTGGTAGATCTCTCATGTTGTGAAATACTGTGGTGGATCTCACATGTTGTGAAGTACTTTGGTGGATCTGTCATGTTGTGCAGTACTGTGGTGAATCTTACATGTTGTGCCGTACTGTGGTGGATCTCTCATGTTGTGAAGTCCTGTGGTGGATCTCTCATATTCTGATGTACTGTGGTGGATCTCTTATGTTGTACAGTACTGTGGTAGATCTCAAATGTTGTGAAATACTGTGGTGTATCTCTCATGTTGTGCAGTACTGTGGTGGATCTCTCATGTTGTGCAGTACTGTGGTAGATCTCTCATGTTGTGAAATACTGTGGTGGATCTTTCATGTTTTGAAGTACTGTGGTGGATCTCTCTTGTTGTGAAATACTGTGTTGGATCTCTCATGTTGTGAAGTACTGTGGTGGATCTCTGATGTTGTACAGTACTGTGGTGGATCTCTCATGTTGAGAAATACTGTGGTGGATCTCTTATATTTTGAAACACTGTGGTTGATCTCATGTTGTGCAGCACTGAGGTGGATTTCTCATGTTGTGCAGTACTGTGGTGGATCTCTAATGTTGTGAAGTACTGTGGTAGAACTCTCATGTTGTGCAGCACTGAGGTGGATCTTTCATGTTGTGCTGTACTGTGCTGGATCTCTAATGTTGTGAAGTACCGTGGTGGATCTCTCATGTTGTGCAGCACTGTGGTGGATCTCTCATGTTGTGAAGTACTGTGGTGGATCTCTCATGTTGTGAAGTACTGTGGTGGATCTCTCATGTTGTGCAGTTCTGTGGTGTATCTCTAATGTTGCGAAGTACTGTGGTGGATCTCTCATGTTGTGCAGCACTGTGGTAGATCTCTCATGTTGTGAAGTACTGTGGTGGATCGCTCATGTTGTGAAGTACTGTGATGCATCTTTCATGTTGTGAAGTACTGTGGTGGATATCTAATGTTGTGAAGTACTATGGTGGATCTCTCATGTTGTGCAGCACTGTGGTAGATTTCTCATATTGTGAAATACTGTGTTGGATCTCTCATGTTGTGAAGTACTGTGGTGGATCTCTCATGTTGTGAAGTACTGTGGTGGATCTCTGATGTTGTACAGTACTGTGGTGGATCTCTAATGTTGTGAAACACTGTGGTGGATCTTTCATGTTGTGCAGTAGTGATTTCGATCTCTCATGTTGTGCAGTACTGTGGTGGATCTCTCATGTTGTGAAGTACTGTGGTGGATCTCTCTTGTTGTGAAATACTGTGTTGGATCTCTCATGTTGTGAAGTACTGTGGTGGATCTCTGATGTTGTACAGTACTGTGGTGGATCTCTCATGTTGAGAAATACTGTGGTGGATCTCTTATATTTTGAAACTCTGTGGTTGATCTCATGTTGTGCAGCACTGAGGTGGATTTCTCATGTTGTGCAGTACTGTGGTGGATCTCTAATGTTGTGAAGTACTGTGGTAGAACTCTCATGTTGTGCAGCACTTAGGTGGATCTTTCATGTTGTGCTGTACTGTGCTGGATCTCTAATGTTGTGAAGTACTGTGGTGGATCTCTCATGTTGTGCAGCACTGTGGTGGATCTCTCATGTTGTGAAGTACTGTGGTGGATCTCTCATGTTGTGAAGTACTGTGGTGGATCTCTCATGTTGTGCAGTTCTGTGGTGTATCTCTAATGTTGCAAAGTACTGTGGTGGATCTCTCATGTTGTGCAGCACTTTGGTAGATCTCTCAAGTTGTGAAATACTGTGGTGGATCTCTCATGTTGTGAAGTACTGTGATGCATCTTTCATGTTGTGAAGTACTGTGGTGGATCTCTAATGTTGTGAAGTACTATGGTGGATCTCTCATGTTGTGCAGCACTGTGGTAGATTTCTCATGTTGTGAAATGCTGTGGTGGATCTCTCATGTTGTGAAGTACTGTGGTAGAACTCTCATGTTGTGCAGCACTGAGGTGGATCTCTCATGTTGTGCAGTACTGTGCTGGATCTCTAATGTTGTGAAGTACTGTGGTGGATCTCTCATGTTGTGCAGCACTGTGGTAGATCTCTCATGTTGTGAAGTACTGTGGTGGATCTCTCATGTTGTTAAGTACTGTGGTGGATCTCTCATGTTGTGCAGTTCTGTGGTGGATCTCTAATATTGCAAAGTACTGTGGTGGATCTCTCATGTTGTTCATCACTTTGGTAGATCTCTCAAGTTGTGAAATACTGTGGTGGATCTCTCATGTTGTGAAGTACTGTGATGCATCTTTCATGTTGTGAAGTACTGTGGTCGATCTCTAATGTTTTGAAGTACTATGGTGGATATCTCATGTTGTGCAGCAATGTGGTAGATTTCTCATGTTGTGAAATACTGTGGTGTATCTCTCATGTTGTGAAGTACTGTGGTGGATCGCTCATGTTGAGAAATACTGTGGTGGATCTCTAATGTTGTGCAGTTGTGAGTTCTATTTCTCATGTTGTGCAGTACTGTGATGGATCTCTCATGTTGTGAAATACTGTGGTGGATCTCTGATGTTTTACAGTGTTGTGGTGGATCTCTTATGTTGAGAAACACTGTGGTTGATCTTATGTTGTACAGCACTGAGCTGGATTTCTCATGTTGTGCAGTACTGTGGTGGATCTCTCATGCTGTGAAGTACTGTGGTGGATCTCTCATCTTGTGAAGTACAGTGGTGGATATCTCATGTTGTGAAGTACTTTGATGGATCTCTCATGTTGTACAGTACTGTGGTGGATCTCTCATGTTGTGAAATACTGTGGTGGATCTCTCATTTTTGTGCAGTACTGTGGTGGATCTCTCATGTTGTGAAGTACTGTGATGCATCTTTCATGTTGTGAAGTACTGTGGTGGATCTCTAATGTTGTGAAGTACTATGGTGGATCTCTCATGTTGTGCAGCACTGTGGTAGATTTCTCATGTTGTGAAATGCTGTGGTGGATCTCTCATGTTGTGAAGTACTGTGGTAGAACTCTCATGTTGTGCAGCACTGAGGTGGATCTCTCATGTTGTGCAGTACTGTGCTGGATCTCTAATGTTGTGAAGTACTGTGGTGGATCTCTCATGTTGTGCAGCACTGTGGTAGATCTCTCATGTTGTGAAGTACTGTGGTGGATCTCTCATGTTGTTAAGTACTGTGGTGGATCTCTCATGTTGTGCAGTTCTGTGGTGGATCTCTAATATTGCAAAGTACTGTGGTGGATCTCTCATGTTGTTCATCACTTTGGTAGATCTCTCAAGTTGTGAAATACTGTGGTGGATCTCTCATGTTGTGAAGTACTGTGATGCATCTTTCATGTTGTGAAGTACTGTGGTCGATCTCTAATGTTTTGAAGTACTATGGTGGATATCTCATGTTGTGCAGCAATGTGGTAGATTTCTCATGTTGTGAAATACTGTGGTGTATCTCTCATGTTGTGAAGTACTGTGGTGGATCGCTCATGTTGAGAAATACTGTGGTGGATCTCTAATGTTGTGAAACACTGTGGTGGATCTCTCATGTTGTGCAGTTGTGAGTTCGATCTCTCATGTTGTGCAGTACTGTGATGGATCTCTCATGTTGTGAAGTACTGTGGTGGATCTCTGATGTTTTACAGTATTGTGGTGGATCTCTTATGTTGAGAAACACTGTGGTTGATCTTATGTTGTACAGCACTGAGCTGGATTTCTCATGTTGTGCAGTACTGTGGTGGATCTCTCATGCTGTGAAGTACTGTGGTGGATCTCTCATCTTGTGAAGTACAGTGGTGGATATCTCATGTTGTGAAGTACTTTGATGGATCTCTCATGTTGTACAGTACTGTGGTGGATCTCTCATGTTGTGAAATACTGTGGTGGATCTCTCATTTTTGTGCAGTACTGTGGTGGATCGCTCATGTTGTGAAGTACTGTGGTGGATCTCTCATGTTGTGAAGTACTGTGGTTGATATCTGATTTTGTACCCTACTGTGGTAGATCTCTCATGTTGTGAAATACTGTGGTGGATCTCTCATGTTGTGCAGTACTGTGGTGGATCTCTCATGTTGTGAAGTACTGTGGTGGATCTCCGATGTTGTGAAGTACTGTGGTGGATCTCTGATGTTGTACAGTACTGTGGTGGATCTCTCATGTTGAGAAATACTGTGGTGGATCTCTAATGTTGTGAAACACTGTGGTTGATCTCATGTTGTGCAGCACTGAGGTGGATCTCTCATGTTGTGCAGTACTGTGGTGGATCTCTCATGTTGTGCAGCACTGTGGTAGATCTCTCATGTTGTGAAATACTGTGGTGGATCTTTCATGTTGTGCAGTACTGTGGTGGATCGCTCATGTTGTGAAGTACTGTGGTAGATCTCTCATGTTGTGAAGTACTGTCGTGGATCTCTGATGTTGTACAGTACTGTGGTGGATCTCTCATGTTGAGAAATACTGTGGTGGATCTCTAATGTTGTGAAACACTGTGGTGGATCTCTCATGTTGCGCAGTATTGAGGTTGATCTCTCATGTTGTGCAGTACTGTGGTGAATCTCTCATGTTGTGAAGTACTGTGGTGGATCTCTCATGTTGTGAAATACTGTGGCGGATCTCTCATGTTGTGAAGTACTGTGGTGGATCTCTGATGTTGTACAGTACTGTGGTGGATCTCTCATGTTGAGAAATACTGTGGTGGATCTCTAATGTTGTGAAACACTGTGGTGGATCTCTTATGTTGCGCAGCACTGAGGTGGATCTCTCATGTTGTGCAGTACTGTGGTGGATCTCTCATGTTGTGAAGTACTGTGTTAGATTTCTAATCTTGTGAAGTACTGTGGTGGATCTGTCATGTTTTGAAGTACTTTGGTGGATCTCTCATGTTGTACAGTACTGTGGTGGATCTCTCATGTTGTGAAATACTGTGGTGGTTCTCTCATTTTGTGCAGAACTGTGGTGGATCTCTCATGTTTGGCAGTACTGTGGTGGATCTCTCTTGTTGTGCAGTACTGCTGTGATTTCTTCTAAAGCTTCAGGACAACTTGCTACGGTTCATGATATCATGGATTCTATCAAGTACCAGCGGTTAAAAAATGAAAATCTGACTACCTCTACCAGAAAGCTTCATCTGAGCGATGGATGAACCTTCCTGCAGAACAATGATCCAAAAAATGAATTGAAATTAACATAAAAATTGTTCGCCAAACACAGATGCAAGGGTTGGTTAAGGCCTTTACCTCACTGATGAGTTAAAAGACACTAAATGGGGCCAGAAGCTGCGGTGCCAGTTTCCATCAGGGCGGTCGGAGGTAGATTTTATGGGTGGATGTCCTCTTGCAGTAGCGATTGGCCTGGAAATGTTACTGACCTGCTGACTGCTGGTGGGGGTGCAGGTAGCAGCCCAAACCAGTCATCCACAGCAAGGTCGTCCGTCCGGTCTAGGTCCTGTGGAAACAGGGGTATTTTTAGCATTATCTACCCAGGGAAGCTAACAGGCTCAGTCATGTGGCTGCTGGTGAGGGCGACATCTCCCCAGGCCATATTTCAGTGGGCGGGGCCCTGACATGACAATAAACATCATTCCCAGCTTCCTCGTGGAGGAGGAAACACCATCAGATCCCTGGCATACCACAGTATGGAAGATGTGATAAGAGCGTCCAGCGATAAACCCCATTAAACCTTATTAAGACCAGCCATCTCCCTCTGGACTTCATCCCAGAGACCACTGTGGTGCATCCAGGAGGCCAAAACTGCATCTGTATGTACGTGTGTGTGTGTGTGTGTGTGTGTAAGAGTGCTTGAGTGTGTTTGTATATGTGTGAGTGTGTGGTGAGTGTTTGTGTGTGTCAATGTGTGTGTGTGTGTGTGTGTGTTTGTGTGTGTGTGGTGTTGTGAGTGTGTGTGTGACTGTGTTTGTGTGGTGACTGTGTGTGTATGTGTGCGTGTGGTGTTGTGAGTGTGTGTGTGTGTGTGTGTGTGAATGTGTGTGTGAATTTGAGACTATGTTTGTGTGGCGAATGTGTGTGTGTGTGTGGTGCTATGAGTGTGTGTGTATGTGAGACTGTGTTTGTGTGGTGAATGTTTGTGTGTGTGAATGTGTGTGTGTGTGTGTGAGACTGTGTTTGTGTGGTGAGTGTGTGGTGAGTGTGTCTGTGTGTGAGAGAGAGTGATAATGACACTGGCCAAGAACAGATGTAATACCTGCAGCCCAAGATTGAAGCCCCATTATCATGAGTTTATCATCATGAGTTTAATAGCAGTTAAAGAGGGGAAATCACACATCTGCAGCCCCTGAGGGCCCAGCCCTGCACTGCTGCAGAAGCTCCTGCCTGGCGCCCCCTATCGCCTGGAGTGGAACTGCTGTCAGCTTCGGTGACAAATAGCACAAACTAAAACGTCTCTAAGATGCGTGACCTCAGGTGTGTACTTGAACAAGCTCCCCTTTCAGTGATGGCTCCACACAGAGATAATGGTGTTTACTGCTCATGGCAGATGGTCGTCACTCATTGTTATGTGGCACGTAAAATGAGTGATTAAACCAGTTAATTACACAGCAAACTCTCCTCGCCAGCAATGATACATCAGAACAGGGCGGTTTAATCATTTCTCTGGGGATTATTATTTCTTATTTCAAACCTGATTGGGCACACCTTGCCATTCTAACTGTTAGCTCCATGATATCTCTCGCTGTCGCATCAGGGGTGCTTTGTTGGAGTCAGAGTGAATCACTATGACGAGGCGAGGAACAGAGTTGGGCAGCCCGTTACTGGGGATCAGCGCAGACGGGAATCAGCCTCAAGGACGTACGGATGTGGATCAGAAGATAGAGCAGCGAGAGGTTGAATGTTGGCTGGTTGCCGTCGCAGGAATGTCAGCAGAGAGTCGGCAGCACTGCAGCTATGTTCCTCACTGGGCCGATCACCATGGACAGAGGGAACTGAGGCTGTACGTCAGAGACCAAAACCACCTGATGAACATCAACACACACACACATGCACGGACAAACACAAAAACGCACACACACAAACACACACAAGCGCGCGCGCGCACACACACACAAACACACACACACATATGCATAAACACACACACACATGTACACACACACAAACACACACACATATGCCTAAACACAAACACACACACATATGCACACACACACACACGCACAAACACAAAAACGCACACACACACACAAACACACACACATATGCATAAACACACACACGCACAAACACAAAATCACACACACACAAGGGCACACACACACAAATATGCACACACACACACAAACACTCATGCACACACGCACGCACTTACGCACACACACATACACACACACACACACAATCACGCGCACACGCACAGACCCACACCCATACACCGAAACACACATTTATGCACACACACTCATGCATGCACAGACATACACGCTCACACACACATTCATACACGCGCTCAAGCACTCGACTCGACTCCAGGCAATCATCACACACACCCACAAACACAGTGACAGACACCCACAAATACCATGGCAAGCATGACACCATGCATGCTGAAACACACTCACACAGACACATAAAGGCAGACACACACACACTCACACAAACACACACACACACAATCCGATGAGTTCAAAAAGACAGAAAAACAGAGGGCAATATCAGAAGAGGTGATGGTACTTTTGTTTGCCTGGTTTAATGCACTTTGATAAAATATGTCTCTCTGCATGGGATACAAACGCTTATCTACACAAAAGAGCCAATAATTACACAGTGTAATACATGCAATGCTCAAAAGGGTTTCTGAAAAAGTTGAGAGGTTGTGTTTGCGGGGCTGATGGGAAAGGTCGGAGGTCACAGCTGTGTGAAAAAGGAAAAGATTACAGCAGAAACTTGTCCCAATCAGAGGCTTCACTCCCTGGAGAGCCGATCCTCACCTCTGACCCTCCTGCAAATTAAGCAGCCAGGATCTCGCCTCAGTGATGGCAGAACTGGAGTCCAGAATAGTTTCAAAACTCAGAGCCAAGGAAAAGCAACCAAAAGAAAAACAACAACCCTGAACTAAAACACCTGTAAAACCAATTACCTATGTAATAAAAAAGAAAAGAAATTTAAAATGCGGCCAAAGATTAACATTTCGTCTTATGTCCCTGGATTTACTTAAAGGCGCTTTAGATTCATAATTCAATAAACCCAAATTTCGAAGGAATGGGCACCTCATCATGGGCATTACTGTCTCCTCATCATGGGCATTACTATCACCTCATCATGGGCATTATTGTCACCTCATCATGGGTATTACTGTTAGCTCATCATGGGCATTACTGTAACCTAATCATGTGCATTACTGTCACCTCATCATGTGCATTACTGTCGCCTCATCATGTGCATTACTGTCACCTCATTATGTGCATTACTGTCGCCTCATCATGTGCATTGCTGTCACCTCATCATGTGGATAACTGTCGCCTCATCATGTGCACTACTGTCTCCTCATCATGGGCATTACTATCACCTCATCATGGGCATTATTGTCACCTCATCATGGGTATTACTGTTAGCTCATCATGTGCATTACTGTAACCTAATCATGTGCATTACTGTCACCTCATCATGGGCATTACTGCCACTTCATCATGGGCATTATAGTTAACTCATCATGGGCATTAGAGTCACCTCATCCTGGGCATTACTGTAACCTCATCATGTGCATTACTGTCAGCTCATCATGGGCATTATAGTCAACTCATCAAGGGCATTAGAGTCACCTCATCATGGGCATATCTGTCACCTCATCATGGGCAATACTGCAACCTCATCATGGGCATTACTGTCACCTCATCATGGGCATTACGGTCACCTCATCATGGACATAACTGTCACCTCATCATGGGCATTACGGTCACCTCATCATGGACATTACTGTCACCTCATCTGTCATTACTGTCACCTTATCATGGGCAATACTGTCATCTCATCATGGGCATTACTGTCAGCTCATCATGTGCATTACTGTCACCTAATCATGGGCATTACTGTCACTTCATCATGGGCATTATTGTCATCTCATCTGGCATTACTGTTACCTCATCATGGGCATTACCGTCAGTTCATCATGTGCATTACTGTCACCTCATCATGGGCATTACTGTTGCCTCATCATGTGCATTACTGTCAGCTCATCATGGGCATTATAGTCAACTCATCATGGGCATTAGAGTCACCTCATCATGGGCATTACAGTCACCTCATCATATGCATTGCTGTCAGCTCATCATGGGCATTACTGTCGCCTCATCATGGCATTACTGTCGCCTCATCGTGGGCAATACGGTCACCTCATCCTGGGCATTACTGCCACCTCATCATGGACAATACTGTCACCGCATCTGTCATTACTATCACCTTATCAGGGGCAATACTGTCATCTCATCATGTGCATTACTGTCAGATCATCATGTGCATTACTGTCACATCATCATGGGCATTACTTTCACCTCATCATGGGCATTACTGTCGCCTCATCATGTGCATTGCTGTCACTTCATCATGGGCATTACTGTCACCTCATCATGGAATAACTGTCGCCTCATCATGGCATTACTGTCGCCTCATCGTGGGCATTACTGTCGCCTCATCATGGGCATTGCTGAAACTTCATCATGGGCATTACTGTCGCCTCATGATGGGCATTGCTGTCACCTCATCCTGGGCATTGCTTGCACTTCTTCATAGGCATTACTTTCACGTCATCATGAGCATTATTGTCACCTCATCATGGGCATTACCGTCACCTCATCATGGGCATTACGGTCGCCTCATCATGGGCGTTGCCGTCACTTCATCATGGGCATTACTGTCACGTCATCATGAGCATTATTGTCATCTCATCATGGGCATTACTGTCGCCTCATCATGGGCATTACTGTCACCTCATCATGGGCATTACTGTCACCTAATCTCGCATAACTGTTACCTCACATGTGCATTAGTGTCACCTCATCATGGGCATTAATGTCACCTCATCATGGGCAATACTGCCACCTCATCATGGGCATTACTGTCACCTCATCATGGGCATTACGGTCACCTCATCATGGACATTACTGTCACCTCATCTGTCATTACTGTCACCTTATCATGGGCAATACTGTCACCTAATCATGGGCATTACTGTCACTTCATCATGGGCATTACTGTCACCTCATCATGGGCATTGCTGTCACTTCTCATGGGCATTACTGTCACGTCATCATAAGCATGATTGTCACCTCATCATGGGCATTACTGTCGCCTCATCATGGGCATTACTGTCGCCTGGTCATGGGCATTACGGTCACTTCATCATGGGCATTACTGTCACCTCATCATGGGCATTACGGTCACTTCATCATGGGCATAACTATCACCTCATCATGGGCATTACTGTCACATCATCATGGGCATTACTGTCACCTCATCATGGGCATTACGGTCACTTCATCATGGGCATTACTGTCACCTCATCATGGGCAATACTGCAACCTCATCATGGGCATTACTGTCACCTCATCATGGGCATTACGGTCACCTCATCATGGACATTACTGTCACCTCATCTGTCATTACTGTCACCTTATCATGGGCAATACTGTCATCTCATCATGGGCAACTGTCAGCTCATCATGTGAATTACTGTCACCTAATCATGGGCATTGCTGTCACTTCATCATGGGCATTACTGTCACCTCATCATGAGCATTGCTGTCACTTCTCATGGGCATTACTGTCACGTCATCATGAGCATTATTGTCACCTCATCATGGGCATTACTGTCGCCTCATCATGGGCCTTACTGTCACCAAATCATGGGCAATACTGTCACCTCATCATGGGCATTACTGTCGCCTGATCATGGGCATTACGGTCACTTCATCATGGGCATTACTGTCACCTCATCATGGGCATTACGGTCACTTCATCATTGGCATTACTGTCACCTCATCATGGGCATTACTGTCACGTCATCATGGGCATTACTGTCACCTCATCAAGGGCATTACTGTCGCCTCATCATGGGCTTAACTGTCGCCTCATCATGTGCATTACTGTCACCTTATCATGGGCATAACGATCACCTCATAATGGGCATTATTGTCACCCCATCATGTGCATTACTGTCAAGTCATCATGTACATTAGTGTCACCTCATCATGGGCATAACTGTCATGTCATCATGGGCATTGTATTACTGTCACCTCATTATGTGCATTACTGTCACCTTATCATGGGCATTATGGTCACGTCATCATGGGCATTACTTTTGCCTCATCATGGGCATTACTGTCACTTCATCATTTGCATGACTATCACCTCATCAAGGGCATTACTGTCACGTCATCATCAGCATTATTGTCACCTCAATATGGGCATTACTGTCGCCGCAATATGGGCATTACTGTCGCCTCATCATGGGCATGACTGTCACCTCATCATGGGCATTACTGTCACGTCATCATGGGCATTACTGTCACCTCATCAAGGGCAATACTGTTAGCTCAGCATGGGCATTACTGTCACCTTATCATGGGCATTACTTGTAGCTCATCATGGGCATTACTGTAACCTAATCATGGGCATTACTGTGACCTCATCATGGGCATAACTGTCACTTCATCATGGGCATGACTGTCACCTCATCATGGGCATTACTGTTACCTCATCATGTGCATTACTGTCACCTCATCATACGCATTACGGTCACCTCATCATGGGCATTACTCTCACCTCATCATTGACATTACTGTCACTTTATCATGGGCATGACTGTCACTTCATCATGGGCATTACTCTCATTTCATCATGGGCATTACTGTCATCTCATCATGGGCATTACTGTCACATCATCATGTGCATTACTGTCACCTCATCATGTGCATTACTGTCACCTCATCATGGGCATTACTGTCACCTCATCATGTGCATTACTGTCAACTCATCATGTGCATTACTGTTACCTCATCATGTGCATTACTGTTACCTCATCATGTGCATTACTGTCACCTCATCATGGGCATTACTGTCACTTCATCATTGGCATTACTCTCATTTCATCATGGGCATTACTGTCATCTCATCATGGGCATTACTGTCATCTCATCATGGGCATTACTGTCACCTCATCATGTGCGTTACTGTCACCTCATCATGTGCATTACTGTTACCTCATCATGTGCATTACTGTCACCTCATCATGGGCATTACTGTCACTTCATCATTGGCATTACTCTCATTTCATCAGGGCTTCACTGTCATCTCATCATGGGCATTACTGTCACCTCATCATGTGCATTACTGTCACTTCATCATGTGCATTACTGTAACCTCATCATGTGCATTACTGTCACCTCATCATGGGCATTACTGTCACTTTATCATGGGCATTACAGTCACCTCATCCTGGGCAATACCGTCACCTCATCATGTGCATTACTGTCAGTTCATCATGTGCATTTCTGTCACCTCATTATGGGCATTACTGTCACTTCATCATGGGGATTACTGTCACTTCATCATGGGCAGTACTGTCACCTCATCATGTGCATTACTATCACCTCATCATGGGCATTAATGTCGCCTCATCAAGGGCATTACTATCACCTCTTTATAAGCATTATGGTAACCTCATCATGGGCATTACTGTCACCTCATCATGAGCATTACTGTCACGTCATCATGAGCATTACTGTCACCTCATCATGGGCATTACTGTCGCCTCATGATGGCATTACTGACGCTCATCATGGGCATTACTGTCACCTTTTCATGGGCATTATGGTAACCTCATCATGGGCACTACTAACGCCTCATCATGGGAATAACTGTCACCTTATCATGGCCATTACAGCCACCTCATCATGGGCATTACTGTCACTTCATCAAGCGCATTACTGTCACCTCATCATTAGCATTACTGTTGCCTCATCATGGGCATTACTGTCTCCTCATCATAAGCATTACTGTCACCTCATCATGGGCATTACTGTCACCTCATCATGGGCATTACTGTCTCCTCATCTGGTATTACTGTCAGCTCATCATGGGCATTACTGTCACCTCATCATGGGCATTACTGTCGCCTCATCATGGGCATTACTGTCACCTCATCATGGGCATAACGATCACCTCATAATGGGCATTATTGTCACCCCATCATGTGCATTACTGTCAAGTCATCATGTACATTAGTGTCACCTCATCATGGGCATAACTGTCATGTCATCATGGGCATTACTGTCACCTCATCATGGGCATTACTGTCACCTCATTATGTGCATTACTGTCACCTTATCATGGGCATTACGGTCACGTCATCATGGGCATTACTTTTGCCTCATCAAGGGCATTACTGTCACTTCATCATTTGCATTACTATCACCTCATCAAGGGCATTACTGTCACGTCATCATCAGCATTATTGTCACCTCAATATGGGCATTACTGTCGCCGCAATATGGGCATTACTGTCGCCTCATCATGTGCATGACTGTCACCTCATCATGGGCATTACTGTCACGTCATCATGAGCATTATTGTCACCTCATCATGGGCATTACTGTGGCCTCATCAAGGGCATTACTGTCGCCTCATCATGGGCATTACTGTCACCTCATCAAGGGCAATACTGTTAGCTCAGCATGGGCATTACTGTCACCTTATCATGGGCATTACTTGTAGCTCATCATGGGCATTACTGTAACCTAATCATGGGCATTACTGTGACCTCATCATGGGCATTACTGTCACTTCATCATGGGCATGACTGTCACCTCATCATGGGCATTACTGTTACCTCATCATGTGCATTACTGTCACCTCATCATACGCATTACGGTCACCTAATTATGGGCATTACTCTCACCTCATCATTGACATTACTGTCACTTCATCATGGGCATGACTGTCACTTCATCATGGGCATTACTCTCATTTCATCATGGGCATTACTGTCATCTCATCATGTGCATTACTGTCACCTCATCATGTGCATTACTGTTACCTCATCATGTGCATTACTATCACCTCATCATGGGCATTACTGTCACCTCATCATGTGCATTACTGTCAACTCATCATGTGCATTACTGTTACCTCATCATGTGCATTACTGTTACCTCATCATGTGCATTACTGTCACCTCATCATTAACATTACTGTCACTTCATCATTGGCATTACTCTCATTTCATCATGGGCATTACTGTCATCTCATCATGGGCATTACTGCCATCTCATCATGGGCATTACTGTCACCTCATCTTGTGCTTTACTGTCACCTCATCATGTGCATTACTGTTACCTCATCATGTGCATTACTGTCACCTCATCATGGGCATTACTGTCACTTCATCATTGGCATTACTCTCATTTCATCATGGGCATTACTGTCATCTCATCATGGGCATTACTGTCATCTCATCATGGGCATTACTGTCACCTCATCATGTGCATTACTGTCACTTCATCATGTGCATTACTGTTACCTCATCTTGTGCATTACTGTCACCTCATCATGGGCATTACTGTCACTTCATCATGGGCATGACAGTCACCTCATCCTGGGCAATACCGTCACCTCATCATGTGCATTACTGTCAGTTCATCATGTGCATTCCTGTAACCTCATTATGGGCATTACTGTCACTTCATCATGGGCGTTACTGTCACTTCATCATGGGCAGTACTGTCACCTCATCATGTGCATTACTATCACCTCATCATGGGCATTAATGTCGCCTCATCAAGGGCATTACTATCACCTCTTTATAAGCATTATGGTAACCTCATCATGGGCATTACTGTCACCTCATCATGTGCATTACTGTCACCTCATCATGTGCATTACTGTCATCTCATCATGAGCATTACTGTCACCTCATCATGGGCATTACTGTCGCCTCATGATGGCATTACTGACGCTCATCATGGGCATTACTGTCACCTTTTCATGGGCATTATGGTAACCTCATCATGGGCACTACTAACGCCTCATCATGGGAATTACTGTCACCTTATCATGGCCATCACAGTCACCTCATCATGGGCATTACTGGCACTTCATCAAGGGCATTACTGTCACCTCATCATGGGCATTATTGTCACCTCATCATGAGCATTACTGTCACCAGATCATGGGCATTACTGTCACCTCATCATGGGCATTACTGGCACCTCATCATGGGCATTAGTGTAGCCTCATCATGGACATTACTGTCTCCTCATCATGGGCATGACTGTCACCTCATCATTGACATTACTGTCACTTTATCATGGGCATGACTGTCACTTCATCATGGGCATTACTCTCATTTCATCATGGGCATTACTGTCATCTCATCATGGGCATTACTGTCACCTCATCATGTGCATTACTGTCACCTCATCATGTGCATTACTGTCACCTCATCATGGGCATTACTGTCACCTCATCATGTGCATTACTGTCAACTCATCATGTGCATTACTGTTACCTCATCATGTGCATTACTGTCACCTCATCATGGGCATTACTGTCACTTCATCATTGGCATTACTCTCATTTCATCATGGGCATTACTGTCATCTCATCATGGGCATTACTGTCATCTCATCATGGGCATTACTGTCACCTCATCATGTGCGTTACTGTCACCTCATCATGTGCATTACTGTTACCTCATCATGTGCATTACTGTCACCTCATCATGGGCATTACTGTCACTTCATCATTGGCATTACTCTCATTTCATCATGGGCATTACTGTCACCTCATCATGTGCATTACTGTCACTTCATCATGTGCATTACTGTAACCTCATCATGTGCATTACTGTCGCCTCATCATGGGCATTACTGTCACTTTATCATGGGCATGACAGTCACCTCATCCTGGGCAATACCGTCACCTCATCATGTGCATTACTGTCAGTTCATCATGTGCATTTCTGTCACCTCATTATAAGCATTACTGTTACTTCATCATGGGGATTACTGTCACTTCATCATGGGCAGTACTGTCACCTCATCATGTGCATTACTATCACCTCATCATGGGCATTAATGCCGCCTCATCAAGGGCATTACTATCACCTCTTTATAAGCATGATGGTAACCTCATCATGGGCATTACTGTCACCTCATCATGAGCATTACTGTCACGTTATCATGAGCATTACTGTCACCTCATCATGGGCATTACTGTCGCCTCATGATGGCATTACTGACGCTCATCATGGGCATTACTGTCACCTTTTCATGGGCATTATGGTAACCTCATCATGGGCACTACTAACGCCTCATCATGGGAATAACTGTCACCTTATCATGGCCATTACAGCCACCTCATCATGGGCATTACTGTCACTTCATCAAGCGCATTACTGTCACCTCATCATGGGCATTATTGTCACCTCATCATTAGCATTACTGTTGCCTCATCATGGGCATTACTGTCTCCTCATCATAAGCATTACTGTCACCTCATCATGGGCATTACTGTCACCTCATCATGGGCATTACTGTCTCCTCATCTGGTATTACTGTCAGCTCATCATGGGCATTACTGTCACCTCATCATGGGCATTACTGTCGCCTCATCATGGGCATTACTGTCACCTCATCATGGGCATAACGATCACCTCATAATGGGCATTATTGTCACCCCATCATGTGCATTACTGTCAAGTCATCATGTACATTAGTGTCACCTCATCATGGGCATAACTGTCATGTCATCTTGGGCATTACTGTCACCTCATCATGTGCATTACTGTTACCTCATCATGTGCATTACTGTCACCTCATCATTAACATTACTGTCACTTCATCATTGGCATTACTCTCATTTCATCATGGGCATTACTGTCATCTCATCATGGGCATTACTGTCATCTCATCATGGGCATTACTGTCACCTTATCTTGTGCTTTACTGTCACCTCATCATGTGCATTACTGTTACCTCATCATGTGCATTACTGTCACCTCATCATGGGCATTACTGTCACTTCATCATTGGCATTACTCTCATTTCATCATGGGCATTACTGTCATCTCATCATGGGCATTACTGTCATCTCATCATGGGCATTACTGTCATCTCATCATGGGCATTACTGTCACCTCATCATGTGCATTACTGTTACCTCATCTTGTGCAATACTGTCACCTCATCATGGGCATTACTGTCACTTCATCATGGGCATGACAGTCACCTCATCCTGGGCAATACCATCACCTCATCATGTGCATTACTGTCAGTTCATCATGTGCATTTCTGTCACCTCATTATGGGCATTACTGTCACTTTATCATGGGCGTTACTGTCACTTCATCATGGGCAGTACTGTCACCTCATCATGTGCATTACTATCACCTCATCATGGGCATTAATGTCGCCTCATCAAGGGCATTACTATCACCTCTTTATAAGCATTATGGTAACCTCATCATGGGCATTACTGTCACCTCATCATGTGCATTACTGTCACCTCATCATGTGCATTACTGTCACCTAATCATGAGCATTACTGTCACCTCATCATGGGCATTACTGTCGCCTCATGATGGCATTACTGACCCTCATCATGGGCATTACTGTCACCTTTTCATGGGCATTATGGTAACCTCATCATGGGCACTACTAACGCCTCATCATGGGAATTACTGTCACCTTATCATGGCCATTACAGTCACCTCATCATGGGCATTACTGGCACTTCATCAAGGGCATTACTGTCACCGCATCATGGGCATTATTGTCACCTCATCATGAGCATTACTGTCACCAGATCATGGGCATTACTGTCACCTCATCATGGGCATTACTGGCACCTCATCATGGGCATTAGTCTAGCCTCATCATGGACATTACTGTCTCCTCATCATGGGCATTACTGTCACCTCATCATTTGCATTACTGTTGCCTCATCATGGGCATTACTGTCTCCTCATCATAAGCATTACTGTCACCTCATCATGGGCATTACTGTCTCCTCATCTAGTATTACTGTCAGCTCATCATGGGCATTACTGTCACCTCATCATGGGCATTACTGTCGCCTCATCATGGTCATTACTGTCACCTCATCATGAGCATTTCTGTTGCCTCATCATGGGCATTACTGTCTCCTCATCATAAGCATTACTGTCACCTCATCATGGGCATTACTGTCACTTCATTATTGGCATTACTCTCATTTCATCATGGGCATTACTGTCATCTCATCATGGGCATTACTGTCATCTCATCATGGGCATTACTGTCACCTCATCATATGCGTTACTGTCACCTCATCATGTGCATTACTGTCACCTCATCATGTGCATTACTGTTACCTCATCATGTGCATTACTGTCACCTCATCATGTGCATTACTGTCACCTCATCATGGGCATTACTGTCAATTCATCATGGGCATGACAGTCACCTCATCCTGGGCAATACCGTCACCTCATCATGTGCATTACTGTCAGTTCATCATGTGCATTACTGTCACCTCATTATGGGCATTACTGTCAGTTCATCATGTGCATTTCTGTCACCTCATTATGGGCATTACTGTCACTTCATCATGGGCATTACTGTCACTTCATCATGGGCAGTACTGTCACCTCATCATGTGCATTACTATCACCTCATCATGGGCATTAATGTCGCCTCATCAAGGGCATTACTATCACCTCTTTGTAAGCATTATGGTAACCTCATCATGGGCATTACTGTCACCTCATCATGAGCATTACTGTCACCTCATCATGAGCATTACTGTCACCTCATCATGGGCATTACTGTCCCCTCATGATGGCATTACTGACGCTCATCATGGGCATTTCTGTCACCTTTTCATGGGCATTATGGTTACCTCATCATGGGCACTACTAACGCCTCATCATGGGAATTACTGTCACCTTATAATGGCCATTACAGTCACCTCATCATGGGCATTACTGTCACTTCATCAAGGGCATTACTGTCACCTCATCATGGGCATTATTGTCACCTCATCATGAGCATTACTGTCACCACATCATGGGCATTACTGTCACCTCATCATGGGCATTACTGGCACCTCATCATGGGCATTAGTGTAGCCTCATCATGGGCATTGCTGTCACTTCTCATGGGCATTACTGTCACGTCATCATAAGCATGATTGTCACCTCATCATGGGCATTACTGTCGCCTCATCATGGGCATTACTGTCGCCTGGTCATGGGCATCACGGTCACTTCATCATGGGCATTACTGTCACCTCATCATGGGCATTACGGTCACTTCATCATGGGCATAACTATCACCTCATCATGGGCATTACTGTCACATCATCATGGGCATTACTGTCACCTCATCATGGGCATTACGGTCACTTCATCATGGGCATTACTGTCACCTAATCTTGCATAACTGTTACCTCACATGTGCATTAGTGTCACCTCATCATGGGCATTACTGTCACCTCATCATGGGCAATACTGCCACCTCATCATGGGCATTACTGTCACCTCATCATGGGCATTATGATCACCTCATCATGGACATTACTGTCACCTCATCTTTCATTACTGTCACCTTATCATGGGCAATACTGTCTTCTCATCATGGGCATTACTGTCAGCTCATCATGTGAATTACTGTCACCTAATCATGGGCATTACTGTCACTTCATGATAGGCATTACTGTCACCTCATCATGGGCATTGCTGTCACTTCTCATGGGCATTACTGTCACGTCATCATGAGCATTATTGTCACCCTTATCATGGGCATTACTGTCGCCTCATCATGGGCCTGACTGTCACCAAATCATGGGCAATACTGTCGCCTCATCATGGGCATTACTGTCGCCTGATCATGGGCATTACGGTCACTTCATCATGGGCATTACTGTCACCTCATCATGGGCATTACGGTCACTTCATCATGGGCATTACTGTCACGTCATCATGAGCATTACTGTCACCTCATCAAGGGCATAACTGTCGCCTCATCATGGGCATAACTGTCGCCTCATCATGGGCATTACTGTCACCTCATCATGAGCATAACAATCACCTCATAATGGGCATTATTGTCACCCCATCATGTGCATTACTGTCAAGTCATCATGTACATTAGTGTCACCTCATCATGGGCATAACTGTCATGTCATCAAGGGCATTGTATTAATGTCACCTCATTATGTGCATTACTGTCACCTTATCATGGGCATTACGGTCACGTCATCATGGGCATTACTTTTGCCTCATCATGGGCATTACTGTCACTTCATCATTTGCATTACTATCACCTCATCAAGGGCATTACTGTCACGTCATCATCAGCATTATTGTCACCTCAATATGGGCATTACTGTCGCCTCATCATGGGCATGACTGTCACCTCATCATAGGCATTACTGTCACGTCATCATGAGCATTATTGTCACCTCATCATGGGCATTACTGTCGCCTCATCATGGGCATTACTGTCACCTCATCAAGGGCAATACTGTTAGCTCAGCATGGGCATTACTGTCACCTTATCATGGGCATTACTTGTAGCTCATCATGGGCATTACTGTAACCTAATCATGGGCATTACTGTGACCTCATCATGGGCATTACTGTCACTTCATCATGGGCATGACTGTCACCTCATCATGGGCATTACTGTTACCTCATCATGTGCATTACTGTCACCTCATCATACGCATTACGGTCACCTAATCATGGGCATTACTCTCACCTCATAATTGACATTACTGTCACTTCATCATGGGCATGACTGTCACTTTATCATGGGCATTACTCTCATTTCATCATGGGCATTACTGTCATCTCATCATGGGCATTACTGTCACCTCATTATGTGCATTACTGTTACCTCATCATGTGCATTACTGTCACCTCATCATGGGCATTACTGTCACCTCATCATGTGCATTTCTGTCAACTCATCATGTGCAATACTGTTACCTCATCATGTGCATTACTGTTACCTCATCAGGGGCATTACTGTCACCTCATCATGAGCATTACTGTTGCCTCATCATGGGCATTACTGTCACCTCATCATCGGCATTACTGTAATCTCATCATGGGCATTACTGTCATCTCATCATGGGCATTACTGTCATCTCATCATATGCGTTACTGTCACCTCATCATGTGCATTACTGTCACCTCATCATGTGCATTACTGTTACCTCATCATGTGCATTACTGTTACCTCATCATGTGCATTACTGTCACCTCATCATGGGCATTTCTGTCACTTCATCATGGGCATGACAGTCACCTCATCCTGGGCAATACCCTCACCTCATCATGTGCATTACTGTCAGTTCATCATGTGCATTTCTGTCACCTCATTATGGGCATTTCTTTCACCTCATCATGTGCATTACTGTCACTTCATCATGTGCATTACTGTTATCTCATCATGGGCATTCCTGTCACCTCATCATGGGCATTTCTGTCACTTCATCATGGGCATGACAGTCACCTCATCCTGGGCAATACCGTCACCTCATCATGTGCATTACTGTCAGTTCATCATGTGCATTTCTGTCACCTCATTATGGGCATTACTGTCACTTCATCATGGGCAGTACTGTCACCTCATCATGTGCATTACTATCACCTCATCATGGGCATTAATGTCGCCTCATCAAGGGCATTACTATCACCTCTTTATAAGCATTATGGTAACCTCATAATGGGCATTACTGTCACCTCATCATGAGCATCACTGTCACCTCATCATGTGCATTACTGTTACCTCATCATGTGCATTACTGTCACCTCATCATGGGCATTACTGTCACCTCATCATGTGCATTACTGTCAACTCATCATGTGCATTACTGTTACCTCATCATGTGCATTACTGTCACCTCATCATGGGCATTACTGTCACTTCATCATTGGCATTACTCTCATTTCATCATGGGCATTACTGTCATCTCATCATGCGCATTACTGTCATCTCATCATGGGCATTACTGTCACCTCATCATGTGCGTTACTGTCACCTCATCATGTGCATTACTGTTACCTCATCATGAGCATTACTGTCACCTCATCATGGGCATTACTGTCACTTCATCATTGGCATTACTCTCATTTCATCATGGGCATTACTGTCATCTCATCATGGGCATTACTGTCATCTCATCATGGGCATTACTGTCACCTCATCATGTGCATTACTGTCACTTCATCATGTGCATTACTGTTACCTCATCATGTGCATTACTGTCACCTCATCATGGGCATTTCTGTCACTTCATCATGGGCATGACAGTCACCTCATCCTGGGCAATACCGTCACCTCATCACGTGCATTACTGTCAGTTCATCATGTGCATTTCTGTCACCTCATTATGGGCATTACTGTCACTTCATCATGGGCAGTACTGTCACCTCATCATGTGCATAACTATCACCTCATCATGGGCATTAATGTCGCCTCATCAAGGGCATTACTATCACCTCTTTATAAGCATTATGGTAACCTCATCATGGGCATTATTGTCACCTCATCATGAGCATTACTGTCACCTCATCATGGGCATTACTGTCGCCTCATGATGGCATTACTGACGCTCATCATGGGCATTACTGTCACCTTTTCATGGGCATTATGGTAACCTCATCATGGGAATTACTGTCACCTGATCATGGCCATAACAGCCACCTCATCATGGGCATTACTGTCACTTCATCAAGGGCATTGCTGTCACCTCATCATGGGCATTATTGTCACCTCATCATGAGCATTACTGTCACCACATCATGGGCATTACTGTCACCTCATCATGGGCATTACTGGCACTTCATCATGGGCATTAAAGTAGCTTCATCATGGACATTACTGTCGCCTCATCATGGGCATTACTGTCGCCTCATCATTAGCATTACTGTTGCCTCATCATGGGCATTACTGTCTCCTCATCATATGCATTACTGTCACCTCATCATGTGCATTACTGTCACCTCATCATGGGCATTACTGTCACCTCATCATGAGCATTACTGTCACCTCATCATGTGCATTACTGTCTCCTCATCATATGCATTACTGTCACCTCATCATGGGCATTACTGTCACCTCATCATGGGCATTACTGTCTCCTCATCTGGTATTACTGTCAGCTCATCATGGGCATTACTGTCACCTCATCATGGGCATTACTGTCGCCTCATCATGGGCATTACTGTCACCTCATCATGAGCATTACTGTTGCCTCATCATGGGCATTACTGTCACCTCATCATGGGCATTACTGTCATTTCATCATTGGCATTACTCTCATTTCATCATGGGCATTACTGTCATCTCATCATGGGCATTACTGTCACCTCATCATATGCGTTACTGTCACCTCATCATGTGCATTACTGTCACCTCATCATGTGCATTACTGTTACCTCATCATGTGCATTACTGTTACCTCATCATGTGCATTACTGTCACCTCATCATGGGCATTACTGTCACTTCATCATGGGCATGACAGTCACCTCATCCTGGGCAATACCCTCACCTCATCATGTGCATTACTGTCAGTTCATCATGTGCATTACTGTCACCTCATTATGGGCATTACTGTCAGTTCATCATGTGCATTTCTGTCACCTCATTATGGGCATTACTGTCACTTCATCATGGGCGTTACTGTCACTTCATCATGGGCAGTACTGTCAACTCATCATGTGCATTACTATCACCTCATCATGGGCATTAATGTCGCCTCATCAAGGGCATTACTATCACCTCTTTATAAGCATTATGGTAACCTCATAATGGTCATTACTGTCACCTCATCATGAGCATCACTGTCACCTCATCATGAGCATTACTGTCACCTCATCATGGGCATTACTGACGCTCATCATGGGCATTACTGTCACCTTTTCATGGGCAATATGGTTACCTCATCATGGACAGTACTAACGCCTCATCATGGGAATTACTGTCACCTTATCATGGCCATAACAGTCACCTCATCATGGGCATTCCTGTCACTTCATCAAGGGTATTACTGTCACCTCATCATGGGCATTATTGTCACCTCATCATGAGCATTACTGTCACCACATCATGGGCATTACTGTCACCTCATCATGGGCATTACTGGCACCTCATCATGGGCATTAGTGTAGCCTCATCATGGACATTACCGTCGCCTCATCATGGGCATTACTGTCACCTCATCATTAGCATTACTGTTGCCTCATCATGGGCATTACTGTCTCCTCATCATAAGCATGACTGTCACCTCATCATGGGCATTACTGTCACCTCATTATGGGCATTACTGTCGCCTCATCATGGGCATTACTGTCACCTCATCATGAGCATTACTGTTGCCTCATCATGGGCATTACTGTCTCCTCATCATAAGCATTCCTGTCACCTCATCATGGGCATTACTGTCACTTCATCATTGGCATTACTCTCATTTCATCATGGGCATTACTGTCATCTCATCATGGGCATTACTGTCATCTCATCATGGGCATTACTGTCACCTCATCATGTGCGTTACTGTCACCTCATCATGTGCATTACTGTTACCTCGTCATGTGCATTACTGTTTCCTCATCATGTGCATTACTGTCACCTCATCATGGGCATTACTGTCACTTCATCATGGGCATGACAGTCACCTCATCCTGGGCAATACCATCACCTCATCATGTGCATTACTGTCAGTTCATCATGTGCATTACTGTCACCTCATCATGTGCATTACTGTTACCTCATCATGTGCATTACTGTCACCTCATCATGGGCATTACTGGCACTTCATCATGGGCATGACAGTCACCTCATCCTGGGCAATACCCTCACCTCATCATGTGCATTACTGTCAGTTCATCATGTGCATTACTGTCACCTCATTATGGGCATTACTGTCAGTTCATCATGTGCATTTCTGTCACCTCATTATGGGCATTACTGTCACTTCATCATGGGCGTTACTGTCACTTCATCATGGGCAGTACTGTCACCTCATCATGTGCATTACTATCACCTCATCATGGGCATTAATGTCGCCTCATCAAGGGCATTACTATCACCTCTTTATAAGCATTATGGTAACCTCATAATGGTCATTACTGTCACCTCATCATGAGCATCACTGTCACCTCATCATGAGCATTACTGTCACCTCATCATGGGCATTACTGTCGCCTCATGATGGCATTACTGACGCTCATCATGGGCATTACTGTCACCTTTTCATGGGCATTATGGTTACCTCATCATGGACACTACTAACGCCTCATCATGGGAATTACTGTCACCTTATCATGGCCATTACAGTCACCTCATCATGGGCATTCCTGTCACTTCATCAAGGGTATTACTGTCACCTCATCATGGGCATAATGGTCACCTCATCATGAGCATGACTGTCACCACATCATGGGCATTACTGTCACCTCATCATGGGCATTACTGGCACCTCATCATGGGCATTAGTGTAGCCTCATCATGGACATTACCGTCGCCTCATCATGGGCATTACTGTCACCTCATCATTAGCATTACTGTTGCCTCATCATGGGCATTACTGTCTCCTCATCATGGGCATTAATGTCGCCTTATCAAGGGCATTACTATCACCTTTTTATGGGCATTATGGTAACCTCATCATGGGCATTACTGTCACCTCATCATGAGCATTACTGTCACCTCATCATGGGCATTACTGTCGCCTCATGATGGCATTACTGTCGCCTCATCTTGGGCATTACTGTCACCTTTTCATGGGCATTATGGTAACCTCATCATGGGCATTACGAACGCCTCATCTGGTATTACTGTTAGCTCATCATGGGCATTCCTGTCACCTCATCATGGGCATTACTGTCTCCTCATCATGGGCATTACTGTCACCTCATCATGAGCATTACTGTTGCCTCATCATGGGAATTACTGTCTCCTCATCATATGCATTACTGTCACCTCATCATGGGCATTACTGTCACCTCATCATGGGCATTACTGTCTCCTCATCTGGTATTACTGTCAGCTCATCATGGGCATTACTGTCACCTCAGCATGGGCATTACTGCCACCTCATTATGGGCATTACTGTCACCTCATCATGGGCATTACTGTCACCTCATCCTGGGCATCACTGTCACCTCATCATGTGCATTACTGTCACCTCATCATGGGCATTACTCTCATCTCATCATGGGTATTACTGTCACCTCATCATGGGCATTAGTCTAATCTCATCGTGGGCATTACATTCACCTCATCATGTGCATTACTGTCACCTCATCATGTGCATTACTGTCACCTTATCATGGGCATTACTGTTGCCTCATCATGGGCATTACTGTCGCCTCAGCATGGGCATTACTGTCACCTCATCATAGGCATTACTCTCATCTCATCATGGGTATTACTGTCACCTCATCATGTGCATTACTGTCACCTCATCATGGGCATTACTCTCATCTCATCGTGGGCATAACTCATCTCATCGTGGGCATTACTGTCACCTCATCATGTGCATTACTGTCACCTCATCATGGGCATTACTCTCATCTCATCGTGGGCATTACTCCCATCTCATCGTGGGCATTACTGTCACCTCATCATGTGCATTACTGTCACCTCATCATGTGCATTACTGTCACCTTATCATGGGCATTACTGTTGCCTCATCATGGGCATTAGTGTAGCCTCATCATGGGCATTACTGTCACTTCATCATGGGTATTACTGTCACTTCATCATGGGCATTACTGTCACCTCATCATGTGCATTACTATCACCTCATCAAGGGCATTAATGTCCTCTTATCAAGGGCATTACTATCACCTTTTTATGGGCATTATGGTAACCTCATCATGGGCATTACTGTCACCTCATCATGAGCATTACTGTGACCTCATCATGGGCATTACTGTCGCCTCATGATGGCATTACTGTCGCCTCATCTTGGGCATTACTGTCACCTTTTCATGGGCATTATGGTAACCTCATCATGGGCATTACGAATGCCTCATCTGGTATTACTGTTAGCTCATCATGGGCATTACTGTCACCTCATCATGGGCATTACTGTCTCCTCATCATGGGCATTACTGTCACCTCATCATGAGCATTACTGTTGCCTCATCATGGGAATTACTGTCTCCTCATCATATGCATTACTGTGACCTCATCATGGGCATTACTGTCACCTCATCATGGGCATTACTGTCTCCTCATCTGGTATTACTGTCAGCTCATCATGGGCATTACTGTCACCTCATCATGGGCATTACTGCCACCTCATCATGGGCATTACTGTCACCTCATCATGGGCATTACTGTCACCTCATCCTGGGCATCACTGTCACCTCATCATGTGCATTACTGTCACCTCATCATGGGCATTACTCTCATCTCATCATGGGTATTACTGTCACCTCATCATGGGCATTAGTCTAATCTCATCGTGGGCATTACATTCACCTCATCATGTGCATTACTGTCACCTCATCATGTGCATTACTGTCACCTTATCATGGGCATTACTGTTGCCTCATCATGGGCATTACTGTCGCCTCAGCATGGGCATTACTGTCACCTCATCATAGGCATTACTCTCATCTCATCATGGGTATTACTGTCACCTCATCATGTGCATTACTGTCACCTCATCATGGGCATTACTCTCATCTCATCGTGGGCATAACTCATCTCATCGTGGGCATTACTGTCACCTCATCATGTGCATTACTGTCACCTCATCATGGGCATTACTCTCATCTCATCGTGGGCATTACTCTCATCTCATCGTGGGCATTACTGTCACCTCATCATGTGCATTACTGTCACCTCATTATGGGCATTACTGTTGCCTCATCATGGGCATTACTGTCGCCTCAGCATGGGCATTACTGTCGCCTCATCATGGGCATTACAGTCATCTCATCATGGGCATTATGGTCACCTCAATATGTGCATTACTGTCAGCTCATCATGAGCATTATAGTCAACTCATCATGTGCATTTCTGTCACCTCATCATATGCATTGCTGTCATCATGTGCATTGCTGTCACCTCATCATGGGCATTACTCTCATCTCATCATGGGCATTACTGTGACCTAATCATGTGCATTACTGTCACCTCATCATGGGCATTACTGTCGCCTCATCATGTGCATTTCTGTCACCTCATCATGGGCATTACTGTCATCTCATCGTGTGCATTACTGTCACCTCATTATAGGCATTACTGTTGCCTCATCATGGGCATTACTGTCACCTCATCATGGGCATTACTGACACCTCATCATGTGCATTACTCTCATCTCATCATGGGTATTACTGTCACCTCATCATGGGCATTACTGTCACTTCATCATGGGCATTACTGTCACCTCATCATGTGCATTACTGTTACCTCATCATGTGCATTACTGTTATCTAATCATGTGCATTACTGTCACCTCATCATGGGCATTACTGTCACTTCATCATGGGCATGACAGTCACCTAATCCTGGGCAATACCGTCAGCTCATCATGGGCATTACTGTCACTTCATTATGGGCATTACTGTCACTTCATCATGGGTATTACTGTCACTTCATCATGGGCATTACTGTCACCTCATCATGTGCATTACTATCACCTTTTTATGGGCATTATGGTAACCTCATAATGGGCATTACTGTCACCTCATCATGAGCATTACTGTGACCTCATCATGGGCATTACTGTCGCCTCATGATGGCATTACTGTCGCCTCATCTTGGGCATTACTGTCACCTTTTCATGAACATTATGGTAACCTCATCATGGGCATTACGAATGCCTCATCTGGTATTACTGTTAGCTCATCATGGGCATTACTGTCACCTCATCATGGGCATTACTGTCTCCTCATCATGGGCATTACTGTCACCTCATCATGAGCATTACTGTTGCCTCATCATGGGAATTACTGTCTCCTCATCATATGCATTACTGTCACCTCATCATGGGCATTACTGTCACCTCATCATGGGCATTACTGTCTCCTCATCTGGTATTACTGTCAGCTCATCATGGGCATTACTGTCACCTCATCATGGGCATTACGGTGACCTCATCATGGGCATTACTGCCACCTCATCATGGGCATTACTGTCACCTCATCATGGGCATTACTGTCACCTCATCCTGGGCATTACTGTCACCTCATCATATGCATTACTGTCACCTCATCATGGGCATTACTCTCATCTCATCATGGGTATTACTGTCACCTCATCGTGTGCATAACTGTCACCTCATCATGGGCATTACTCTCATCTCATCGTGGGCATTACATTCACCTCATCATGTGCATTACTGTCACCTCATCATGTGCATTACTGTCACCTTATCATGGGCATTACTGTCGCCTCAGCATGGGCATTACTGTCACCTCATCATGGGCATTACTCTCATCTCATCATGGGTATTACTGTCACCTCATCATGTGCATTACTGTCACCTCATCATGGGCATTACTCTCATCTCATCGTGGGCATTACTGTCACCTCATCATGTGCATTACTGTCACCTCATCATGGGCATTACTGTTGCCTCATCATGGGCATTACTGTCACCTCATTATGGGCATTACTGTGGCCTCAGCATTAACATTACTGTCGCCTCATCATGGGCATTACAGTCACCTCATCATGGGCATTACTGTCACCTCATCATGGGCATTACTGTTGCCCCATCATGGGCATTACTGTCACCTCATTATGGGCATTACTGTCGCCTCAGCATGGGCATTACTTTCGCCTCATCATGGGCATTACAGTCATCTCATCATGGGCATTATGGTCACCTCAATATGTGCATTACTGTCAGCTCATCATGGGCATTATAGTCAACTCATCATGTGCATTACTGTCACCTCATCATATGCATTGCTGTCACCATGTGCATTGCTGTCACCTCATCATGGGCATTTCTGTCACCTCATCATGGGCATTACTGTCACCTCATCGTGTGCATTACTGTCACCTCATCATGGGCATTACTGTTGCCTCATCATGGGCATTACTGTCGCCTCATCATGTGCATTACTGTCACCTCATCATGGGCATTACTGACACCTCATCATGTGCATTACTGTCACCTCATCATGGGCATTACTCTCATCTCATCATGGGTATTACTGTCACCTCATCATGGGCATTACTGTCACTTCATCATGGGCATTACTGTCACCTCATAATGTGCATTACTGTCACCTCATCATGTGCATTACTGTAACCTTATCATGTGCATTACTGTCACCTCATCATGGGCATTACTGTCACTTCATCATGGGCATGACAGTCACCTAATCCTGGGCAATACCGTCAGCTCATCATGTGCATTCCTGTCAGTTCATCATGTGCATTACTGTCACTTCATTATGGGCATTACTGTCACTTCATCATGGGCATTTTTGTCACTTCATCATGGGCATTACTGTCACCTCATCATTTGCATTACATCACCTCATCATGGGCATTAATGTTGCCTCATTAAGGGCATTACTTTCACCTTTTTATGGGCATTATGGTAACCTCATCATGGGCATTACTGTCACCTCATCATGAGCATTACTGTCACCTCATCATGGGCATTACTGTCGCCTCATGATGGCATTACTGTCGCCTCATCTTGGGCATTACTGTCACCTTTTCATGGGCATTATGGTAACCTCATCATGGGCATTACGAACGCCTCATCTGGTATTACTGTTAGCTTATCATGGGCATTACTGTCACCTCATCATGGGCATTAGTGTCGCCTCATCATGGGCATTACTGTCACCTCATCATGAGCATTACTGTTGCCTCATCATGATAATTACTGTCTCCTCATCATAGGCATTACTGTCACCTCATCATGGGCATTACTGTCTCCTCATCTGGTATTACTGTCAGCTCATCATGGGCATTATTGTCACCACATCATGGGCATTACTGTCACCTCATCATGGGCATTCCTATCATCTCATCATGGGTTTTACTGTCACCTCATCATGTGCATTACTGTCACCTCATCATGGGCATTACTCTCATCTCATCGTGGGCATTACTGTCACCTCATTATGTGCATTACTGTCACCTTATCATGGGCATTACTGTTGACTCATCATGGGCATTACTGTCACCTCATCATGGGCATTACTGTCGCCTCAGCATGGGCATTACTGTCGCCTCATCATGGGCATTACATTCACCTCATCATGGGCATTATGGTTACTTTATCATGGGCATTACAGTCACCTCATCATGGGCATTACTGTCACTTCATCATGGGCATCACTGTCGCCTCATTATGGGCATTACTGTCGACTCATCATGGGCATTACTGTCGACTCATCATGGGCATTTCTGTCGCCTCATTATGAGCATTACTCTCACCTCATTATGGGCATTACTGTCACCTCATCGTGTGCATTACTGTCACCTCATCATGGGCATTACTGTCGCCTCATCATGGGCATTACTGTCACCTCATCATGTGCATTACAGTCACCTCATCATGGGCATTACTGTCACCTCATCATGTGCATTACTGTCACCTCATCATGGGCATTACTCTCATCTCATCATGAGTATTACTGTCACCTCATCATGGGCATTACTGTCACCTCATCATGGGCATTACTCTCATCTCATCATGTGCATTACTCTCACCTCATCATGGGCATTACTGTCACCTCATCATGAGCATTACTGTCACCTCATCATGGGCATTACTGTCGCCTCATCATGGGCATTACAGTCACCTCATCATGGGCATTACTATCAGCTCATCATTGGCATTATAGTCAACTCATCATGTGCATTACTGTCACCTCATCATGTGCAATGCTGTTATCATGTGCATTGCTGTCACCTCATCATGGGCATTACTCTCATCTCATCATGGGCATTACTGTGACCCCATCATGTGCATTACTGTCACCTCATCATGGGCATTACTCTAATCTCATCATGGGCATTACTGTCAGCTCGTCATGGGCATTACTGTCACCTCATCGTGGGCATTACTGTCACCTCATCATGGGCATTACTGTCACCTCATCATGTGCATTACTCTCACCTCATCATGGGCATTACTGTCACCTCATCATGGGCATTACTGACACCTCATCATGTGCATTACTGTCACTTCATCATGGGCATTACTCTCATCTCATCATTGGTATTACTGTCACCTCATCGTGTGCATTACTGTCACCTCATCATGTGCATTACTGTCAGCTCGTCATGGGCATTACTGTCACCTCATCGTGGGCATTACTGTCACCTCATCATGGGCATTACTGTCACCTCATCATGTGCATTACTGTCACCTCATCATGGGCATTACTCTCATCTCATCATGGGTATTACTGTCACCTCATCATGGGCATTACTGTCACTTCATCATGGGCATTACTGTCACCTCATCATGTGCATTACTGTCACCTCATCATGTGCATTACTGTTACCTTATCTTGTGCATTACTGTCACCTCATCATGGGCATTACTGTCACTTCATCATGGGCATGACAGTCACCTAATCCTGGGCAATACCGTCAGCTGATCATGTGCATTACTGTCAGTTCATCATGTGCATTACTGTCACTTCATTATGGGCATTACTGTCACTTCATCATGGGCATTACTGTCACTTCATCATGGGCATTACTGTCACCTCATCATTTGCATTACATCACCTCATCATGGGCATTAATGTTGCCTCATTAAGGGCATTACTTTCACCCTTTTATGGGCATTATGGTAACCTCATCATGGGCATTACTGTCACCTCATCATGAGCATTACTGTCACCTCATCATGGGCATTACTGTCGCCTCATCTTGGGCATTACTGTCACCTTTTCATGGGCATTATGGTAACCTCATCATGGGCATTACGAACGCCTCATCTGGTATTACTGTTAGCTTATCATGGGCATTACTGTCACCTCATCATGGGCATTACTGTCGCCTCATCATGGGCATTACTGTCACCTCATCATGAGCATTACTGTTGCCTCATCATGATAATTACTGTCTCCTCATCATAGGCATTACTGTCACCTCATCATGGGCATTACTGTCACCTCATCATGGGCATTACTGTCTCCTCATCTGGTATTACTGTCAGCTCATCATGGGCATTATTGTCACCACATCATGGGCATTACTATCACCTCATCATGGGCATTCCTATCATCTCATCATGGGTTTTACTTTCACCTCATCATGTGCATTACTGTCACCTCATCATGGGCATTACTCTCATCTCATCGTGGGCATTACTGTCACCTCATTATGTGCATTACTTTCACCTTATCATGGGCATTACTGTTGACTCATCATGGGCATTACTGTCACCTCATCATGGGCATTACTGTCGCCTCAGCATGGGCATTACTGTCGCCTCATCATGGGCATTACAGTCACCTCATCATGGGCATTATGGTTACTTCATCATGGGCATTACAGTCACCTCATCATGGGCATTACTGTCACTTCATCATGGGCATTACTGTCGCCTCATTATGGGCATTACTGTCGACTCATCATGGGCATTACTGTCGACTCATCATGGGCATTACTGTCGCCTCATTATGAGCATTACTCTCACCTCATTATGGGCATTACTGTCACCTCATCATGGGCATTACTGTCACCTCATCATGTGCATTACTGTCACCTCATCATGGGCATTACTGTCGCCTCATCATGGGCATTACTGTCACCTCATCATGTGCATTACAGTCACCTCATCATGGGCATTACTGTCACCTCATCATGTGCATTACTGTCACCTCATCATGGGCATTACTCTCATCTCATCATGAGTATTACTGTCACCTCATCATGGGCATTACTGTCACCTCGTCATGGGCATTACTCTCATCTCATCATGTGCATTACTCTCACCTCATCATGGGCATTACTGTCACCTCATCATGAGCATTACTGTCACCTCATCATGGGCATTACTGTCGCCTCATCATGGGCATTACAGTCACCTCATCATGGGCATTACTGTCAGCTCATCATTGGCATTATAGTCAACTCATCATGTGCATTACTGTCACCTCATCATGTGCATTGCTGTTATCATGTGCATTGCTGTCACCTCATCATGGGCATTACTCTCATCTCATCATGGGCATTACTGTGACCCCATCATGTGCATTACTGTCACCTCATCATGGGCATTACTGTCAGCTCGTCATGGGCATTACTGTCACCTCATCGTGGGCATTACTGTCACCTCATCATGGGCATTACTGTCACCTCATCATGTGCATTACTCTCACCTCATCATGGGCATTACTGTCACCTCATCATGGGCATTACTGACACCTCATCATGTGCATTACTGTCACTTCATCATGGGCATTACTCTCATCTCATCATGGGTATTTCTGTCACCTCATCGTTTGCATTACTGTCACCTCATCATGTGCATTACTGTCAGCTCGTCATGGGCATTACTGTCACCTCATCGTGGGCATTACTGTCACCTCATCGTGGGCATTACTGTCACTTCATCATGGGCATTACTGTCACCTCATCATGTGCATTACTCTCACCTCATCATGGGCATTACTGTCACCTCATCAGGTGCATTACTCTCACCTCATCATGGGCATTACTGTCACCTCTTCATGGGCATTACTGTTGCCTCATCATGTGCATTACTCTCACCTCATTATGGGCATTACTGTCACCTCATCATGGGCATTACTGTCGCCTCATCATGAGCATTACTGTTGCCTCATCATGGGCATTACTGTCACCTCATCATTTGCATTACTGTCACCTCATCATGGGCATTTCTGTCACCTCATCATGTGCATTACTGTCACCTCATCATGGGCATTACTCTCATCTCATCATGGGCATTACTGTCACCTCATCATGGGCATTACTGTTGCCTCATCATGGGCATTACTGTCGCCTCATCATGGGCATTACTGTCGCCTCATCATGGGCATTACTGTCGCCTCATCATGGGCATTACTGTCGCCTCAGCATGGGCATTACTGTCGCCTTATCATGAGCATTACTGTCACCTCATCATGGGCATTATGGTTTTCTCATCATGTGCATGACTGTCAGCTCGTCATGGGCATTACTGTCACCTCATCGTGGGCTTTACTGTCACCTCATCATGGGCATTACTGTCACCTCATCATGTGCATTACTCTCACCTCATCATGGGCATTACTGTCACCTCATCATGGGCATTACAGTCACCTCATCACGGGCATTATGGTTACCTCATCACGTGCATTACTATCAGCTCATCATGGGCATTACAGTCACCTCATCATGGGCATTACTGTCACCTCATCATGTGCATTACTGTCACCTCATCGTGGGCATTACTGTCACCTCATCGTGGGCATTACTGTCACCTCATCATGTGCATTACTCTCACCTCATCATTAGCATTACTGTCACCTCATCATGGGCATTACAGTCACCTCATCATGGGCATTATGGTTACCTCATCATGTGCATTACTGTCAGCTCATCATGGGCATTACAGTCACCTCATCATGTGCATTACTCTCACCTCATCATGGGCATTACTGTCACCTCATCATGGGCATTACTGTCACCTCATAATGGCCATTACTGTCTCCTCATCATGTGCATTACTGTCACCTCATCATGGGCATTACAGTCACCTCATCATGTGCATTACTGTCACCTCATCATGGGCATTACTGTCACCTCATCATGGGCATTACTGTTGCCTCATCATTGGCATTACTGTCGCTTCATCATTGGCATTACTGTCGCCTCATCATGGGCATTACTGTCACCTAATCATGGGCATTATGGTAACCTCATCATGTGCTTTACTGTCACTTCATTATGTGCATTACTGTTTCCTTATCATGGGTATTACTCTCGTATCATCAAGGGCATTATTGTCACCTCATCATGGGCTTTACTGTCACTTCATCATGGGCATTACTGTCGCCTCATCATGGGCATTACTGTCACCTCATCATGGGCATTATGGTCACCTCATTATGTGCATTACTGTCACTTCATAATGGGCATTACTGTCACCCTCACATGTGCCTTACTGTCGCCTCATCATAAGCATTACTGTCGCCTCATCATTAGCATTACTGTCACCTCATCATGGGCATTATGGTAACCTCATCATGTGCTCTACTGTCACTTCATAATGGGCATTACTGTTTCCTTATCATGGGTATTACTCTCGCCTCATCAAGGGCATTACTGTCACCTCATCATTAGCATTACTGTCGCCTCATCGTGGGCTTTACTGTCACTTCATCATGGGCATTACTGTCGCCTCATCATGGGCATTACTGTCACCTCATCATGGGCATTATGGTTACCTCATTATGTGCATTACTGTCACTTCATAATGGGCATTACTGTCACCTCAACATGTGCCTAACTGTCCCCTCATCATAAGCATTACTGTCGCCTCATCATGGGCATTACTGTCACCTCATCATGGGCATTATGGTAACCTCATTATGTGCATTACTGTCACTTCATAATGGGCATTACTGTTACCTCATCATGGGCATCACTGTCACCTCATCATGAGCATTACTGTCGCCTCAGCATGGGCATTACTTTCGCCTCATCATGGGCATTACAGTCACCTCATCATGGGCATATGGTAGCCTCATCATGTGCATTACTGTCAGCTCATCATGGGCATTATAGTCAACTCATCATGGACATTACTGTCACCTCATCATGGGCATTACTGTCACCTCATCATTTGCATTACTGTCGCCTCATCATGGGCATTACTGTCACCTCATCATGGGTGGAATGACTTATTAAAAAATGCTGATACATTTGTCCAGTTATTATGCATGCTGTGCACATATAATGGTAAATACTAAAAAGTTTATTTGCTAATTTGATTTTTCGGTGCTATCGCTCTCCCACTGGGGCTGTCCAAGATCTTTATCCTGTCTGTGTTCGGGAATGTTCTTCATCTACAGAGGAGCAGAAGAGAATACAGGTTCTGCAATTCAGCCACAGACTCCTCAAACCATACAATCCCATTCTTTTGATATTTTGCAGATCTATACATTTGCTGGCACAGGGGAATGGGCTGATTCAGTCGGCCGAAAGCAGTCTCACCAAGTGTTTGAAGTGCCACTGTGATCGCTGGTGTCTAATTTCACAGCCCTGGGAGGACGTGCACCGAATGTGAACTCCAGAGTCCGCAATCGAGCCGCGCTCTCCCTCAGAACTCCTGACAGAAGAACAGATAAAGGGGTCATCATCGACAGCCTGAGAGCCCTGTCTCCACAGACGACAGACACTGAAACCCCTACAGAGTAACACATTAAAATCAGCGTGAGCCGCGTTTGATTCTATGACTATAGAAACATAACTGCAGAAAGTGGCTATGGCACAGCAGTGTTCTTTTTTAATGGGTTAACCCTTTATGCACAGCAAACACGATGAATGGGCCATTCATTAACACCTTATTAACCCTTTCTATCCAAACTTCATACAGCCCATGAATTAGAAAGCACTCACAGACAGGTTCTTTATTAATAGGAGTGAGAGTATATTGATTCATGTGTTTTGTGTTGGGTGCTTGCATAGAGAAATAGAACATTAATAAAAGCAGTGTATATTTTGAAGGAAACAGAAAGCTGTCTTGGTTTTATCCTTTCCTATTAGGGAGGTTACAAAAAAGCTCTTCAATGTGTAGATTTTTTTAAAAAAATCTGTAAGACTTAAAGTATTGAAATCATCTTATGTACTCTCACTGTTAAATGTGAATAACTACAGGGCTATTTGTTTTTTTTTTGTTTGTTTAGGCAAAAATCTTGGAAACCCTTGTGAATAGCCAGTTCCAAGAGTATAAATCAAAATTCCAATTACTGAAGTTTTATGCAAGAAACAGCACTGCATCTCGCATTTTGTATATTTAGCCAAAGAATTTGATACAGTTGATCAAAATGTTACAATATTAAGATTATGAAGTATATGTTTATCAGATGAAGTTGTGAGATGATTTCACAATCGGACTCAATATGTTCAGTTTGAGGGTAATACGTCAGACTCACTGCTCATCGAAAACTGTGTCCCCCAGGGTTTAGTCCTTGGCCCCCTTTTATTTACTATTTTTATAAATTATGTGAGAATAATTGTATCAACTGTCTATTTTTACTTTTTTTCAGATGATTCACTGTTTTACTGTTGTGCCTCAAAATCTGTTTTCTACGATTAACATTGTACAGTAACAATTTCAGCACAGCCTTGCGCTGATGCAGAAAATACTGAACAGGTGGTATATTGACAAAGTCTCAGAAACGTTCAGTACATCTTCACCCTCTTTAGTAAAAAAGCATGGCAAATGCATGAGCTACTTTATATGAACACCTTGGATTTCTCATTGATGGCTGCCTTACTTTCAAATCTCATTAAACACCTGGTGAAGAAAACTAAGGCCTAACTCTAGGTTCCCACTGTCATGATTCCCAGCACGATTTAAGTCAGGGTCTTAATCGTGGAGTAATCGGGTTCCTATAAGATCAGATCTTGAGGTCAGTCGTATTGATCATAGATAAGTGTGAGATGGTTCAAAAATTTCCTTTTCAACATGATTGTCAATCGTGAACATCGTATCAGCTCCTATCCAAACCTGAAATTTCAGAGAAGTTCCACAAAGAATGGCCAATCGTGGCGTTCGTAACGCAGCGCATGACAGACGGAACTAAGCATAAGCTCTCATTTCAGAAATGAACTTGTTTTTCCTTTTGATGCTAAGAAGAGAGTCATGTCTCCCTGTTTCTCTCACTATTAGACCATGGAGACGTAGTATATATATACATACACTCAACAAAAATATAAACGCAACACTTTTGTTTTTGCTCCCATTTGTCATGAGATGGACTCAATGATCTAAAATTCATTCCAGATACACAATATTACCATTTCTCTCAAACATTGTTCACAAATCTGTCTAAATGTGTGATAGTGAGCACTTTTGCTTTGCTGAGACAATCCATCCCACCTCACAGCTGTGCCACATCAAGATGCTCATCAGACACCATGATTAGTGCGCAGGTGTACCTTATACTGCCCACAATAAAAGGCCGTTCTGAAATGTGCAGTTTTCTCTCACAGCAAAATGCCACAGATGGCGCAAGCATTGAGGGAGCGAGCAATTGGCATGCTGACAGCAGGAATGTCAACCAGATCTGTTGCTCAGGCATTGAATGTTCATTTCTCCACCATAGGCCGTCTCCAAAGGCGTTTCAGAGAATATGGCAGTACATCCAACCGGCCTCACAACCGCAGACCACGTGTAACCACACCAGCCCAGGACCTCCACATCCAGCAGGTTCACCTCCAAGATCGTCTGAGACCAGCTACTCAGACAGCTGCTGAAACAATTGGTTTGCATAACCAAAGAATTTCTGCACAAACTGTCTCAGGGAAGCTCAACTGCATGCTCGTCGTCCTCATCGGGGTCTTAACCTGACTCCAGATCATCGCCGTAACAGACTTGAGTGGGCAAATGCTCACATTCGATGGCGTCTGGCACGTTGGAGAGGTGTTCTCTTCACGGATGAATCTCGGTTTACATTGTTCAGGGCAGATGGCAGACAGCGCGTGTGGCGTCGTGTGGGTGAGCGCTTTGCTGATGTCAATGTTGTGGATCAAGTGGCCCATGGTGGTGGTGGGGTTATGGTATGGGCAGGCATCTGTTATGGACGAAAAACACAGGTGCATTTTATTGATGGCATTTTGAATGCACAAAGATACCATGATGAGATCCTGAGGCCCATTGTTGTGCCATACATCCATGAACATCACCTCATGTTTCAGCAAGATAATGCATGGCCTCATGTTGCAAGGATCTGTACACAATTCTTGGAAGCTGAAAATGTCCCAGTTCTTGCATGGCCAGCATACTCACCGGACATGTCACCCATTGAGCATGTTTGGGATGTGCTTGACCAGCGTATACGACAGCGCGTACCAGTTCCCACTAATATCCAGCAACTTCGCACAGCCATTGAAGAGGAGTGGACCAACATTCGACAGGCCAAAATTGACAATCTGATAAACTCTATGCGAAGAAGATGTGTTGCACTGCATGAGGCAAATGGTGGTCACACCAGATACTGACTGGTTCTGAGTCCCCAGACCCCCAATAAAGCAAAAACTGCACATTTCAGGGTGGCCTTTTATTGTGGACAGTCTAAGGTACACCTGTGCACAAATCATGGTGTCTGATGAGCATCTTGATGTGGCACACCTGTGAGGTGGGATGGATTGTCTCAGCAAAGCAAAAGTGCTCACTATCACACATTTAGACAGATTTGTGAACAATGTTTGTGAGAAATGGTAGTATTGTGTATCTGGAATGAATTTTAGATCTTTGCGTCCATCTCATGACAAATGGGAGCAAAAACAAAAGTGTTGCGTTTATATTTTTGTTGAGTGTATATATATATATATATATACGTGGCAATTGTGTGTGCGTGACAATGTACCGTGGAGCACTAAAGTTTCTCTAACTTTAGAGAAACTCACAGGTTATCAGTGAAGAATTTAACGTTATCGTTAATAATCAGCAAAATTGGGCAAGTCATTGTGCTTTATGCTTGTTGTATGACATTTTCACCATGTTTTGCTCTATTTTCTTTTTTTTTGGGGGGGGGGGGGGGGGGTGGCCTGCGCATTCTAACACTTGCATTTCTCAGTCACCTGTTCTGTCACTGAGAGTCTGTAATGGGTATTTCAGTTCTCTATATTAGCCAGGTCTCCTCTGTAAAAGGATTTTGAATCCCTGGTTTTGAAAAAAAAACACCCCAGCTGATTGATTGTGAATCATGATAACACATTAAAGAATGGCTTTGCGCTGGTGAGTTATAAAGGGTTAGAACTCATGAATGGGCTTTGTTGGTTGAGTATAAAACATTAAATAATTGTTTTGCACTGCCTGGTTGTAAAGGGTAATTAGTGTGATTTGAGTTGGTTGATTATAGCACATTAGTTTTGATTGCGCAGACAGTTCTCGAAAGCTGCTCTCCTTCTCGGAACAGAACACAAAACCCAGTTTTCAAGCTGCATTCACAAAACCAAACTTTCACCTCAGAACAGTTCAACTCAACCATTGTCGTCAAATCATGTCCCGAGTTAAAACACACACAGTTCAGTTAAACACACTGAACAGTCACTACAGAAAACACACACACACAAGCAAAAACACACACGCACACACACAAAAACACAAACACACACAAAAAAAAACACACACACACACACACACACACACACACACACACACACACACAAACACATTCACACAAAAACACACACACACACACACACACACACACACACACACAAAAGCACACACACACACACACACACACACACACAAAAGCACACACACACACACACACACAAAAACACACACACACACACACACAAACACATTCACACAAAAACACACACACACAAACACATTCACACAAAAACACACACACACACACACACACACACACATTCACACAAAAACACACACACACACACACACACACACAAAAACACACACACACAAGCAAAAACACACACGCACACACACAAAAACACAAACACACACAAAAAAAACACACACACACACACACACACACACACAAACACATTCACACAAAAACACACACACACACACACACACACACACACACAAACACACACACAAAAACACACACACACACACACACACACACAAACACACACACAAAAACACACACACACACACACACAAACACATTCACACAAAAAAACACACACACACACACACAAAAACACACACACACACACACACACACACACATTCACACAAAAACACACACACACACAAACACATTCACACAAAAACACAGACACACACACATTCACACAAAAACACAGACACACACACATTCACACAAAAACACACACACACACACACACACATTCACACAAAAACACACACACACACACACACGCATTCACACAAAAACACACACACACACACAAACACATTCACACAAAAACACAGACACACACACATTCACACAAAAACACACACACACACATTCACACAAAAACACACAAACACACACACACACACACGCATTCACACAAAAAAACACACACACACACACACACACACAAAAACACACACACACACACACACAGGCTGGGCACGCCTCCACACCAGTCACCAGAGGCTTGTACCATGGATTGTGGGAGATGTACCCTGGTGTAAGGTTGGTGTTTATATACCTTCCACCGCCATGAGGAGAAGAATTCAGTGGGGTTCAGGAAAGGAGAGTACAGTGGAAAGCAAAGGTTGATAAAACATTAGTTCATTTTGAATATCTCTAATATGGAGGGCTGTGAAAACTCACATTGTCCCAAACATCGATCGGACGCTCATCCTGCTGCCCAAAGAGCATCACGCATGTGACTGAGGAGAAGGAGCTGGTGATTGTTGTGGGGCCCAAGGTTGATGGCAGCACATGTGACATGGGCACCACGCTGCCCAGGGACACCAACAATGGCCCGTTGGCCAATCATGCCACGGCCTCTCCTTTTGGTGAGATTAAACACAGCTTCATCCATGTACATGTATTCATGGGGCCTTTCCATTGCATCCAGCTGAAAGACTCTGTAGAAATAGTTTTGTAAGTGATACAGAATGTGATTTAGGCCACTACAGTAAATCACTACTGACAGTAATCAACATTGAATGTGTCTGGATATATGCCAACCTGTACATGCTGGGATCTTTGCTCCCCGAATTGCATTCAAACGGCTCTGTACAGCAATTTCATGTGCAGTCTGTTGCGCTTGAGGACAAACAGAGGCTGACACTGTGGATACCCTCAAATTACATGGTCCTCAATGATATTCTGAATTTCACAGTTTAATGGTGTTGTTCTCACAGACCATATCGACAGGATCTCTTGGCGTGGGGAGTGCAGACCTGTTCTCCCAACCCCGTGTGGCAGTCTACAAAAAAAAAAAAGAGAACATGCAGATACAAAAATATACAGTGAATACTAGGCCTACAGTTTGAGTAGCCCTCCATTTCAATACATTGGCACAGTGATGTACTGAAATATTTACTGCAGTACAGTATATTGTATAGTCATACAGTAATAGCTGTCAACATTTAAATAATTTCAAAAAAGGCAATTACCTGTTCTCTTAATCTTCGGATTATGGTGGACACAGTGACTCTACTGATCTTTGGTTGTACCCTTTGTCCGGCCTCCCTCATGCACATGGACAAGAACACGGTCCATCACAGTAGCTCTGATTTCATCAGATATCACTGTTCTTTGTCTTCGCTGACCAGCTCTCACACCAACTCCTCCTCTCAGATTTCTATCCACTGCAGTGCCTCACAAACCAGTGCTCTCTGAACTGGCTCATAAATGTAGCCTCACATCATTAGCCACAAGTGTGATCAATTTTGAGTTGCTGTGTTGAACCGGTGACACCTGTGCTTTAACTGTGTTGGACTTTTGCCACCTGTGCTCACCATTATGCAACACAGGTGCATCACAATGAAAATGTGTTGGCAAGTTGTGTCTAAACTGGTGAAAAGTCCTGATGGTTTTTTGCCAAAAGAGTGACTGATTCAATCAGTGGGTTCAGGCAACTGAGCATTTGGTGCAGATCATAGGGTTTAGTGTTTTAGCGACTGAAATAAACTGTAATACACTTTGGGTGGTTTCATTACGATTATAAACATATTAAAAAGTTTTGTGCTGAGTGATTATAATAGGGTTGTGACACTTAAATAGCTTAAAGGGCTGTCACACATTAATCAATGCCTCCTGTGCTAGTTGATTATGAAAGGTTATAAGACATTATTGAGTGGACTTTGTCCTAGGAGGTTATGAAGGGTTATAAGACATTATTGAATGGGTTTTGTGCTGAATGCTGATAAAACGGCTGTAATCCATTATTCAATGCCACTGTGCTGGGTGGTTATGATGGGCTATAAGACATTATGGGATGTATTTCGTACTCAGAGATTATGAAGGGTTATGACACTGAATGGGGTTTGTGCTGCGTGGTGATAAAAGGGCTGTGACACATTAATCAATGCCTCTTGTGCTAGGTGATTGTGAAAGAATATGAGACATTATCGAATGGGCTTTGTGCTGGGTGGTTATGAAGGGTTATAAAAGTTATTGAATGGGCTTAGTACTCATGCAGACATATTAGAATGGAGCTTTTCATCCATCTGAAATTGCCTCAAAAACTGCTCAGAAGCACCAATAAAGAACAGATTCCAGCTCCGCACAGCCTGATCTCAGCTTTAGCTGCTACGCTGCTCACACTAGGGACTCACAGTGCCTGATGGGTATTCACACCAACAGGAACAAAGAGAAAGAGAGACAGGCAAGGAGGGGTGGCAGAGAGAGAGAGAGAGAGAGAGAGAGAGAGAGAGAGAAAGAGAGCATAAACACCAAAACAGGATTAACTGTGCAAAGATAACAAATTTGTGCACCCACCCAAATGCCCCCCCATCCTCGTAACTCGCAGACGTAAAACTTATGTTTTTATTTTCTATTTCTTTTATGGATTGTTTGCCTGGCCTCGGGTTGTAATTATATCCCCGATGGCGTTTCGGGGATATTAAGTTTTTGACCCGACCGCCGCCGCCGCACTACGTGTTAACGCGATAACTTCAGTCATATTTCAATTAGAAATTTCAAGTTTTGCACATAGGTAAGTATCATAAAGAGGAAGAACTAATTCGATTTCGGACAATTTACGATTTCTAGATTGGCCACCAGGGGCCAAAAACAGATTTACGTGTTAACGCGATAACTTCAGTAATATTTCAATTAGAAATTCCAAGTTTTGCATATTAGTGAGTATCATAAAGAGGAAGAACTGATTCGATTTCGGACAATTTACGATTTCTAGATTGGCCACCAGGGGCCAAAAACGGAAAAAATCACTGTTTTTATCATATCTCTGGAAATAGTTGTCCGATAGACCTCAAATCAAGTGCAAATGAAAGGTCATGACCTGAGGATATGTCCGTATGACATTATACCTGTTTGGTTCAAAATTTTGACACAAGGTGGAGCTTTGTCACATAAAATTCACCATTTTTGCTATATCTTTGGAACTATTTGTCCAATTGACATGAAACTATGTGCAACTGCAAGGTCATGACCTCACAACATTTCATATGATGATATCATACCTCTATGGTTCAATTTTTTGCCACTAGGTGGCGCTTTGTGATGGAACATTATCATCTTGGCCATATCTTCAGAACCATTTGTCCGATTTACCTGAAATTAAGTTCAAATGAAAGGTCATGACCTGAGGGGCTTTATATTGTATTGGGTCTATTCAAGGATTGGGGAATTGGAGGATTGGGGGTGTTCAGGGATATACCCCAAGCCGTCGCCTCCGACGGCATTAGCCTAGTTTTATCTCAGCGAAGACTGTCTTTACTGTCAGTTCTCTTTCATTGTTTTGGTCCCGGGCTTAATAAAATGAGGCAATAGTCTAGTCCCCATTTTTTTTGGCTGATCGGTCTGTTGCCATGTAATCAAAGCTGCTGCCTATTACAATGTGCTTTTATCTGTGTTAGTATGTACTGTATATGTGCATGAACGCTTTATGAATGAATGTATGTATATATCTTTGTATGTAAAGTACATGCACATATGTACACATGTTTCAATGTATATTCAGTGCACTCCATAAGTACTTACGGAACTAATGACAGAATTTTCACTCCAAACTCCATGAATTCAGAACAGTAAATATAAAGATAAACCAGGTTGTCAGCTTCTATTTGTTTGTTGGTTCATGCATGAGTATTAATCTGCATTTATGTTTGTGTCTATAGTTATGAGGTGCGTTCACATATACTGCTGCATCTGAGACATCTCATCAGAAAATTATAATGACGTTATTTAATAAATTAAATTTCCCACAACGAAAAGTGCCTCCTTCCATCCATGATGTCTCATTTCCTGGGACACAGTTGGACCGATCACCTCCCTCCCTCCTCTTCCTCACTCCAGGCAAAAACGGTGGAAATGTGTCGGGTCTATTGCTCGCACTGCTTATAAATTATGACATTACTTTCATTGCCATCATTATAAATGTTCAGAGTGAGCTCATAGTCAATTGTTCACCTGGATACCTGGGTCTGCTCATTTCCCGCTCTTATGAAAATTCATAAGCTGTGTTAAAGCACTCATAGCTGGCTGGTTACAGTGAAACCTGGTTAATTTTATGGTCAAAGGACTGGGGCATCTGACTATGATGCCTGGACAGCTGGTTAAACAGGTTTACAAACACAAAATAGCCCATAAACCAGCTTAAGAAGATCGCAAAAGTTTTTGTTGGAACCTTCAGCGGGAGAAGAACCCAACGTACCAGAAGGGAACCCACAGGAATGAAAACACAAGCTCTGCATGGAGACTATCTGTGTCAGTGTGGAATCCCACCCTGAATCTCCCACAGTAGAACAACACAGGAAGTTGTTTACAGGAAGTTGTTCTTATGAAGCTAAACCCCCGCTCCTTCATCCATCCCATCTGCCCCTAACCCCACCCTCACGCCACCACAGAGTTCTCTCATGAATGTCACATCTCTCCATGACTTGATAACACCCGGTCAAAAATCCAGCGCATCCCCAAAGACCGGCCACCGCTCAATATCTCCATCCAGCTCATCCTCTTCAAAGGCTCACTCTGCAGGGCTGCCAAGGCCGACAGACGTCTCTCGTGGAGACACAACGGGGAAAAAAAAAAATCAAACATGGACGAATCAAACAGCATTGATCTGCTCGTAGCAGTCCACAAACATCAGGTCCACATCTTTAACAGAATCAAACAAGCACCGAAAACTAATCGAGTAAGCAAAGTTCAGTTGAGTTTGTGAGGGACTGGAGAGATTGTGACTGCATTTACCGTAAATATGCTATTAGACTACCCCAAACAATGCTACAGCTAATCTTACACTCTCAAACCCAAGTACCTGAGGGCATTTACCAAAATTATGTTATTATACTAACCTAAACAATGCTGCCACTAATAATACACACTCAAACCCAAATGCTTGATGGCATTTACCAGAATTATGCTATTATACTAGCCCAAACAATGTTTCAACGAACAACACATGTTCAAACCCAAATGCCATCCACAGATCTACACTACCAGGGTAAGTCTTCATCTGCAAAACTCAGGAATATTTTAACTTTCTCAAATAATATACATATTCTGTAATATAGTGGCATATACTGCCAGAGACATTTCATAAAAATACAGCACATTTTTGGTAGAAAAAAAGTAAAAATTTTTGAAAATAGTTTTTGTCCCCCTTGACACATCTACAATGCTGAAAAAATCAGATACTTTATCTTCATTATGCTGACTGCCAGAAAAACACATGAGTCAATAAACATTCACAATGTAGAGTAAAAACCAACTGGTGCGTTAATACGTGCCATGTATTAAAATCTACATGGAAATGTTGTATTTGCCCATGGACTGTGATATACGTATTTAAGATATAATACTGGATATTAGAAGGCTCAGGTTGAGAGTCCAGGTGCAGGCCCAAAATAGTTAATGATTTCTTGGGACACCAGTGTCCCATCCATGTGGAGGCCTGTAAATAAATACTTAAACGTCACATTTAGAAAAATGCTAATTTGTGACAATGTCAATGCATGACCATACCTCCGTATTCTGGGTCAGGAGCTCCACGATTCCTGCAAAGTGAACCTATTGAAGGGGTGAAATACAGACTTCAGGCCCCGTATTTCGTTACACCCTTAAACTCAAATGGCCGTGTTACCTTCACCCTCAGAGGAAAGAATAACATTTCTTCCTCCTGCCAGAAAAATGCACTTGTGAGCAAATCCAGGAGATTGGAGCAAAATAATGTGAATGACATTTTCTCTGATTGAAATTTCCTCCTTGAAAACTTGCTTGCTTCATCTGTGTATATTTTGTCTACATACATAAAAAAAATTATTCTGACAAATGTTTATGCAAAGAAATGCGTGATGGATATTTATTATCATCAATGGCTGTAAAATATAATCCTGAGATGGTTGTCGGCTGCATTTTATCAAAGGCAGGCGGCTGTGCTTGCCAGTAAGAATTTTATAAACGCTCAGAAATAAAATGCCTAACAGGGACGGCCATTACCACACACCTCCCTCCAATCATTCACTGTCACTGCCTCGGCTACAGACTCGTTATTTGGTTAGAAATGAGCTTTTGCAGGGATGTTAGCAGTTGATGCACGCACAGGACAGATATAAAGACGTCACTCCCCATAATCAGAGCAATGAAGACCACATGTGCTTCTCCCGAACGTCTAATCTCTGGGGAAATGTGCTCATGAATCTCTACCATTAATCAACTAAACGATGGGCAACAAAGGTCAAAAACATGAGAGCAATATGAAATAAGCCTTTAGGTTACCACTACACACACATAACTGGGGTTAAAACCCTCTGTGCTATCCTGAAACACACAAGAACTGGGGTTAAAACCCTCTGTACTATCCTGAAACACGCAAGAACTGGGATTAAAACCCTCTGTACTATCCTGAAACACACATAACTGGGGTTAAAACCCTTTGTGCTATCCTGAAACACGCAAGAATTGGGATTAAAACCCTCTGTACTATCCTGAAACACACAAGAACTGGGATTTAAACCCTCTGTACTATCCTGACACACACAAGAACTGGGATTAAAACCCTCTGTACTATCCTGACACATACAAGAACTGGGATTAAAACCCTCTGTACTATCCGGAAACACACATAACTGGGGTTAAAACCCTGTAGGCTATCCAAAAACACAAATAATTGGAGTTAAAACCATGGGTGCCTTCCTTGAACACACATAACTGGGGTTAAAACCCTGCGAGCTGCCCTCAACCCCTTTCACAAATGGGGGGTGACTGCTTGTGATAATTTAGTTGCATGATCAACTAAAAAAACCGTCTGTCGCAAGCTTTCACAAATGCAACAGGCAGTCGTACAACAAGAGTGATTAGAATCTCAGACAGTCTTACAATGGTCTTACAATGGTAGCACAACGTTGCAAGATTTGATGCGAACTGTCGAACAACAGTCTCATAGTCGTATCACAAACGCTACTGAACACAAGACTCTTCTCTAGACATCCCCAGCACACGTGTGAGTTTGCAACGTTGTTCAACACTCATACCAAGGTCAGTGCGACCTAATGCGACTAGGTTGTTTGCATACGGTTGCGTCTGAATTTCGAACATGTTCAAAAATCAGACACGACCAGTTCCGCCCGCTAGAGACACTGCAATGAGTGCAATACTTTGCAAGACACCCAGTGAGTGCTCGTGCAACACTGCTACAAAAGTATTGCAGGTGGTAGTAAGCTGCTTGCTACCCAATTGTGAAAGGGGCTTAAACACACAATAAGTGGGATAAAAACCCTGTGTGCTGTCCTTAAACACACCATAACTGGACTTAAAACCCAGTGTGCAGTCCTTCAATGCTCATAACTGGGGTTAAAACCCTGTGTGCCTTCCTTGAAAACACATTACTGGGGTTGAAACCCTGTGTGTAGTCCTTAAACACTCATAACAGGGGTTAAAACCCTGTGCGCAGTCCTGAAACACACATAACTGTGGTTAAAACCATTACTCCTTTCCCAACAAAAAGAACCTGGTGCTAGTGCTGCGCTGGTGCCCTTGCCTGTTTTGGTTCAACCCACACACCTCCTCAGAACTTTTTTGCTTTTCCATTGCCAAGGAGCTCAGAGCCACGCGATTACGTCTTCGTACAACGTCAGTACGTCTCTGTATTAGTATCTGCCCCCTGTTCCCGAAAGTCTCCTTCTCGTTAGGATCTTGGTAAGCGACCTTACGATATCGTAAACTGCAACTATTAGGATGGCTTAGGGAACATGGGCCTAGAGCCAGAAAATTAAACTGTATAGTGCTTGCGCTGGTCTTGTTAATCATAATAACTCCACCCCAGCCCCTGATATAATCGATGCTTGGCTCTAGACCAGCAAGGAGCTGGTGCTGCTCTGGCACAATTTTTGAGAGCCAGGAGCTGGTGCTTAGGCTGTGGAAAAGCAAAGAACCAATGCTGCATCAGACTCTGGCTCCAAATTGGCACTGGAACCAGCTCGGTGGAAAAGGGGTAAATGTGTGCATTACTTAAACACACACAACTGGGGTTTAAACCCAGTGTGTTGTCTTGAAACAAACATATCTGGGGTAACTTTAAGCCCTAAAATGCTGAGGTCTAACTTTAAACCGTAAAATACTGAGGTCTTACCATAAGCCCTAAAATACTGAGATCTAACCTTGAACCCTAAAATGCTGAGGTCTAACCTTAAACAATAAATACAGAGGTCTAAATTTAAGCCCAAAAAAATGCTCAAAACAGAGGTCAAAACTAAAGCCCTAAAATACTGAGGTCTAACCATCAGCCCTAAAATGTTGAGGTCCAACTAAAATACAGAGGTCTAATTTTAAGCCCAAAAATGCTGAGGTCTAACCTTAAGCCCTAAAATACTGAGGTCTAACCATAAGCTCTAAAAGAGGTAAAACTTTAAGCCCAAAAAATGCTGACGTCTAACATTATTTCCTAAAATTCTGAGCTCTAGCCTTAAGCCTTAAAACACTGAGTCTAACTTGAAGCCCTAAAAATGCTGAGGTCTAACCATAAGTTCTAAAATACAGAAATATAAATTTAAGCCCAAAAAATACTGAGGTCTAACCTAAAGCTCTAACCATGAGCATGAAAATACTGAGGTCTCACTTTTAACCCTAGAATACTGAGGTCTAACCTTAAGCCCTAAAATACTAAGGTCTCCCAAAAATACTGAGGTCTAACTTTAAGCCTGAAAATACTGAATTCTAACTTTAACCCCTAAAATACTGAGGTCTAACCATAAGCTCTTAAATAAAGGGGTCTAACTTAAAGCCCTAAATTGCTGAAGTGATGCGAGATCAGGAAGACACCAAATGCGAGATGGAAGGGAAAGGGAATTTATTGAAATTAAACAAAACTGGCACGAGGGCCAACAAAAATCTTGGCCCAAAGGGTTGCAAAATACAAACTAAGGAGAGCTTCACAGAGCTGAGAACTAAGATCAGAAAACGACAAAAAACAAAAGCCACTGGAAACTCCAGGAAGATAAACAAGAACAGAAATGAATAACGAGACTAAGGCTATTAATAAGACTAGGCTTGGAAAACAAAAACGCCATATACAAAAAGCCAAGAACTGTGGTCATGAAAAGCACATGAACCTAGGACATGAAACTAGCAATGGAACTTGATCAAGACTTGGGAACATGAACTTGCCAACAAGAACTTGAAACACTGTCTGCCAGCCAACTTCCACCGCATCCAGATAAAGGCTAAGAAATGAAGACACGAGGGGCAACACCTGGAGAAGGAGAAACAAGAGGCATGGCAAGATCATTGGACATGGACAAAGATTGGTGGACAAGACTTGCTCATTAAGAGAATGAGCGTGCTCAGCTTAAGTACCAATTAAGTATGCAGTTTGGAAGCAAGCATGAATGTTAAGAACAGAAAAGCACAGCAAGACTTGAAATAGCAAAGCAGGAATCATGACAATAAACTCCCTGTCTAAATTAGTAATATTAGTAATGTGCCTGTCTAAGAATTACACCAACCCAGTGAGTGTTAGTAAATGTTAGTAACTTAAAAACAGTTAATTGTCAATTAAGCTTAGGCAGCCCTGAATCCAGTACAGCACAGAAGGAAGGGGGGAAATACCAAAGCCAACCAGAGCTCTGAAATGTGCAACAACGAAGGCACGGGGCGGAACGCAGACAAGCGGTGGAGTGGCATGGCAGACCTGGCAAAAACAAAATCATGGAAAAGTAAAAACATGGACAATAAACATGAATAATGACATGCTTGATCCTAATACAAGAAACTGTTAAAACTGTGACATGAACTATGACTGGAGTATGGAATCTTGAACATGAAACTGTTAAAATCATAAATCATAAATCATAAATGAACACAACATGAAGTCTAACCTTAAGCCCTAAAATACTGAGGTCTAACCATAAGCCCTAAAATGCTGAGGTCTAACTTTAAACCCTAAAATACTGAGGTCTAACCATAAGCCCAGAAATGCTGAGGTCTAATATTAAGCCCTAAAATACTGAGGTCTAACCATAAGATAAAAAATACAGAGGTCAAACATTCAGCCCCAAAAATGCTGAGGTCTAACATTATTACCTTAAATACTGAGCTCTAGCCTTAAGCCCTCAAACACTGAGTCTAACTAGAAGCCCTAAAATGCTGAGGTTTAACCATAACCTCTAAAATACAGAGGTATAAATTTAATCCCAAAAAACACTGAGGTCTAACCTCCAGCCCTAAAATACCGAGGTCTAACTTTAAGCCTGAAAATACTGAGGTCTAACCATAAACTCTTAAATACAGAGGTATAACTTTAAGCCCTAAAAATGCTGAGGTCTAACTTTAAGCCCTAAAATGCTGAGGTCTAACCTTAAGCCCTAAAATACTGAGGTCTAACCATAAGCCCTAAAATACTGAGGCCTCTCCTTAAGCCCTAAAATACTGAGGTCTAACGTTAAGCCCTCAAATAATGAGGTCTAATCATCAGCTTTAAAATACAGAGGTCAAACTTTAAGCCTTAAAAATGCTGAGGTCTAACCTGAAGCCCTAAAATACTGAGGTGTAACCTTAAGCTCTAAAATAATGAGGTCATACTGTAATCCCTAAAATAATGAGATTAAACCTTAAGGCCTAAAATGCTGCGGTTTAACCTTAAGCCCAAAAAACTGAGGTCTAACGTTAAGCCCTAAAATAATGAGGTCTAACCTTTAGCCCTAATATGCTGAGGTCTAACCTTAAACCCTAAAATAATCAGGTCTAATCAAAAGCTCCAAAAGACTGAGGTCTCACCTTAAGCCCAAAAATACTGAGGTCTAACTTTAAGCCTTTAAATGCTGAGGTCGAACCTTAAGCCCTAAAATACGGAGGTCTAATTTTAACCTCTAAAATATGGAGGTCAAACTTTAAGCCTTAAAAATGCTGAGGTCTAACCTAAAGCCCTAAAATACTGAGGTGTAAACTTAAGCTCTAAAATAATGAGGTTTTACTGTAATCCCTAAAATAATGAGATTAAACCTTAAGGCCTAAAATATTGAGGTCAATTCTTAAGCCCTAAAATGCTGCGGTCTAACCTTAAGCCCTAAAATCCTGAGGTCTAACCTTAAACCCAAAAAACTGAGGTCTAACGTTAGGCCCTAAAATCCTGAGGTCTAACCTTAAGCCGAAAAAACTGAGGTCTAACGTTAAGCCCTAAAATAATGAGGTCTAACCTTAGCCCTAAAAGACTGAGTTCTCACCTTAAGCCCAAAAATACTGAGGTCAACTTTAAGCCTTTAAATGCTGAGGTCGAACCTTAAGCCCTAAAATACGGAGGTCTAATTTTAAGCCCTAAAATACTGAGGTCTAACCATAAGCTCTTAAATACGGAAGTCTAACTTTCAGCCGTAAAATGCTGAGGTCTAACCTTAAACCCTAAATTACTGAGGGCTCATCTTAACCCTAAAATACTGAGGTCTACTTTTAAGCCCTAAAATACTGAGGCTTCCCCTTAAGCCCTAAAATACTGAGGTCTAACCATAAGCTCTAAAATACTGAGGTCTAACCATAAGCTCTAAAATACAGAGGTCTAACTTTCAGCCGTAAAATGCTGAGGTCTAATTTTAAGCTCTAAAATACTGAGGTCTAACCATAAGCTCTAAAATACGGAGGTCAAACTTTAAGCCTTAAAAATGCTGAGGTCTAACCTAAAGCCCTAAAATACTGAGTTGTAACCTTAAACTCTAAAATAATGAGGTCTAACCATAAGCCCTAAAATAATGAGATTAAACCTTAAGGCCTAAAATATTGAGGTCTATTCTTAAGCCCTAAAATGCAGCGGGCTACCCTTAAGCCATAAAATCCTGAGGTCAAACCTTCAGCCCAAAAAACTGAGGTCTAAGGTTAAGCCCTAAAATAATGAGGTCTAACCTTTAGCCCTACAAGACTGAGGTCTCACCTTAAGCCCAAAAATACTGAGGTCTAACTTTAAGCTCTAAAATGGTGAGGTCTAAACTTAAACCCTAAAATACCGAGGTCTTCCCTTAAACCTTAAAATACTGAGGTCTAACCTTGAGCCTCCAGCCATACCGCTGAAAGCCAGGCCACGATAGTAAGAGCCGGTTCATGAGAGCGTCTCAGTGTGGCGGCTTCGGGTCCCTGCAGGTTCTCGTTACAATGGGCTTGAGAGCTCATTACCTTATGGGAGAAATATTGGTACTTACAGCTCTGAACTCATATCTGAGGACAGCGGGAAATATTTTTCATTACTGTCGACCTCCAACATGTTGGTGGATTTGTGGCAGTGTGCTTAATTTAACTGTATGTGTGCGTGTGTGTGTGTGTTTGTGTGTGTGCGAATCCTAACTATACCTCCCCCGGGTCAGTCCAGGATAGACTCAGAGTGGCATATTAGCATTCGAGGCACATTGAGGAGGGAGCGGGGAAAACCAATCAGAGGGCAGATTTTTCTGGTGCTGGGAGCGCCTCTCTTTGCTCTGTTCCTCTACCTCCACCTCTTTCACACATGCACACACACATAGCCACATACGCGCGCACACACACACACACACACACGCACACACACACACACACAAGCAACTCATTTTATGCTGAGGCATTGCATATAAACTACAGCACCTTTATACTTCCCTCCATGAAGCAGATCTCCGGCCCATCCTGCTGGTTTTCACTGGTTTTCCCAACAAACCTCACCTCATGCAGCAGGAGGAGCAGTGCTGCCCAGCCCTGCTCCTGGATTCCTACTATCCTCCAGGTTTTTACTCCAACCATAGTTAACAGCTTCAGTGAGGGCAAATGATGGTTAAAATGGAGAGGAGCCAAAGTCAGGGTCTCTGGGAAGAACATCGAGCAGCCCTGCTTAATTTCTTTGCTTTTCATTCTAATGGCTTTGTTTTATCAGCTGTACTTCGTTTTTCGCTATTGCATGCCAGTCTCTAGTGTCGGTCCATAATTCTAGGGCACAGAAGATGCTGTGCTCGGCTGTAGTGAATCATAATTAATTACGACATAAAGCAGTCTCACGCAGAGACCATAAATAAGCTGTTTAATTACATTTTCAGTCCTAGCAGGAAGAGAAGTCCCATTTTAGTAACAGCAAAGACCCTAGCAATCCTCTCTCAGCGATGCCAGTAGACATTTCTATGGAGAAAAACGCCTTGCATAAAATTAGAGCATATAATAGCAATAATGGCAAATGAGTTTAGTTTCAGACAAATACAAAGTACATCTCTTTCGAGGGAAAATCTTGCCTGAAGTTAATTCTCAACATCTTCAAAATAAGGAGAATACAATTATAAAGTGATTTATCATTCTGTGAGGAAAGAAGAGCTGAAATTTTTGAAAATGTGGCAAAAAGAGTTTTTATTTTACACAATCATTTTGAGAAGAGTAGTTGAATACTGTATGTCTAGTATTAACACTCATGTAGAATAGTCACATGCATTATAGTCACATGCATTTAGGCATGTAGAAGAGAGAACGGGTAAAACTAAGGTATTGTGGAGTAAATCAGGGTGGTTTAGGCCTTCTAACTCAGGGCAGTGATTGTGCCAAGAGGTTGGGGGCTGGGGTTCATAGTATTGTTGGCAAAGTGGCCTTCCTGCCCTGGAGTTAAACCTGCAGGTGCAGAGACCTCACCAAGACGAAAATTAAACCTGCAGGCACTGCGGCCCTAAACCTGCAGTGTTATGGCCCCAATTCGTTATTCCATTTACAACAACAGCAACAGCAAGGGATGACAGACACAGTTTTTAAAACTTATACACATTTAATTAACAAAGACAATAACAACTAACTAATCTACTATCTACAACTAATGACCAAGATTGATTAACAAAAACAGAAATATTTACAGTCCCTTATGTGGGTTTCTTGGTGATGTCCTGGGTGAGGAAAATGCTCTAACACAGGCAAAAATCCACAAATAAATTTCACAGGTCTTGAGCAGAATGACAGGTCTGGTCACATGTATCCTTCTCCTTGCAATTTCTCCTACTACTCCACTCCCTCCATTTTCCTCCTTATAAACTCTTTTGCAGACCCTTCCCACATTTATACTTTTTTATTTTTATTTTCTGGGACTTGTCCCCAGACATGCCCGAAACATGTCCAAACATAGCTCCAATCTGGGCTTAAGAAAAAAAAGGTAAATGCTGCCATCTAGTGGCCTCTATTCACATTACAGCAGGCACTGCAGCCCTCTAGGACTGGATTTAAATCTGCAAGCACTGCAACCCTCCAGGATTGGAGTTAAATCTGCAGGCACTGAGACCCTCCAGGACTGGAGTTAAACCTGCAGACACTGCGGCCTTCCAAGACTGGAGTTAAACCTGCAGACACTGCGGCCTTCCAGGACTGGAGTTAAACCTGCAGACACTGCGGCCTTCCAGGACTGGAGTTAAACCTGCAGACACTGCGGCCTTCCAGGACTGGAGTAAGTCTTTTTGGGATTGGGTAGCCTGAAAGCCCCTGGAAGATGAGCTGAATGAATTTTCAGTAATGGTGAAATCCTGCCAGACTAAATCAGCTTCTCCCAAATTTTACAACTCCAGCTGATATCAAAATTCATTTTCCACAAGTTTTTGCATCACAGGTCAGATTCCATGCCTGGGTTTTATTTTATCTTTGAAAATGTATGTTTAAAAAAAAAAAAAATCAAGCAAAGCCTTCGCTTTATTTTTTATGCTGGAAATACACTCACACAGACGGTTACACAGACCCCCGCGAGCACACACACGCACGCACGCACGCACGCACGCACGCACGCACGCACGCACGCACGCACGCACACACACACACACACACACACACACACACACACACACACACTCTCAGCAGTCACGATCCAGGGAGAATCCCCCGGCGATTGGAGCAAATGATTGGCTGTTTAGTGGAGCTGCACTCATCTGATTGGCTGCTAAGTAGAGCTTCACTGATCTGATTGGCTGCTTAGTGAAGCAGCACTGATCTGTATGGCTGAGGATTTAGCCGATTTAAATTTTAAACAGGCCTCCCCACTGGGAGCCATTATTCCTTCTGTGTTTGGCCCCTGGGGGCCGCACCCGAAGGCCTTGTGTTGGTGAGTTGGTGGCTAGCCCTCCTGTGGCGGGGAGGCCATAAATCCACCGAAGGCAGGCTGCCAGAGGGGGCAGCGGTAAATTCTGCCGAGGCCTCGCTGCACGGCGCCCGTCCGCTTACCGTCTGGCTGACTCCTCTAAGTGTGTGTTTACTCAGGGAAAACACACACTCGTATGCCCAGGCTCCTCGCCCTCGCCGTTTCCTCAGATTTTATGATTTGCCTTCACTGCTAACATCAGCGGTGCTGCCCATATAAACTACAATTCGCCTCCATGGCCACGGATGAGTAACTTTAAGAGAACTGCTCTTTACCGTGTTCTTTGCGAGCGTAAATAATCTGCTTGATAAATATATTGTTCATGTCTTAATGCAGCGCACATTTTGCGGAGCCAGGTTAATTACACACACAAAATGAAAAAGTCATGGTGCCACTATTCTCCTCCTCGCAAATTTATTAATTTCATTCACAAACACACCAATAAAGTCTGTCCCCTCACTCAAGACTGTCACTTTAGGGATTTATTTTTTCAAAATCATATTCCAAATCCCTATTGAGTCGAGGTCTTATTGCCACATTATTTTTTTCTGAATGTATAGTATCCTGTGTCAGGACACGAAACATGAGGAAAAAAAATCTTAATTTATGCATCAAAAAAGTCAGGCAAATCCTAGAGTTCTGTTTGCTAAGGACAGTGAAAAGATAGATAAATAAAAAATGAAAAAGCGAGGAGAGTGCCTGTCATGATACACTTCAATGAAAGGCATTATTGCTGCTCTCCATTCTGATGGGAGATGCTTGTTTTCTCTTCATTTCATATTCCTATCACAGCTCACCACCGAGCCTCCGGAGCAACCCCAGTGAGGTCTCACATCCGAATAAAAACCACACCAGCCATTTACTACAGAAGAAGAAAGCTCTGTTTCATCCGTGAAAAATTTAGTGAAGATGTGCACTGATTGACCCAAAGAAAATGAGTGGACCATCCTGAGGGGAGTGGAGGTGACCCAAGGTTCATTGCTCAGTAGCAACCCCCGCTAGTTGCTCAGGCACTCGCGGTCTGCATGAATTGAGCAAGGTCAGCTGCCGCAGTACCGCAAGGGCACAGCCTGGTTTTGGAGCGGATAAATCAGGGCGAATCAGGGTTTGATTCTCGAGGGCTTGATTTAAATGGGACCCTCCCGGCATCAGCGTAATCACTGACGCGGCGCCGAGCAAGTCATGACATCAGACTAACTCATCACGGCAGGGTACCGTCACATGATGATTTCTGCAGAACTGTACAAAATTCACTCTTTCGGCTGTGGGATTTCCTGCGTTAAATTGTGTTGCCATGGCTCCCACCGCCCCAAGTCGTTTCGATAATGTTTCACAGCAGCGCAGAACACCGAGTGCTGGACGTCTGGCCATAGGGAGAAAGGGAAAGAGGTTTTATCACACTGTCGTCTAAATTCGGAGACATTTTTAATGCAGAACGTCCCCCCACTGACGCCGATAATGCTGTAATACATTACGGCTGACAGATCAGCATCAACCACCTCGTGAAAAAGTGTTCAGAAAAATGCAAAAGACCAGCGAAATGAATTCGCTCTCACCACAGGCTTCCGAAAGCACTCCTCTCCAGACAAGTACATTTTATCTTCCAAAATATCAGACAGCTCTTTGAAGTAAAAACTCAGCGGAAATCATTGTTAAAGACCAAAGGCTGATTTTCATTTCAGTTTCAATTGAAATAAAAAGAGGAGAGCCACACTGATTTGGTGGAGAGAAGCTGTATGATTAGCTGGTCTAGAGACAGGATGTGAGAGTTTGAAGGCAGGGAAATGCTGGGCTGAACTGCGTTACACTGTGCAGCAGAACCTCTGAAATCACCTGAGAATCATCCAGGTTCTCAGAGCTCTGCAGGTGAGTGTGTGAGAGAACCAGAATCGACCCAGTTTGTGAGAGATTACCACTGTTCTCCGTGTCCTCATGCTGTGAACAGAATCCCTTTGTTTTGTTCAGGATTACTGCTTTTTTCCCAGCCGGGTCAAACAGATTCTCCGGAATCAAGCTTCACAAACTGGCCCTGAGGCGACTTCGTTTCTGAAAGTTCATTCCTGCGGAAATCATGTGATGAACGATCCCCACTCTTACCTGTCCGTGTCACCTGGGCACTTCAAAGCTGAAAGATCAGCTGATTCGGTGGTGAAAGACAAACACAGCTAAAGCCTTATTCTGCTCCTGAAACCTGGCTGAGAGAGTCAGGTCACATTCTGCCTGCAGTCAGTTCATTTCAGACTCATTCAGGTGAGCAGCTGAGCGCTGCCACACTACAGACAGTTCTGTGCGAGATTCTGAAACACAGACGAGTGTGGGTGTGATATCAACACTGAGCGCCAGAAATGAATGTGACATTAAGTTTGGCGAATGACACCCGGATAATTCTATTTAAATATGCAAATAAGTTTCTCTGTGAAATTTGAGTTGCAAAGTAAGTATTGTTTGTGTCATTAAGTTTGAGTTCATAAGTTGAAGAACGACAGTAAATATATTTATTTTGCACTGATGAGATAAAGAGCACAGCTTCAGGCTTCCTGCAGTTATTATATTTTGTGAAATATGATATGATTAATATTTTAAGTTGAGTAAGAAGTGGAGAGGAAAGTTAAACGGAGTCGGCCGCCGTGACACATGCCAAACAGATCAGCCAGTTTCCACGGCGATGACTCGTTGGCTCTAATTCAATTGTAAAAATCCCACTTTGACATCACAAAACAGCTCATTCTAACCCAATATGACATCACACAAAACAATCCATTCTGACATCACAGCAGTGCTCAGATTGTCATCATGCACTAGTGCATTATGGGAGGTAACAGCATACAAGGTTGATCCTCGGCACCATGACTGTTTTGCAAACTTCAACAGAGATTGAAAATATGCCACACGAATGGGCTTGAGGGGAATCGTTTTCCCACGATGCATTGCATTACTGCCAGGGGGAGATGGATGTGGGCGGGAAACCACAAGATGCGGGCAAAATTGTCCGGTTAAAAAACAAAAGGATTATTTTTGCAAAAATGGCTCTGAAAGCTGAAGACATGCTTCTCCAAAATTACGCGACACAATCCTCTCAGCATTCGCCCACACACACAGTTCCAGCTCATTATCGTGTGACAGGCCTCGCGGCACGGAGATCTCGGGGAGCTCTGAAAATCAGAGGTGCCCACAGGTAACCTGCTAAAAGCTTTTGCTCGCAGACAGATTGGGTCTGTCTTAATTCAGGCCAAGTGAGGGGATTGATTGGAGCAGCCTTGGCAAGGAGGAAGGAGAGAAAGATGGAGAGATTGATGAAGAGAGAGAGAGATTGACAGCAGAATTCATTGTGCTAGAGCAAAACCTCAGGTCAGAGGATATTACACCTGAAGGCCATTAAATCATCATAATGCAAACACTCACCTCAATAAACAGTCCTTATATAATCAATTTGTTGTATTTCACAGCACAAATAGCACATTTTCATGTAAAAGTGTATATTTCTGAACAAAATCACACTTAAAGATCCAAAAGAGCGAAACATTAATAAAATATGAAGCGCTCGTATGCAACAATCATAAGATATTACGCATATTAAACAACAAACACTAAAAACGCAATCATTTTTTAGCTATGTGAGGATGAATGGGGAATTAATATCTTTGCAAGATGATTTCAGTCTCAGTTGGAATTTCGTGTTTAGTGAAGATAATGACATGGGGAAATAAAAAAGAAATGTTAAATGGTTGCCTAAATCATCCCACGGAACAGGCATTGGGAGACTCCAGGGAAGTGTGAGGTCATTAAATGCCACTTCAGTCCATTACCAGCCAAACAGAGACAGCTTTTAATAAAATAGACCCCTCTGTCCAAGAGGAGCAGCTTATTAAAACAGACCCCTCGGTCTTAGATGAGCAGATTGTTTTAATAAGAGTTTCACTTCACAGACAAAGGAGTTTGTTTTAATAAGAGCAGCTCGTCTCAGACAGAGGAGTCTGCTTTAATAAGAGCGGCTCGCCTCAGACAGAAGAATCTGTTTTAATAAGAGCAGCTTGTCTCAGACAGAGGAGTCTGTTTTAATAAGAGCAGCCCGCCTCAGACAGAAGAGTCTGTTTTAATGAGAGCAGCTCGTCTCAGACAGAGGAGTCTGTTTTAATGAGAGCAGCTCGTCTCAGACAGAGGAGTCTGTTTTAATAAGAGCAGCTCATCTCAGACAGTGTAATCTGTTTTAATGAGAGCAGCTCGTCTCAGACAAAAGAGTCTGTTTTAATAAGAGCAGCCTGCCTCGGACAGAAGAGTCTGTTTTAATGAGAGCAGCTCGTCTCAGACAGAGGAGTCTGTTTTAAAAAGAGCGGCCTGCCTCGGACAGAAGAGTCCATTTTAATAAGAGCAGCTCGTCTCAGACAGATGAGTCTGTTTTAATAAGAGCAGCTCGTCTCAGACAGAAGAGTCTGTTTTAATAAGAGCAGCTTGCCTCGGACAGAGGAGTCTGTTTTAATAAGAGCAGCTCGTCTCAGACAGAAGAGTCTACGGTAATATTACCCGGCGAGACTGCTTATCGACAGTCCTGGGTGTATCTCCTGGGCGATATCGGTCTAACGTGGCAGAACATACATTGATACTCGGGACACTGAAAAACATTAATGCGGAAAAGCAGAATCAGGAACTCACTAAACATGTCCCTGCAATCATCATGTTCTGTGGGGGTAAACATTCACTGTATCTCGGCTATATTTTTCGCCTGGCATATGAATGTTGCTTCACTCTTCGGGTAAAATACCCTTTGCTAGGTATCTATGAGGCATTATACAGCGATACAACTCCGAGGGGTTTAAAGATGGATCCAGCTGCGATTCTCCCTCATGATCAGTGGAGCCCCAGTCAACACTCAGGGATGCTCATGCCACAGCGACATCTACAGATGAGCGAGTCTCACATGTTCAAAAATGGCTTAAATCTGGAAAAATGGAGCAAACCGCGTTACAAGACTCTTCCCGCACCAGTGTTTAATGCCCATGTGCAGACCTGCGGAGGAGAAAAATGGCCTCCGACAGGAGGACACATGGAGTACTCCTCAATTCATAGCAGGACTTTGATCCATCAAAAGGCGTGAGATGTTCTTTGAGGGTGAGTAGAGTATGGGCCAATCACAGAGCAGCGGCAAAGCATGCATGAGCCAATCCCACTGAAGGTGGGCCATCGAGAGCCAATCAGCCACAGAAACAAAGAAAGCATGGACCAATCAGAATAAAGCAGAGCAGCGGCAATGTGAGCACAGGAAAGTGACAATAACGTAGGGCAACTGCAGTGAACCAGTGGGCCAATCAGAGAGCAGCCACTACTACAACAGCAAGTGCGGGCCAATTACAACAAAGCATTACGGCAGCACTGTGAGCGAGGGCCAATCACAGTGCAGCAGGGCAGCTCTCATGTAAGTGAGGGCCAATCACAGTGAGACAGGGTGGCTCCTGTGTGAGCAAGGGCCAATCACAGTGAAGCAGGGCAGCTCTCATGTAAGTGAGGGCCAATCACAGTGAGACAGGGCGGCTCCTGTGTGAGCAAGAGCCAATCACAGTGAAGCAGGGCAGCTCTCGTGTAAGTGAGGGCCAATCACAGTGAAGCAGGGCGGCTCCTGTGTGAGCGAGAGCCAATCATAGTGAAGCAGGGCGGCTCCTGTGTGAGCGAGGGCCAATCAAAGTGAAGCAGGGCGGCTCCTGTGTGAGCGAGGGCCAATCACAGTGCGGCAGGGCAGTGGAAGTTTGTCACATTTGAGTGAAACGGTGACCCAGTCCCCACTGATTAAAGAGCTTTCGCTCTTTAATCCACCACACAATTAACGATAATTGCCAGGGAAATGTCACCGAGAGTTTTACTCCTCCCGTTTAAGCTCAAAATGTGACAGCAGGACAGAACACAGTTACTCCCGTTCAAAGTCCAAATGAGACAGCAGGACAGAGCATGATTCTTCCCGTTTAACGTCCAAATGTGACAGCAGTCTGCCGAATTCGCTGGCGATGGCCATCAGCAGAGACGATATTTGTGATCTCAGTGATGAATTCCTCCCATGACATTCTCCAAGGGCTCGTTCACGCCGGTGAAATTACACCCGTAACGATTCATCATGCCGTCATTATCCCTGTGCTCTTTTCAAAACTGCTTCCCTCGAAAAGAGAAAAACTCCGGCATGTATACGGCGCCCGTTAACACTCTCTCTCAGTCCTGACAGCGCTGTTGAGCTGCTGTGCGGGTCCATTTCAGTCTCTGTCATGTCATATTTTCCAGGGCTGAGAGCAAAAAAATGCGTAAATCTCTTGTTTTGCAAACTTCACTGGATAAGTTTTGGTTTTGTGTATTTCCCATACACATGCTCACATTGCTCCCTGAGATCTGTTCTGTTCAGTGGAAAACATGGACGCTGTGATGTCACTGCAGATGGAGGCCGTCTCTCGTGGGGTCGGTGATGATGATTTGGGGGGCCTGGTTAACAGCGGAACAGGGCCTTGTGGGATTTAAATGTTTAATTTGGGGCCCTGAACCTGATTGAATAACTGATGTCAAAGGATCAGCACAGCTATTGGGCCCTTACACAAAGGATGGGCTTTGTATACTAAAAAGAACGTTGCTTTAGACCAAAGCCATCAGCTAAATACATTTTATATAAAATAATACCATGAATGAACATCATGTAATACTCTGATTAATTTTAGTAAAATATTCTGACTGTACTGTAATATTCTGAGTACAATGCAAGACAATGTCTGAATCTGACATAGTATTCTGAGTGAATATAATGTAATGCTCTCACGGAGTGTAATGTAACATTATGACAATGTAATATTCCGCTCTGACTGAATACACTGTTATAATGTAATACTATGACTGAATGCAATGTACGAGCCCAATTCCAAAATAGTTGGGACAAAGTGTAAATTGTGAATAAAATGAAAACGGAATGACTTTCAAATCACACCAGCCAGTATTTTGTTTACAATAGAACAGAGATAACATAGCAAATGTTGAAACAGAAATTTTACAATTTTATCCACAAAATGAGCTCATTTCAAATTTGATGGCTGCCAAAGGTCTAAAAAAAGTTGGGACAGGGGCCTGTTTACCATAGTGTAGCATCCCCTCTTCTTTTTAACACAGAGTGGAGGCGTCTGGGCATTGAGGAGACAAGTTTCTTGAGTTTAGCCTTTGGAATTTGATCCTACTCTTGTTTAATACAGGCTTCCAGCTGCTGGAGAGTTTTGGGTCTCTTTTGATGGCCTTTTAGTTTAATTCTGCACCAAATGTTCTCAATCAGTGAAAGATCAGGACTGCAGGCAGGCCAGTTCAGCACACGGACTCTTCTACTACGAAGCCATGCTGTTGTAATAGCTGCAGTATGTGGTTTTGCATTGTCCTGCTGAAATACACAAGGCCTTCCCTGGAATAAATGTCATCTGGAGGGGAGCATATGTTGCTCTAAAACCTTTACATACCTTTCAGCATTCATGGTGCTTTTTGAAACATGCAAGTGTCCCTCACCATATGCACTAATGCATCCCCATACCATCAGAGATGCTGGCTTTTTTACCGAACGCTGATAACAGGAGGGGTGGTCTTTCTCCTCTTTAGCCCGGAGGACACGACGCCCATGATTTCCAACAAGAATGTAAAATTTGGACTCATTTGATCACAGGACACTTTACCACTTTGCGACAGTCCATTTTAAATGAGCCTTGGCCCACAGAACACAGTGGCACTTCTGGATCATGCTCAACAATTGCTTCCTTTTTGAATGATAGAGTTTTAGGTGGCATCTGTGGATGGCACAGCGGACTATGTTTACAGACAGTGGTTTCTTGAAGTATTCCTGGGGCCATTTAGCAATGTCAATGACAGAATCATGCCGGTGAGTGATGCAGTGGCTTCTGAGGGCCAGAAGATCACGGGCATCCAATAAAGGTCTTCGGCCTTGTCCCTTACGCACAGAGATTTATCCAGTTTCTCTGAATCTTTTGATGATGCTATGCACAGTCGATGATGAGACCTTCAAAGCCTTTGCAATTTGAGGTTGAGGAACATTCTCTTATACATTCTGATCTTATAGCTGATTCTCTTATATATTAATTGCTTTTTCAGCCCTTTTTTGCCTGTGTCCCAACTTTTTTGAGACCTGTTGCAGCCAGAAAATTTGAAATAAGCTCATTTTGTGGATAAAAATGCAAAATGTCTCCGTTTCAACATTTGAAATGTCATCTATGTTCTATTGTAAATAGCAAAGCATATTGACTTGTGATCTGAAATTCTTTGCATTTTGATTTTATTCACAATTTACACTTTGTCTCAACTCTTTTGGAATTGGGGCTGTAAGTCTGAAAATAATGTCATACATTGACAGAATGAAATTGAGTACTCTGATTAAATGTAATACCCTGACTGAATGTAATGTAATACTCTGACTGAATGTAACATAATACTCTAACTGAATGTAATGTAATACTCTGAATAAATACATACAGTAAATGTGTGATGTCAGCTTCTGCCCAGTCGTTGGGGAAGGCCCCGTGTAAACCGCCGGACAGAGAGTAGTAAAAATCTCCACGGCGACAGCTGCAGATAACACAAATAACACAAATAACTGTAATAAAGCGCAGCAATTACAGCTGGTCAATAATCAGGGCCAGGCAGGAGGCAGGAGAGTAATTAAGACTGGTCGTAATTAACCCGAGTTTGTCGCAGGAAGTAATTAGGCCCTGAGTTTGTCCTGGCACAGCAGTGTCAGAGACAGCAGCTGTTTAAGAGTCGCTCACCCTGATGCAGGATGGCAGAGAGAGGAGCAGGAGTCACGGCGGCTGCATTTATGGGATGCAGGGTCTTTGGGAGCTGTGTTAGGGGTTGGTGCATTTTGGGGAGCCGTGTTTAGGGGGTGCTGGGTTTTAGGGAGCTGTATTTAGAGGGAACAGGGTTTTGGGGAGCTGTGTTAAGGGGGTGCAGGGTTTTGGAGAGCTGTTTTTAGGGGGTGCTGCATTTTGGGGCATTGTGTTTAGGGGGTGCTGAGTTTTAGGGGGCACAGGGTTTTGAAAAGTTGTGTTTAGGGGTTGCTGGGTTTAAGGAAGATCTGTGTTTAGGGGCTGCTGGGTTTTGGGGAGCTGTGTTTGGGGTGCTGGGTTTTGGGGAGCTGTATTTAGAGGGAACAGGGTTTTGGGGAGCTGCGTTAAGGGGGTGCAGGGTTTTGGAGAGCTGTTTTTAGGGGGTGCTGCATTTTGGGGCACTGTGTTTATGGGGTGGTGAGTTTTAGGGGTCACAGGGTTTTGAAAAGTTGTGTTTAGGGGTTGCTGGGTTTAAGGAAGATCTGTGTTTAGGGGCTGCTGGGTTTTGGGGAGCTGTGTTTAGGGGTGCTGGGTTTTGGGGAGCCGTGTTTAGGGGCGCTGGGTTTTGGGGAGCTGTGTTTAGGGGCGCTGGGTTTTGGGGAGCCGTGTTTAGGGGTGCTGGATTTTGGGGAGCTGTGTTTAGGGGTGCTAGGTCTAGTCATCTGATACCTCTCCCGACCCTTGATATTATTGTGAGAATTATTACTGGGGGCGGATCGGAACACTCGGCCGGTAACATGAGTTGAAGAAAATGCTGCTGATGTAGTAAACTGTAGCCTGTCCAGCAAGGACCATCAAATGCCTCACAAAGGAACGCACAAAAAAGAAAGGAAAGGCTACAAACAGACGAAAATAAGTGCAACTGGACGAATTTCAGGCCAAATAACGGCGAAAAAGCAGCAGATATGAAGAGCGAAGTTTAATGTGTCATGAGCAGGAATGGAGCAGATTTTAAACAACAGCTTTAGTGAAGGTAACCTTGGAATTAACGTTTAAACAATTCTACAGCAATCTGCTGATATGTGTCATGTGTTATGTCTGGTGAAAGCAGTCCAAACTGCAAAAATCCTGGTCTTTATGACAGTCCGAGTCTAAAGCCAGGTAATCACCCTGAAGTACAGAAGGCAAATCCAAAACAGTCCAAAGACAGGCAGGGGTTCAAAGGCCTAAAAGCACAGTCAACAGCACCAAACCGTAAGGCAGTGGGAGAGTAAAGTGTCCTAAATCCTCATACAAAGACAAGGGCAGCAATACACAGAAATTGTGGTCGGGCGGAAAGAGGGTTGTAATCAGGATCCAGGCAGGGACAGACAGAGATCGGAATCGGGCAGAAGACTCATAGACTCTCAAACAGATCACTGGCGTACAAAGAGCTTGGCGCAGGAAACGCTGATTAACAGTCTGTCAAGAAGTGAGGGACTATATACACAAGGGAGGTCACGAGCTCGGCAGGGCAACAGGTGTGAGGAATAATCTGAACATTAACTGAGAGGGGAAAACACAAGAGGTCATTTATGCAGAAAGACTAGTTTTCACAGAACATCCTATAACAACAACAGCTCCATTAAAGGAGAGCCTCAGTGATGGGAGGGACAGATGAGTGTAAGAGATGGTTGGAAGGTTTCGGCAGAACGAAGGCAAAGCGATGGAAGAGAAAAGAGGGCGGAGTTACAGATTGGTGTGGAAAGCAGTGAGAATCAAGTAGTAAAGTTAGTAGTTTGCGCAGAATTAATAATCCCCTCCCAGGAAACCTGCTTTTTATATTCTCCAATGATGTTGCCATTCTCAGCCTGCTCCACCGGTACTCAGACCCATCACTGTACTTCATGGAAGTTAACAAATTTGTCCATCGGTGTGATGAACCATCTCATCATTAACACTACAAACACTGAGGAGATGGTGTTGGACCCTCGGTCAGTGATTGTCTGTACGCAGGGAGGAGATCAAACGTCTTATAGGTTTCTGGGCATCCGCCTGGATCAGCTTTTCAGCTGGAGTGATCATTAAGATTTTGTATGTTCTCGTCTACAGCAAAGGCTGTGTTTTTTACGTAGGCTGAGGGTGTTTGGTGTCGGCCTGAACATCATGTTTTTATTTGATCAAGCAGTGATGGAGAGTGTCATCAGGTACGGGATGACAGCATGGTTCGGCAATCTCTCCGCACAGTCCAAATCAGTGTTACAGCGCCTGGTACAGACGGCTGCGATGGTGATGGGGTCTGTAAAACTCTCCGTTCGATCCATCTGTGAGCAGTCTGTGCACAGGCGGGCGCGGAGGGTACTGTCGGACCCGTACCACACCCTTCACACGAAGTACGAGCTCTTGCCCTCGGGTAGAAGGTATAGAATCCCCCAATGCAAATTGAACCAATTTAAACACTCTTTTGTACCCCCCTCTATCAAAATTTCAAATAATTTTAAATAGTTCTTGAGCTGTGTATGCTGGTTAGTGTGCAATAATTTGGTGTTCTGTTTGCCTTTGGTTTTATCATAGCTGGTTTGATTTATTTTATTTTTTATTTTTATTTATTTCAACCTTTTTCTAGGATGTGTTATGAGTGGATGTACTGTTATTGTCTGCATGTGTATTTATTGTCTGCGAGGGCAGTTACTTGCACTGCACTGCGAGTCCATGACAAATTTCCCCTCGAGACAATAAAGCTTATTCTATTCCTCTATTCTATTCTACCCAAATGTGCGAGTTAGTATGTTAGTTACTTACAGGATTAATATATTTGTAAGGGTTAGTAGATAAACTAGACAAAACATACAGTGTTAGAGTGATCAGTGCTTAATTAGTAATTAGTGTTGAAGGAAGTAAACGAGGCATGAGGGAACTGGTGAAACACCGGAAACTTCCGAAATCACCTGAAATGTGACAGCTGGCAGACGGGGTCGTGTGCCGGCAAAGAACATGGAGACGCAAGACATCCGCGGGGAAAACGATGTGCATAACATGGCAGATAATACCAACCAAGAGGAAATAAACATAAACCAGAACATGCTGATCATAACACAATGTTTCCAATGAGTAACTGAATCTTTAGCCCCAAAGTCATGACAAAAACAATGGGACAGTGGTCATGACATCACTGTTTGTGTGCTGTGTACTGATAATGCTGGAGCTGGTATAATTGAGGAACCTGATTTGCTGAATTTTTCCTCCTGTTCATAATTCCTAGAGGCTGGTCAGGCGCCTCAGTGTACCATCGTAACACCAAAGCGCAGCAACAACACAGCGAAATGTTATCGTAAAACCACAGCAACGCGCTATAGTAACATCACAATATTACTCTATGGCAGTACTATACAAACCCAATATAGAAACTCCACCGTAACATAATGCAATAAAACTACATTAATACCACAGCACACCTCATAAATAGATCAGACTAACACCAGTGTAAACCACAGTAACGGACAGCAAGAACATCACAGCAACACCAGAGTAACACCACTGTACACACTGTACACTGCAACTACTAAAACCAATTTTTTCTATGAGACTTAAATGTTCTCACAAAATGGCTATAGAATTACTTACACCGTCGAAACATTTTGAACGAACAAGTTCAAAAATCATCAAGTTTAGTGTTTTTTCACCCCTGGATTTCAAAGTTCACTAAAATTCACTGACCCCTTGCCATTAACTTTCATTAATTAGGAAAATATTTTGGAGACCAAAAGCAAATTCCAACATGATATTTCACTGATGGACGGGATTTCAGCTGCTGGGCTTGGAACACATTCAATAAATAAAAAAGTGAATTTTTTGTTTGATGGTCCCTGGGTCGGTGATACTTCACGTTCCTCTGTGACGGACTCCTGCGTCTGAAGAACGGGCCTGAGTCCCCAGGATTACTGCTGCGCTAATCAACTCAGAACTGTGGGAGATTTTCTTCCACTGCCCTTAACTGTACCAACAATAATACTTGATATATTTTCATATGTTGAAGTGCCCGCAGAAGCTGAATGGAATTGGGCTGAAGGTCGACAGAGAATTCAAGAAATATATTTCATCACCGACTTTCATAAGGTCGGGTAAAAAGCTCTGGATAATGAATATTTTGAGTCCGAAAAATACCACAAAAATGAAGAACGTTCTTGGAACATCTTGAGGCTCAGAAGGAGAACTAAAGTAAGGAACGAGTTTTGGGATGGCAGAATGGAAAGACTCATTTCGAAAGTGTTAAGTTTGTGAGAATCCTTCATTAGTCAATTAAAATGCAAATTACGCAAATGAGACAATGTCTTCAACTGTTATTGATGAAAAACTTTTTAACAAACCTCTAGTCTAAAGAGAAAAAAAAATCTGAAAATTTTAAGAAAGTTTGAGATTGAAACCCCAAAAGTTAACATTCTTCTTATTGTTATTATTTTGTGCATTATTTAATTTCAATATTGGACATTTAAGGATATGAAATATGAAATAATGTTTACAACAAGGCACTGTATGAATACATCAAATATCAGTGTTTATATTATGTTCTTGGAAGTCACCTTTTTAAAGCAAATTTACACCCAAACTAAACTGCTCACAGCCCTTGAACCACTTTGACTCCAGGCGTTAAGATGGTCTCGTTTGAACGATGACACTCAGTAGATTTGCTCTCCATTGGCGTCAATTACTGAGAATATGACACAAATTGAGAAAAAACTCTACAAGTGAAATTTGTTGTCGTCCTCTAAGGCCTACCGAAGAAAACAGCCGGGCTGTAACAAAAGTTTGTCAGATGTTTACCTTTTCTGGCCCTGCCTTACTGAGCCAGAGCCTCAGCAGCCTGGAGAAATAATACAGCCCCAGCTGGAAGCCTGACTAACTTCAGGCTCATACAGTATATTATAACACTGTTACCAAAAATACATATTGGTTTAACAATCAATTTTGGTAAGGCTTTATAATAACTGCAACTATGAAGCACTATTTCAGTATTAGCTTGATCGTTTATATATCAGGCCAAATAACGGCGAAAAAGCAGCAGATATGAAGAGCGAAGTTTAATATGTCATGAGCAGGAACGGAGCAGATTTTAAACAACAGACTTTAGTGAAGGTAACCTTGGAATTAACGTTTAAACAATTCTACAGCAATCTGCTGATATGTGTCATGTGTTATGTCTGGTGAAAGCAGTCCAAACTATACATATATATATTATACATTAATACAAATTAGTGAATAATTCATCAGAGCGCTTATACATTGTACATTTTCGACATGTAATCTAGTCTATTAAATATTTAATGATTGTATGTTCATACTTTATAAATGCTAGATTCACCATGTCTAAATTAAGTATTAAACCAATTGCAAACCACTTATTTAGGAGTTGTAGATAGTTCATAAGATCATTAAGTGACAGTAAGTTGATGACTGATAAACTATTTAAATGTGCATTTATTCATTGACAAGCAGTAATGGTTGTGAGAGTGTTAATAGATGTTTCATAAACACCTATTAATTCAATATCAATTTCAATCAATATCAGCTTTATTCAACTAGCACACTTCATGAAAACAGTTAGAAACTGACCAAAGTGCTGAACTGTAACAGTTAGACAGGCTGACCAGCTACAGAAACATCCAGAAAAGACTCAGTAGTGACATCATGGTAAAACATGATGCAGGAAAAGGGGGGGAGTGGCTTGATTAAAAGCTAGAGAGAATAGGTGGGTTTTTAGTCTGGATTTAAAAAAATTGTCATGGTAGGGTATAGGGACAGCGATGTAGAAAGCCTGGTCACCCTTCCGCTTCAGCCGTGAACAAGGGACTGAAGGTAAGTGTTGGGATGTGGATCTGAGCGAACGGGAAGAGGAGGGCAGGCAAAGGAGTTCAGAGATGAAAGAGGGGACAGATTATTAATGGCTTTAAAAACAAATAAAAGAACCTTAAAATCTATTCACTAGTTTCACAGGCAACCAGTGAAGAGAAACCAGTATTGGACAAATATGATCCCTCTTTCTGGTGCCTGTGAGAATCCTGGCCGCCTCATTTTGAACTCTCTGAAGGCGAGACAGGGCAGAATTACTGATTCCTGTATACAGGGAGTTGCAGTAATCTAATATGGAAGTGATAAAGGCATGGGTTATAATTTGCAAGTCTTGGACTGAAAGAGTTTGCTTGATTTTAGCAATGTGCCTAAGGTGAAAGAAGCTATTCCTCCCTACTGCATTGATTTGCTTATCGAAGCAGAGGTCAGCATCAAAAATCACACCCAGGTTTTTGGCATGTGAGGTGATATGGGGGGATAGAGAACTCAAGCACTGGGTGATGCCACCTGCTACATCCAGAGAACCAAACAAGATAACCTCTGTCTTTGTTTCGTTTAGCTGGAGGAAGTTGTGTGTCATCCAACGTTTTATATCCTTAATACAGTCTAGAAGGGGTATTATGGAGCTGGTGTCCTAAGGTTTCAGGGGAAGATATAGCTGAACATCATTGACGTAGCAGTGAAAAGCAATGTTATGGAGCTAAAACAGGGAACGAAGTGGAAGCATATATAGAGTGAAAAGACTCGGGGCGAGAATGGAGCCTTGAGGGACCCTACTGGTGATGGGGGCAATGGAGAAAGAGGCAGAGCCGATGCTTGCTGAAAAGTGCCTGTTTCCAAGATAGGACCTAAACCACTTGAGGAAAGAGCCCTTGAAACCCATCAGATGTTTGAGGCAGTGAATCAAAATCGAGGGGTCGCTTGTGTTGAAAGCAGCACTAAGGTCCAGCAGAATTAGACCCGCACAGTTCCCCAAATCAACAGCTCGCAGTAGGTCCTTGGTCACCCTTAACTGTGCCATTTCCGTGCTGTAAAGGGCTCTAAACCCTGTCTGGAATTTTTCAAAGAGTGAGTGTTTTGTGAGAAAAGACACCAGTTGGGAGGGGACAGCTTTTCCAATGATTTTTGAGAAAATTGGTAGCTGAGAGACGGGCCGGAAGTTAAGAAGCGAGAGACCCAGAGAGGGCTTTTTTAGAATAAGGTGGACAGCGGCACTTTTAAGGGTGGAATGGTACCTGACTCGAAGGAACTGTTGGTAATAGTCAGGATGCTTGAGTGGACTACATCAGACAGCTCTTTTAGGAGGCGGGGAGGGACACCATGGAGAGCACATGCAGAGGCTTTCAGGTGCAGAACAGTCTCCTTCAGGACAGACAGAGATAGAGGGTTAAACTGCTGGAAAACCGCCGTATGCAAAGGAGAATCAGAAAAATCAAGGAAGGGGAGGGAGAAGAGCAGTGTAATGTCATTGGTTTTACTGATGAAATGATGAAGAAAATTTTCACAATTTGCTGGGGTGGCATCCATTACAGGACCTACAGGGGGGTGCAGTAAAAGATTTAATGTACTAAACAGAATTTTTGGTCTGTGCTGATTGTTAGAAATGATTTCAGCAAAATATTAAGCCCGAGCTGCTCCGACAGCTTCCAAATATTTAGCCAGGCAGAGCTTCAAGATTTCACAGGATGTCTGGGGCTTGTCTTTTTTTCCATTTTCCTACTGCCTCCCTGGAGTCCTGCCTGAGAGAGTGAGGGACTCGGCTGTATGAGAGGGAGCCGTGGCTGTATGTTACGTTTAGACCACCTGATTTTACGAGGGGCTACTGCGTTTAGGACATCAATGCATACAGAGTTAAAAAGGGTGACAAGCTCCTCTGTGTTTGGATGAGCAGGGACAGACTCCAAGGTGCTGGTGTGGGGAGAGATGATGTGAGCATCAGAGAAAAGATTTAATGTGTGCGGATTGATAGAACGTGAGTACCAGACCGATGCTGGGGGATTTGGCGTAATGCAGGGGAGGGTGACATTAAAGACGACAGACCAATGATCTGACAAACAGGTTCCACTGACTTCTACTCACGAAACAGGGTATCCTAACGATAAAACCAGATTCAAAATGTGCCCAAGTTTGTGCTTTGTAACACTTACAGACTGTAAGTTAAAAATCACTGAGGTCTAAAAACCATTTCACTATGGGTTTGGAGGGACAGCAGACATGGATGTTAAAATGACCTAGAATTAAAATTCTATCGCATCTGCATACAACTGAGGACAACCAGTCAGAAAAATCCCCTATAAAATCCGTATTTGCATTCGGCAGTCTATAAGACAACAGAGGAGCGGACAGGACGAATTTATTCTAAAGAGCTGGATCTCAAAACTGGAAAACTGTTCGGTGGGTAAATGTTGGCAGGAAAATTGTTTCCAAAAAACAGTTGCTAGCCCTTCACCTCGCCTGGTAGTTTGCGGAGAGCTAAAATAGATTGAGTCAGTGGGAGAGAGTTCCACGAGAGGGGTGAACTCGCCGTGTTTAAGCCATGTCTCAGTCAAAAAGAGGAAATCCAGGTCACGGGAGGTAAAAAGATCTTTCAGAATAAAAGATTTGTTTTTTAAAGATCCGCCGTTCACCAGTGCCATTTTCACCGGTGTACGTAGGCTGACCGGCATAGAAGCAGCTTCCAGTGGGCAAAGGTTTTGGAAATTTACACCTGAGCCATAGGAGCACAGTCTCAGCGAACCACGGTTGTGGAGTGGCTGGATGGCGAGTTGCTCCGGAAGGATCGACCACAGCCAGATGTACTTCAGCTCCGGTGTGGGTCGAGAAGTGCCTTGCCGGCAGTCAGGGACATCCATGAGACCCAGGGCTGAGGAGTGGCCTGATTTATCTGGAGGTAGGGGGGCCGCTTGCTTTCTGTGCCTCACTCGCGCACCTCCGCGGTTTCCCTGATATATTTCAACAGATCTGTGCGATGCTACACAATTACACCTATGGGACTATATATACAAAAGTATTTTAAAACAATTTGAAATACTATGTTCGCTGTAGCATTTACATCTTAAAATAGCTTGCACAATTAGAAAGCAGAATCTTCATATTTTAACTATAAAAAGTTTTCGATTGCAGCAGAATGACCGATGATATAAAAACACGATAATAGTGGCCCACCTTTGACTGGAGTCAGTATAGGGCATAGTGACTTTTTCAGGAAAGTTCCCCACTAAAAAGACAGATCTACTCAGAGATGTTTATTAATATGCAAATATCAGCTAATTATATGAGATATTTTAGGGTGATCCAAATTAAAAAAGACAACCATAAATAAATCTTTTGAATCATTTTTTTTATAAATGTGAATTCTGAGTTTTTCCCCGGCAAAATGATGAAGATTTTCCTTTTAACATGCAGAAATGTCACGCTGGCTTTTCAAAGAGCCGTTTTGAAGTGTCTCCTGAGCAAAAATAGCAGCCGTTGGCTCCTTCTCTGCACCCTTCTGAAGAGGCTTCTGGAACTCCAGCCCTGGGGGAGATTTGGGCCGGCAAGTTTGAGTCTGTTTTGAAGTGAATGACGGAGACATTTTAAACGCATGCCTCAGCCGGCCATCACAGAGCCGAAAGAGATGCCTGACGGTGGACAAGACGCTGAGAGAGAAAAAAACTGACTGTAATCCCTCTCTGTCAGGAAGCTGCACCTCCGAGCCGTTGAAGGATTTGGCAGAGATACCTTTGGGAGGATGTTTATCACATCAGTAAAATGTTCCCATAAAAATGGACTTGATGGCAATGCTACGTGTTAAATGAATCTGACAAAGCCAAGAAAACATAAGATAATAATGAAAAAACAGATTTCCCCCGTAAGGAAATTGCTGTAGAGATGTAAGGGTCATTATAATCTTAATTACTCATTCTTCGGGCTACTAGAAGACAGCAAAAAAAGAGAGTATAACCTTAATAAATGCAAGTCCCCAAATATTTATTTGTTTATTTATTTATTTATTAAATCTGAAAACAATACTTATTTTTAGACAGTTACACCTACTCATAAACAACTCTTTAACTACTTCTGAACCCATTTTCTTCAATATTTACTTGTTTTCATAATCTTAAAGTATATTACTACATGTTAATAATACTATATGGAATATTTTTGAATTAGATACACTCACATACGATATGGTATTTGCCCTCACCAAGATTTGCATTTTTTCCTTATTTGTCATCTGTAAATGTTTCAGATTGTTCAACTATTTTAAATTTTTGACAGCGAGGGTGAACACAAAATGCAGCTTTTAAATGATCTTTGCAGACAGTAATCATATCTGGGTGTATCAAAGGAAATTGAACCTAATTATCAATTATTTTTGTTTAATTATTTGATTTAATAACAAAGCAAGAAAATGCTTTTTTCACAAAGAGCCAGATAAGTTTGGATAGCTTTTCTACTTCAATAAATTAAATCATCATTTGAAAACTGCATTTTGTGTTTACCTGGGATATTTTTGTTGAATATGAAAATTTACTTGATGATCTGAAACATCAAAGTTTGACAAAAATGCAAAAATAATAGAAACTGAGGAGGGGCGACCTGCCCTTACCAAGAAGACACAGGATAAAGCTAAATGATGCACTGATCATACAGCGCACTAATGACATGAAATCAAACTCTTCACAGGTTGATCAAATAGGGAGCAGAGACCCTAAGTTTCCTGAGGCTTTCAGAGCAACATGAACGTGGGACAAACTAACAGTGTACTGAGCGACTGTGATTAACAAACCGAGAGCTGCGTGAAAGACAATCTGCTAACTTGAAGGCACCCGGACGGCGCATTGCCTCCGCCGGCGCATTATAACTGAACGCGAGTGTTAAACCAGTCCCGACTGCGCCACCCTTCTGCGCGTAGAAATTCTTTCGGATCTTGGACCAATAATACGAGTCCTGCGTGCCACATTCAAATAGACCTCACTTCCTGCGTCCTGCTTTGAAACTGGACCCAAAATTCTGTGTCCTGCTCTGATATTTTGATTGTAGACATGATTGTCAAGCAGCTCTCACAACATGATCAATTTTCAGAATGAATACTAAAATGATAATTGTACACTCTTCATCCGAACAGGGGAAAATAATTAAATAATAATTTTTCATGTATTCATGTCACAGCTGTCGTGTGAATAACGTCACTAATCTGTTTTTACCATTGTGTTCGATCGTTGTGAGGAGTTTTGGACCGCCATTCAACCAAACTCCAGTGAAAGCGGAGCGATTTTCGGCACAGGGCGCACAGGGATAATTTGGCTCACTTGCACAATGTTGCATTATGCTCATCGCCTCCAACAACCCCCCCCGCCCAAGAAAAAACAAAAAAAACAAAAAAAACAGAAAACCCATGACACTCTTAATCCTGGAGACGTATTTTTGCAAACACACGGCCAACACACAAGCTGAAGCACTGGAAAGAGTTCTCGCGCCAAGATGGCCCCGTACGTAGCCGAACGAGGCTCAGCTGAGGAGCCTCATGGCTCTTCGCTGCCGTGAAACACTGAGCTTTCGCATCTCAGACTCCAGACGGAGCGCGGGCACTGGACAGACACAACAGAGAGCGTGACATTATGTGAGCGTGAACATTTTAACCAGTGTCACATTCTGCAGAGACTAATACAATGTTTATCACAGTGCAAGAAAGAGTATGTGTGTGCGTGTGTGTGTGTTTATGGGCGAGTGAGTGTGTATCCAAGCGAGAGTGCGTGTTAGTGTGTTTGTCTGCCTGCGCGTGTGCTTGTGCACGCATGTGTTTGTCTGAGCGTGTGTGAGAGTGAGTGTGTCTGTGTGTTTGTGTGTGACAGTGAGTGTGTGAATGTATGAGTGAGAGACAGAGAGGGTCTGTGTCTGTCTTTGCATATATCTCCCCCCCCCCCCCGCCCCCCCGAGTTTTAGCTCATCGTCTGCCCTGTGTGGATTAATGAAATGAGATGGTAACTCCCACCAGGGACTTAAGGACCAAGATTTTTTTAAAACATACAGCCAATTAGCTACTACTAATAAAGACAGCTACGCATTGAGTGCGCTAGATCGTAAGCACTTTGAGGAAACAAAAATTCCTCTAAATTTTGGTTAGTAAAACCCCAGATTAATTACGAATTGCCAGGGATTGTTCAGATATTCAAGAACAGACTTTTCACAAAATAGAACTTACATTAGTCTTGTAAAGAAGCACTGAAATCACACAATTACGCTTATGCCGTCGGAGGCGACGGCTTGGGGTTTATCCCCGAACGCCCCCAATCCTCCAATTCCCCAATCCTTGAATAGACCCAATACAAAATAAAGCCCCTCGGGTCATGACCTTCGATTTGAACTTAATTTCACGTCAATCGGACAAATGGTTCTGAAGATATGGCCAAAATGGTAATCTTCCATCACAAAGCTCGACCTGGTGGCAAAATATTGAACCATACAAGTATGATGTCATCATGTGACACGTTGTGAGGTCATGAACTTGCAGTTGCACATAGTTTCATGTCAACTGGACAAATGTTTCCAAAGAAATGGCAAAAATGGTGAATTTTATGAGACAAAGCTCCACCTAGTGTCAAAATTTTGAACCAATCAGGTACAATGTCATCGTGGGACACATCCTCAGGTCATGATCTTTCATTTGCACTTGATTTGAGGTCAATCGAACATATATTTCCAGAGATATGATAAAAACAGTGATTTTTCAGTTTTTGGCCCCTGGTGGCCAATCTAGAAATTGTAAATTGTCCAAAATCGAATCACTTCTTCCTCTTTATGATGCTTACTTATATGCAAAACATGAAATTTCTAATTGAAATATTACTGAAGTTATCGCGTTAACACGTAGGGCGGTGGTGGCCGGACCAAAAACATAATATCCCCGAAACGCGGTTCGGCACTTGGGGATATAATGACATCTTCACACACGCCCAACCATTGGAATATAATACTGACATCTTCACACACGCCCAACCATTGGAATATAATACTGACATCTTCATAACACGCCCTACCATTGGAATATAATACTGACATCTTCACACACGCCCAACCATTGGAATATAATACTGACATCTTCATACACCTCGAACCATTGGAATATAATAGTGACATCTTCATACACCTCGAACCATTGGAATATAATAGTGACATCTTCATGTCAATATGTCACTCCTAACACATTTGTTCCTGACATTGACACACTCAGTAAAATGCTGGAACAACACATACCATTTGGGATATTTAACTATCCCTCTTTAAATCTCTCATTCAGTCAAATCAATTCATACCAGCTGTAGCAGGTGAGGAGGCCATTTTGGACCTGAACTTAATATAGGGCAGGGATTGGCTGATGCTTCTGAGCGTGCTCACACAGGCTGCTCAATGCAGTGTCAAGTTTAACCCCATTAAACCTCCGGATCCATATATAGTTTTGCCAAATGCAGCTGCTGTACTCATCACTGTGCAACTTCAGGCCTGTGTTAAATTGTAATGGAGATTCCCAGGTCTCTGACCATCTCAAATACGTCCTGCTGAATTACAGGGAAATGTGCTTGAAATGATCAACTAGGTCTAGATATTTTCTATTTCTATGTAGTGTTCTGGCCATGAAAAAACATGGAGTCCTGGGTTTGAATATTTCCCTCCATATGAAAGCGATGTCGCTTCACTGAAGCGCTGCGACTGGCAGATACAGAATATGTACATGAAGTCATCCTGAAATATGAAAATATGTTATATACCTGGCTTTAAACCCAGGGGAAAATTCAGAGTTTAAGTGGATAAAACATGCAGCATATCACCCTGAACCCAGAACACAAACTGTTCAATATCTGTGAGCACAGACCGTGTGAAATCAGGGATCATAAACTGCTCCCAAGTCAGTGCCTGTCAGTTGCCGTAAGTGTACCACAGTAATTTACAGTCCTTCACCAGAGACTAAATGCCGTGATTACCACTGACAGCTGAGATAAGCAGCTATTTCCTGGCTCTAAAATGAATGCTTTACTGAGGGAAATATACCATTACTTAGTGAATAAAGCTATGCGACCCTCTCTGTCATCGCCCATTTGAAGGAAACACATAGTTAACACAGAGTGACGGCGCACGAGAGACCGCTTCTTTTAATGGTCAAAAAGCAGTCCAGCTGAGGACAGGTTAATGGTTCAGAGCCATGTGTAGGTATCGATGTGGGCTCTCCAGCGCACTTTTACAGCGTTTATCTTAATTAATCCTGCTCTACAAAAGCTGCCGTGGATTCTGACTGGAAAATCTCACCCTTAAGTCTCCAGATGGGGGAACCAACCATCCGAAAACACAGTGATCAATAAAGGCTATATTACTATTACATATGTATTTAAGCCAAAATATAAACTTTATCAAGCATGAATCAACACATTAGCTTTTTTAATGATTCCTATCCGACGTGACATAACATAACATCACATAACATAACATGGTAGCTAATATGCATTAATATCTATTGGTTCACTTTTCAGTACATTGTAGCTAACTGCACTCCTACATGGGAAATAATGAGAGCCTAACAGTGCAGTGTTACCCTTCTTCAGTTGGGGGGCCAGTTAATCCGCACACAGGGTGTGAGAGGACGAGAAGGTCAGATCTGAAAAGCTGCTCGTTATTCACACGGATTAGATTGTCGACGGGGTTATAAACACATCAGCGAGGAGCTGGGGAGTACTTAGATATTAAATATGAAAAGCTCATAAATGTGCTGTAGAGCGCTACCATATAAATGCCAGGGAGTGAGATAGAGATACAGGTAAATGTGCGAGGCCCAGACACAGGTAAATGTGTGAGGTCCAGACACAGGTAAATGTGTGAGGCCCAGACACAGGTAAATGTGTGAGGCCCAGACACAGGTAAATGTGAGAGGCCCAGATACAGGTAAATGTGTGAGGCCCAGACACAGGTAAATGTGTGAGGCCCAGACACAGGTAAATGTGTGAGATCCAAACACAGGTAAATGTGTGAGATCCAAACACAGGTAAATGTGTGAGATCCAAACACAGGTAAATGTGTGAGGTCCAGACACAGGTAAATGTGTGAGGCCCAGACACAGGTAAATGTGTGAGGCCCAGACACAGGTAAATGTGTGAGGCCCAGACACAGGTAAATGTGTGAGGCCCAGACACAGGTAAATGTGTGAGGCCCAGACACAGGTAAATGTGTGAGATCCAAACACAGGTAAATGTGTGAGGCCCAGACACAGGTAAATGTGTGAGGCCCAGACACAGGTAAATGTGTGAGGCCCAGACACAGGTAAATGTGTGAGGCCCAGACACAGGTAAATGTGTGAGGCCCAGATACAGGTAAATGTGTGAGGCCCAGACACAGGTAAATGTGTGAGGCCCAGACACAGGTAAATGTGTGAGATCCAAACACAGGTAAATGTGTGAGGTCCAGACACAGGTAAATGTGTGAGGTCCAGACACAGGTAAATGTGTGAGGCCCAGATACAGGTAAATGTGTGAGGCCCAGACACAGGTAAATGTGTGAGGCCCAGATACAGGTAAATGTGTGAGGCCCAGACACAGGTAAATGTGTGAGGCCCAGACACAGGTAAATGTGTGAGGCCCAGACACAGGTAAATGTGTGAGATCCAAACACAGGTAAATGTGTGAGGTCCAGACACAGGTAAATGTGTGAGGTCCAGACACAGGTAAATGTGTGAGGCCCAGACACAGGTAAATGTGTGAGGCCCAGATACAGGTAAATGTGTGAGGCCCAGACACAGGTAAATGTGTGAGGCCCAGATACAGGTAAATGTGTGAGGCCCAGACACAGGTAAATGTAGGAGGCCCAGATACAGGTTGGTACGACCCAGTCTAGGTAGGGCGGCCACAGGTTGATAAATGAGGGAGGTATGGGGAGAGAAAACTGCAGCAAACACAAAAAGAAACTGCAGGCTGAACAGAACTCTGGTCCCTATAGTGCCTAACCAGAGCTAACTAAGACCTACCACTAGTCTTCGAAGGTTTACCAGGCACAGGGCAGCTTTTAAACACATAACTCCAGAACACTCAGTCCAAAAGCGAAGACTGAGCGAGCGAATCGTGTTCCCCCTTCGGAAACAAGTTTCCACCCAGAGTCGCTTCCAAAAATAACTAAGGGAAAATAACAAAGCAAACCAAAAAAGAGGTATCCCGATGGAAGGATCGTAAAATCCAGCAGGGACTAACTAACTAACCAGAGTAACCGAACAGCGCACAGAAAGGGCGAGACAAGCGAGGAAGTCAGACAAGCCAATCAAAGCCAAAAACCGGGAATTTACCGAACAACCAGATAGAGGGGCAAAGGCAAAAGATCAAAGTGGAAATGCAACAAGCTAAGGGTCAACCAAAGCAATCCAAACGAACTAAAAACAGGGCAAGGCAAGAATCGTAGGTCAAAGCAAACAGGCACAGAAGGCAACAAGATACTCACAGTACAGGAACGCTATTGCAAAAGGTGGAAGAGCCAGTCTCCCACAGGAGTGCAAGCGGTGACCTTATAAAAGCACCGCCCTGCCCCCGGAAGTGGAAACATTCAATTAAGGCCCATGCAAAACTAATACTGGGGCAGAGGTCATAACACAGGTAGATGTGTGGGGCCAAAATACAGGTAAAGGTGAGGGTCCCAGAAACAGATGGATGTGTGGGGCCCAGATACAGGTAAATGGGTAAGATCCAGATACATGTAAATGTGTGGGGCTCAGATACAGGTACATGAGTGGGGCCCAGATACAGGTAAATGTGTGAGATCCAGACACAGGTAGTGGTGTGAGGCCCAGATACAGGTAAATTTGTGAGGCCCAGACACAGGTAAATGTGTGAGGCCCAGATACAGGTAAATGTGTCAGATCCAGATACAGGTAAATGTGTGGGGCTCAGATACAGGTAAATTTGTGAGGCCCAGACACAGGTAAATGTGTGAGGCCAAGATACAGGTAAATGTGTGAGATCCAGACACAGGTTGTGGTGTGAGGCCCAGACACAGGTAAATGTGTGAGGCCCAGATACAGGTAAATGTGTGGGGCTCAGATACAGGTAAATTTGTGAGGCCCAGACACAGGTAAATTTGAGGCCCAGACACAGGTAAATGTGGGAGATCCAGATACAGGTAAATGTGTCAGATCCAGATACAGGTAACTGTGTGAGGCCAAGATGCAGGTAAATGTGTGAGATCCAGACACAGGTAGTGGTGTGAGGCCCAGATACAGGTAAATTTGTGAGGCCCAGATACAGGTAAATGTTTCAGATCCAGATACAGGTAAATGTGTGAGGCCAAGATACAGGTAAATTTGTGAGGCCCAGACACAGGTAAATTTGTGAGGCCCAGATACAGGTAAATGTGTCAGATCCAGATACAGGTAAATGTGTGAGGCCAAGATACAGGTAAATGTGTGGGGCTCAGATACAGGTACATTTGTGAGGCCCAGACACAGGTAAATGTGTCAGATCCAGATACATGAGTGGGGCCCAGATACAGGTACATGAGTGGGGCCCAGATACAGGTAAATGTGTGAGATCCAGACACAAGTAGTGGTGTGAGGCCCAGATACAGGTAAATTTGTGAGGCCCAGACACAGGTAAATGTGTGAGGCCCAGATACTGGTAAATGTGTCAGATCCAGATACAGGTTAATGTATGGGGCTCAGATACACGTACATGAGTGGAGCCCAGATACAGGTAAATTAGTGGAGCCCAGATACAGGTAAATGTGTGAGATCCAGACACAGGTAGTGGTGTGAGGCCCAGATACAGGTAAATTTGTGAGGCCCAGACACAGGTAAATGTGTGGGAACCAATGCAATTTTCACTCAAAATACTGAAACAAACTTTATTCCACATACCGAAACAAACACATCATATTGATCCTCCATCCTTTTTTTGCACATTTAGCGAAAATGAACAGGACAACGTCAGAAACATTGTGGTGTTTAAAGGATACACGAAGGCAGCACATGCGTAACCGTACAATGATAGACATATGTTAGCAGGGTCTGAGAAGTAAATCCAATATTTTTTTGCAATTTTTTTTTACCAAGTACAAAACAGATAAAAAACTATGCAAACGAGCCCTACGCAGCCACCATATTAGTGGTTTGATCATCCAGCAGTGACGTAACACGCACTGAGCCGCTCTTTTGTCTCGGAGGTAGAAAACGACAGTCATTTTTTTTCAAGAGCCACAATCTGCATGGCGTTTCTCAGCGAAGGACAAAATGCTCCATCTCTCGTGCTGTGACAGTCGGCCCTTGTCATGTCAGATTATTTATGCCAGCAAAGCAGAAATAACAATACAGTATACACTGTAACGTGTACTTATTATTCTGACCTTTAATTTAATCAAATCGAAAATATCAGCAAGACAAGCACCGTCATATGTAATTGATATATTACCCAATGCCCATATTTCAACACTTCCTGGATAATTTCGTGCTGATTCATTCCCCAGCCAGTCCCACCATGAGTTTTAACTTCAAGTACATTGTGCAGAATCCTGTCAAAAATCATGTAAAGTATTACCTCGCTCAGTAGTTGGCTACTTTCACGTTTCAGTAGTCTTGAAAGTGTTGCCGATCGAGCCTTTGGGGCATGCCGATGAACAAACTCACAGCATCCTCCTTCAGATGCCTCTTCGTGGCCTTCGTTCGTCTCGGAGTCAAACCCATGTATTTCCAGAGATGCCCAGTCTCTCGCATTCGGCATAGGTCTTACGCATTTTTAGGCTTATTCACCGTAGTCTGTAATTATTCATTGAATGCTTATTGAGATTCTCATGCGGAATTAAAATCCTTCTGTATTGAAGTTTCCGTTTCACTTGCGTAAAGATGCATCTCATCACAAGTCACATGGAAAGCGATTATGACTCCGGACTTCCCCTGCTTCTCTTTACTCGGGGACTGGAAACAATGCATGTGTTTCATGATCGTTTAAATTGTTTAAAAGAAATAAGACCATTTGAAACGTTTTTATGCAATTCCATAGCTTTTAATCCCTCAGTAAAGACAAGCCTGAGAATTCCCGAGTCATAATCAATTTCCGTGTCATTAGTGGGGAAATCCATCGTAATGCGCGTGAAACTGATTAACTTGATGCACAATGACTTAAATTCTGCGAGTGAATTTCTTCAGTGGGCTTGGATTGAATAATTGCTGACTACGGCACAGGAACGTGAATGCCACAAAGAGGAGAAACTCACGCCTAAGACGTAAGCCTTGGCATCTCCGGTATTTCGCATATTTATCGTCGTCGAAAGATTCTTGCAGGAAATGGAACGAGCAAAGTATTGACTTTTTTCCTGGCATGGCTCCTTCTCTCCCGATATTATGTTACCATCTTTTCAGCAGTTCCGTTGTTCTGTCAAATTTTGCTCCCTTGTCAAAAAGCACTACTGTAATGCAAAGCGATCGTAAAGTCTTGGTTTTCGCCTTGATATTGCAATATGAATCAGTTTACAGTTGTAACTTTATTTGTTAGCTTATTATAATATAAGCAGATTTTAAAACGAGTTGGACAAGTTTGTTCAAAGGTATATGCCCATATACGCCATTATCATCTCATTTCTGCATTTTCAGGAAAGCCCAGCGGGTACTTGCAAATATATGTACGCTTACAGATCGAAATGCGCACTGAAAATAAATCAATTTTTTTATTATGAAGATACTTAAGACATGAGCGACGAGACAGCCGGAGATTTTAGCGCTGAACCGCGAGGTAGCATAGTTTAATAGGTAGCAAAATTTGTCAGAACACCGGCTTTGACTACGGAAATTGATGGAAACTGCGTCTCGTTCCCTAAGCCTGGGAGAGACAGAGACGGCCTTGTTATACTTCCCGCCAGCTATATTTTGACAGCCAAAGGCCCAACAAGTAGGCATCTTGTTTTAGCACGAAACACTCAACTGCTCACAATACTATTTTGCTTGTGAATCAACATAGTTTGATGGTTGACCATACTGTTCGGTAGTCTTCTTGTTCATTCTCAGCTGAAGCTAAAGTGATCAGACGTCGCTACCTTAAAATCACCTGCCTGTTGTCATGCGTCTCATTGGCTAAAGCCAGTCCGCACTTTCTGTAATGGCAGCCATATCATTCGGCCCAAAATCGATGCTATAGGCAGTTTCAAAAAATAATTCTGTTCTCATAAAAAAACGAAAAAATATTTCACTCTATTTCTGGACATTTTAAACACCAATCTATCGTTCTGGCTACATTTCACGGTCGCCTTCATGTATCCTTTAAATTCCTCTATTAAGTCTGTTTAGATAATCAATTAGCTTTTTTCAGCGGATAAGCCAATGGATTTTGATCGCAAAAAGGGATGAATACATGGTACAGGACACATGAAACAAACCTTAAGATGCACATAGCATTCACAGAGTATTTCTGAGCACTGAGAAGCTCACAAGTAAAAAACAAGGTGACATACAATCAGAGCGAAACAAAAACACAGCCTCTCACGAGTTATCATCGCTAACCACTGCACCAGCACCCCTTGTGAGGCCTCATTGCTAACCACTGCACCAGCACCCCTCGTGAGGCCTCATTGCTAACCACTGCACCAGCACCTCTCGTGAGGCCTCATTGCTAACCATTGCACCAGCGCACCTCATGAGTTATCATCGCTAACCACTGCACCAGCACTCATTGTGAGTAATCATCAGTAACCACTGCACCAGCACTCCTTCTGAGTAATCATCGCTAACCACTGTACCAGCGCTCTTTGCAAGGCCTCATCACTAACCATTGTATCAGCGCTCCTTGTGAGTAATCATCGCTAACCATTATACCAGCGCTCCTCGTGAGGCCTCATCGCTAACCATTGCACCAGCACTCCTCATGAGTAATCATTGCAAGCCAATGCACCAGCGCTCCTCATGAGTTATCATTGCTAACCACTGCACCAGAGATCCTAGTGAGGCCTCATCGCTAACCATTGCACCAGCGATCCTTGTGAGGTATCATCGCTAACCACTGCACCAGCACTCCTTGTGAGGCCTCATCACTAACCACTGCATCAGCGCTCCTCATGAGTAATCATCGCTAACCACTGCACCAGTGCACCTCGTGAGGTCTTATCGCGAACCACTGCACCTGCGCACCTCATGAGTAATCATTGCTAACCCCTGCACCTCGTGAGGTCTTATTGCTAACCACTGCACCTGCACACCTCATGAATAATCATTGCCAACCACTGCACCAGTGCACCTCGTGAGGCCTCATCGCTAACCACTGCACCAGCACTCCTCACGAGGCCTCATTGCCAACCACTGCGTCTGCGCTCTTCATGGGTTAGCATTGCTAACCACTGCCCCAGCACACCTCGCCAGGCCTCATTGCCAACCACTGCACCAGCACTCCTCGCGAGGCCTAATTGCCAACCACTGCACCAGCACTCCTCATGGGTTAGCATTGCTAACCACTGCGCCAGCACTCCTTGTGAGACCTCATCGCTAACCACTGCACCAGTGCTCCTCATGAGTGACTGAATACCCACCTTCTCTGAAAATTTCATCAAAATCGGTCCATAACTTGAGTTATTTTGGAAACCAACAAACAAACAAACCCAGGCAAAAACATAACCTCCTTCGCGGAGGTAATCACCGCTACCCACTGCACCAGCGCTCCTTGTGAGTAATCATCGCTACCCACTGCACCAGTGCTCCTCTTGAGTTATCATTGCTAATGTTATGGCCCCAATTTCTTATTACAATCTACAACACAACAGCAACAGCAAGGGATGACAGACACAGTTTTAAAAACTTAAACACATTTAATTAAACACAACAACTAACTAAACTGACCAAGATTGAATAGGAAAAAAAAAGAATTATTTACAGTCCCTTTTTGTGGGGTGGCTTGGTGATGTCCTGGATAATGAAAATGCTCAAACACAGGCAAAGAAATCCACAAAAGAAACGTCACAGGTCTTGAACAGAATGGCAGGTCTGGTCATCTTCTTGCAATTTCTCCTACTACTTTACTGTCTCAATTCTTTTCCTTATATACTCTTTTGCAGACCCCACCCACATTTAGACCTCTTTTTTTTAATTTTCTGAGACTTGCCCCAGACATGTCCAGGACATGTCTAAACATGACTCTAGTCTGAGCTTTACAAAAAAAAGGTAAATACTGCCATCTAATGGCCTATATTCACATTACACTAACCACTGCACCAGTGCACCTCTTGAGTTATCATTGCTAACCACTGCACCAGCGCTCCTCGTGAAGGACCATCGCTGACCACTGCACCAGCACTCCTCATGAGTTATCATCACAAACCACTGCACCAGCACTCCTTGTGAAGGTCCATCGCTGACCACTGCACCAGCACTCCTCATGAATTATCATCGCAAACCACTGCACCAGCGCTCCTTGTGAGGGACCATCGCTAACCTCTGCACCAGTGCCCCTTGTGAAAGACCATTGCTTACCACTGCACCAGCACTCCATGAGTTATCATCGCTAACCACTGCACCAGCGCTGCTCCGTATCGCAGCCAGATTGCGACCTCCCTGCAGCTCCTGCTCTCCACCCTCTTGACCGTCAGGCTAGGGAAAATTGAGAGGGAGGGAGTGTCATTATTTGGGTGGAGTTTCAAACCTTTTTCACCCCACTAGATTGATTGATCTCATTTGATGCTGTTATTGAGTGGAGAGGCCAGAATATAATTCTTCCAACTGACGCTTGGGAGACTCCTCCTCTGTTTGAATTTGATTGGTCGTGGGGTTTTAGGACCCTGCTGTGTTAAAATCTACCACCCCAAACCCAAACCCAGCTCACAAGCAAAAGAGGGAAATTCTTTCAATTTTGAAAAAATTCCAGTTTATCCATTTTCTTCGGAGATGCAAAAGCAGCAGATAGTAAAACCACTTGGTAAAGATCTGGGCCAAACTCAGACAGCAGCGAATGCAGCTACTGCTTCATCTCACCTGCGTCTTAAAAACGTACCGGTGGGGCTGTCCGTCTTCATCTCATCCAAAACTGAGACATGGAGGGGGGAAGTGGTCTCGACGCTTTGATGCACTGCCAGTTCTCCTACGTCAGACACTAAATGGAAGTGGAGAGAAGCGTATGGAGGAGATCCACCAGCATGCAGAAAAATTAAACAAAACTGCTGACCTCTAGTTCATCTGTGACATTAATGCAAATGCGTAGATCGGAAGCTGTACGATGGACAAGACCTCACAAGTGCTACCGAACAGAAAATATCAATGTACACATTGGTTGTCATAAGCGTGAAGTTAGGCTACTTCATTAAAGGCCACAGTTTCACATGATGTTCAATGACTGTCCATTGGAAAGATCTACGAAGTTGGCTTGTGACTAGCTGCTAAATCATTTTATGCTTTATATAGCCATAAATACATATTTTAAGTAATTTAGCAGGCTTTTGCTAGCTCTAATCTTGACACAGTGGACTCTGATGGCAACAGCCTGTCGGAAAATAAAATGACCTCCACCTAAAAACCTGTAAAGAAAAGAATTTAAAATACTTTCCATTTTCACTGTCACACAGTGAGGTGGTGAATGCAGTGGAACAGAGGCTGCTGAAATCACACTTCAGGCTCATGTTCAGGTGAATCTACTGTTCTCCTTTTTAAAGTCTCCGTTAAAAGTTTGCTTTGACATGAATCAATCAAGTCATGCAACTCCAAACACCGCTTAAATTAAGATCTGAACACAATCATAATTAAAATATCACTAACCTAATGTCTATATTGGAAATGAATAAAGCTGATATGTAGTTACACAATTCATGCAGAGAAGTATGACAGCAGGTCTTCAGTGGACCTCAGGTTTATCGTGTGGGTGAGGGGAATATCCTGCAGGGCGTGAGAGTCCTGGTCCCAGTCCAGCCCCGCCCCAGATTGCTGGTCACATGTCACTGTCATCAATACTGAATGAGAGACAGACAGCGTCGATGGAGATTCATCCCTCTGGTTCATCTGTCAGGTTCTGAGATTCAGCTTGTGCCATTGAATAGACACGGCAAATTCATTCAGCACAATTCAGAGGCTTATTTCACAGAGCAGCACAGAATAAACCCAAATCATTGCTCAAAATTAACAGAAATGTCGTCACCAATAAAGCAGTGAAGAACGAGATCATAGCATTATCAGAGTATTCTCTAGGAAACAGACATAAGGTCAAAAAAAAAAAAAAAAAAAATTATATATATATATATATATATATATATATATATATATAGAGACACACACACACACACACACACACACCTGTTAATGAGCATGGGCATTAAACACAAGCTTTTTCAATGGTGAAGTGAGTTGCCACTGGCATGAATGTTTAGTAATACAGAGAGCATTTTTGCATTGCAGTTCTCTAAGTTTAATGTGTCTGAGTTCTGTCTCCAAGTTCTGAGAGACCCGGCCCAGAGTGACCCGCTGGTAATACTGCCTCTGTCTTCATGACTCACCACCCCAGCAGAACAAAGACTAAGAATTTTTTTTTTCCCCCCCCTCCAGATCAGTCTTATTCGCATTCTACCGACATTTTGCAGGAGCGAAGGCCAGACTGCTGCACTGAGATGAAGATGTAATCATGGTTATTCATAAGGCGCATTGGTTGGTTAATTAAGTCCGGAGGCAGAGTTGTAGCGGTTAACCTGCTCGTTAACAGTCATTATCGCCCCTGTCAGAGAGGGAGGAGAGAGATCGTTGTCCAGGTTTACCTGCGCATAACCTGTTAAGAACAGACGGAAACTCCGAATGCAGATCAAACTCAGCGTTTATTAGACACAGGATTTGACCCCCAACTCATGGTCAGTTCAGAAAATGGTCAGAAGCCAGCAAACCGATACAGGTGAGCAGAATAGTAATCAGTAATACAGGCCAGGATTGGGAAACCAGGAAAATCAGTCGCACAAAGACAAAGTACAAAAGGGAGGAATAAACTAAAGGGAGGGAGGGAACGTTGAAAAGGGTCAGGTCAGGGAAACTAACTAAACAACTGGGAACACAGGGGCGAAGGGAATACAAGGACTTATCTATCACACTGCAATCTCACTACAAACACAAAACTAAACATACAGACTGATAAAAACAGACGAATACTTTCAAAAAGAGCAATCACTAACCAAATACTGCAGAGACGAACCAACCAGACAGAGGCAAGGTAAGAACAAATCAACTTGGAACAGAGGGGTAATGGGATATTTAAGCACTAGACAATTAGCGTGATTGCCTGACTAGATAGGGAACAGCTGTGGCAAGAAGCCAGAGAGGGGCAGAGCCAGGAAGGAAGGACAGGGATTGGTGAGTAGAATGGAAAGGGTGTGGAAACCTATGCTAATCTGCTCTACACACCCAGGCTCTGATTCTAAACTACTGGGTTATTCCGTGTGGTTTTACCAGATGGTGATTGCCACACCATTTTCAAATTAGTCTTAAATTTGTATGTCACTAGATAGTCACAAAAGTACTTTCTATGCAAAACTGTGGGCCTGTAGCTCAAATAGTTACTGAGTTGTGGGGGTCTGAAATTTTCAGTAATTGGGCTATAAATAGCCAAGAAAAGCCTCGCCAGGGTTTTTTGCATCTTTAAGTGGTTAATTCTCAGCCTCTAGACATATCAGAGAGCTGTAAGTTGGTATACAAGGCCTCTGCATGTAGCTGGTGCTCCACAAACATCCCCAGGTGTTTCCCTACACTCTGCAGGCCATGGGGACTTGCTAAAAATGCCAAAAATTAAGAAAAACCTACTCGCGAGTGGGGTTTGGGGCCTTAAAGGTACTAGAAATACTGTACAGAAGTGTTCTGATACCCCTAGGTTCCATTCTACACAAACTTGTGTGATAACTTAGCAAACTGGAGCTTTCTAGGTACCTTAGTTTGGAAAATATGAGCTCCCAAAGTTGGACGAGATTTTTAATTGGCTGTTTTTGGTGGCAAAAATCTCCATGTGGGACAGGTGCCAGAGACCCCAACTTTTTCTAAAAGACAGTTCCATCTGTCTTCTATCACTGCACAAAAAGCAGCGGGGTTATATTTGTAGTTACTGAGATATTCGAACTCAAAATGGCATGGGTGATGCCAAAATCGTTTTTTTGCTCCATTTGGAGTCTTTCTTCTCTATCTAACTTCTGTAAATCGAAATCTCTTTGTCTCTCTCTTTTTGCTCTTTCCTCTTTCTCTCTCTCAAATTCTCTTTGTTTTTCTCTTTCCACCCTTTCCATCTCTAGAATATTTAAATTAAGTTCCATTTCTATATTTGGATTTTCCACTGGAAACTGTTCCAGATCTCCTGGCACAAACAAATTTTCATCAATGTAATATTCAACTATCTCTAACCAGTCTTGATTTTCGCATGGCTGGTTTTACCTCTGTCAGCTCTAACTGCCTGCATATTTCTAGCAGTTCTGTCGTTTTAAAAGACTTCAAAACCTCTACGGTTGGTGATGCCAAGAAATCATCCGTTGTTGTTGATCTGTCAATATATATCTACCAAAATTCAATAAACAATTTCACAATTTGAAATTTTAGACTTTCAATAAATGACTCACACAGTGGTCTCTCCCAGATGAGCCCCCAATTTGTTATGGCCCCAATTTGTTATGACATATCGGACAGCGAGGGATGACAGACAAAATTGTAAAACTTTAACAGATTTCATAAAAACAAAAACTGACCAAGATTGAAATAATGAAGAAAATGAGATAGTTACAGTCCTGTGGTAACTGAGATGGGTTGCTATGTTGCGATGTCCTGGGACAGGACAATGCTCCACAAAAAGCTTCCACAATTTCTCCTTGAATTTCTCCTTCTAGTTTACTCTCTCAATTTTTCTCCTTATATACTCTTTTGCAGCCCCCTCCCACCTTCCAGATTTTTTTCAATTCTCTGGGACTTTTCCCTCTGAGACATGCCCAGGACATGCCCAAAACCTAGCTCCAGACTGGGCTGAACAAAAAATGTCAATACTGCCATCTAGTGGCTTTTTTCCCCCCCCCACATTACAATCCCCTAAAAGACAAGTCATTTTTGGATAATCTTTCGCACAGGATGCTGCACATTTAAAGTAGCTGTGTCACAACTACTGCACATGCTCACAACATTAACAACTGAATGAAGTTAATCCGCTCAATTGCAAGCTAAAATCTAGGTGGTATTTTTCTTCTGTGATATTTGGCGATGGTTCACAGCTTCCATTCTTTATATACCTTGGCTAAAGCTTAAAATGACACTTTGAATCATTGAATTGCAATAGACAGCTCCTCAATATAAAAAGTATAATGCCAGAGAAACTAAAATATTTAAATACAATGCAAAACAATGACGGATTGGCAAAGATGGAATAAGATTATAACTCGCAGTCAAGCAGATTCACTTTCTTGGGATGTACGTTCTGAGCATGTGCAGTAATCCTGACACAGCTCCTGTGGCCACAGCTCAAACGGAGGCAGCGGTGATGGAGCAGGAGAGATCTACAGTATGAAGTGCTGTGAGACCCGAGGTAAAACAGTGAGAAAATCTGCTCCAAAAAAGCCATATATCATGCAGGGATGCCATCAGAAACCATACAGCTGGTCTTTCTCAGGGCAACTGTTGCTATACTGACATTTACAAGACCTTAAAGACAGAGAAAATCACTCAGAAAGAAAATAGGTCACGCTTTGAAGCAACAGGTGATGTTGCCAGAAAGAAAGGATCAGGACGGCTGAAATATTCGGCTTTCAAAGACAGAGGGAAACAGCCTGCAAACACTGTCAGCAGAATTCAAGTTCTCAGGAACACAAGACTCTTCTGAGAGAAACAGTAACCAGAAGGTTATCTAATGGAGGTTCTGTGTCTAGAATATGAGTTTAAAAGCCATAGCTGTCTCAGTAAAACAACAAAGATAGAATGAAGTTTTGGCAGGTAATATAGAAAGTCTGATTCAAGCTAATGCTTCAGAGACAGGTCATCCAAGAACTGGTGAGAAGTAAAAAGTGATCACCTCACTACCAGAGAAAACCGCAGAGGAAGAAGTGTCATGGTCTGGGGGACATTTGCAGTAGCTGGTTCAATTAATGCTTGAGAGTTCAGGAGAATGTTGCCGAAATGCTGGCTTCCCATGCTTCCTGAAGAGGAATAATCACGTTATTTTTTTCTCAAGACTATGCTACTGCCCACACAGCATAGACCTCTAAGAAGCGGCTCGAGAAAACGGCCATCAGCCTCGTGTTTTGGCCACTTCAGAGTCAGAATTTTAACCCCGCAGAGAATACTTGGGGCTCTAATTTCGTAGACCAGGCGCAGGCGCAGCGAATGGTTGGGTGCGCCGCGCCAACGGGGTGTGTCCAGGCGTATGTCGCAATTTCGTGCCCGGCGTAGCCTGGCGGAAGTACTCCTCTGTCCCGCCTCTGTCCCTCCTTCCAGTGCAGGTGGGAAAGAAGGCGTGTTTGGGTGTAACACAGCCCAGTCAAATATTGCTCATTGGGAAGAGAAACGATGTATAGCGTGTTCCTATCAGTACAGCCTGTTGCTGCTTAAAATTTTGGGATTAACATGCATGGACAACAAAGCAAGATACGTTACACATTTATTTTCAATATGTGATCTTAACTCAGTACGAGATCATAGCAATCAGGCTCCATTCCTTTCCCCCACTAAAAACGATAAAACCTAAGTGACAATAATAGTAGCGTAGTATTAAGCCGCTTGCACACTGGAAGCGAAACAAATTTTTCGCTCGACAGATTGCGTTGAAATCAGTGTCTTGTGTCTGAAAGTCTATCTCCGTGTCCGACAGTCTATTATTGTTTTTAATTTCTTCAAATCTACAGATATTAACGTGAATGTTTTGATAAGAGGGCTCAGTTCTTCAAGATGAGTACCGAGAATTACAATCAATGTTTCTGTTTAAGCTGCTCAGTAAAGTGAGTAGACACTGGCGCGAGACAATGTACAATGACCCCGTGTCTGACAGCCAACAAAAAAAAAAAAAAAAAAAAGAGGACGATTAGAACAGGTTGATAACGAAATAAAGAATAAAAAGAAACATTTTAACAACAGAACATCCAACGAACACTCCCATTAATTTATTTGCGGGTCATCTTTTTTGGATGTTCTGTTGGTTGGTGATGTATATGTATTTTTATTCTTTATTTCGTTATAAATCTGTTCTCATATCAATACTTTTATTTTCTGCTGGGTGCGGACATGGAGTATTTTGCATTTCGCGTCGGACAGTCTTGATCCTGCATGCAATAATTTATTCACATGGTCAGTGGTCATGGAATTGATTTGCTCTCTGATCGCCAGCACTATTTTATCTCTGCTGTGGAAATAAAGCATGAATATGTTCGATCCATCTGACTAAGTATCAAAAGAAAGACCGAAAAAAGACTGTTGTCTACCTTCAAAGGAAGAAAACAGACGAATAAATAGACCAAGAAAAGTCGATAGCTCTTTGCATTGACTTTGACCGTAATCAGTCGTGTGAAAAATTTGTTTCACGTCCAGTGCGCAAGCGGCTTTACCAAGCATAGAACGCAAGCATTATATACAGTAGGGGAAATAAGTATTTGACTCCTCGCTGATTTTGCAGGTTTGCCCACTTACAAAGAATGCAACGATCTGTCATCATCAATTGTATATACATTCAAACAGTGAAAGACAGAATCACAAAGATCAAATACACCTGCCTCACCTCATAACCTGTATAAAAGACACCTATCCACTCCCAAACAACCAGATTCCAACATCTCCAACATGGGCAAGACCAAAGAGCTGTCTAAGGACATCAGGGACAAGATTGTTGACCTGCACAAGGCTGGGATGGGCTACAAGAGAATGGGAAAGCAACTTTGAGAGAAAAGATCAACTGTCAGTGCAGTTATCAGGAAATGGAAGAAGTACCACACTGCCGCCAACCTCCCTCGGTCTGGGCCTCCATGCAAGGTCTCGCCTCGTGAGATGTCCCTGATCATGCGAACGGTGAGGAATCACAAGGGGGAACTGGTTAATGAACTGAAGGCAGCTGGGACCGCAGTTACAAAAGAAACAGTTGGTAACACACTACGCGGTCATGGATTGAAATCCTGCAGCGCATGCAAGGTCCCCCTGCTCAAGAAGGCACATGTACAGGCCCGCTTGAAGTTCGCCATTGACCACCTGGATGAATCAGAAGAGGCCTGGAAGAAGGTGATGTGGTCAGATGAAACCAAAATAGAACTTTTTGGGCTCAACTCAACTCACCGTGTTTGGAGGGCAAAGAACACAGAGTACAACCCAAAGAACACCATCCCCACCATCAAGCACAGTGGTGCTTTTCAGCCAAGGGGACGGCACAACTCCATTGCATTGAGGGGAGGATGGATGGGGCCATATACTGTGGAATTCTGGACCAACAGCTCCTTCCCTCAGTGAGAGAGCTGAACATGGGTCGAGGATGGGTGTTTCAGCACGACAACTACCCTAAGCACACCGCCAAAGCAACAAAAGAGCGGCTGAAGAAGAAGTACATCAAGGGTCTGGAGTGGCTTAGCCAGTCTCCAGACCTGAATCCAATTGAAAATCTTTGGAGGGAGCTTAAAATTCGGGTTGCAAGGCGACAGCCTCGGGCCCTGAATGATTTGGAGGCTGTCTGCAGGGAGGAGTGGGCCAACATCCCTGCCAAAATGTGCACAAACCTTGTCAACAACTGCAAAAATTGTTTGACATCTGTGCTGGCCAATAATTCTATAAAATATGAACATGCTGTTTGTCCAGGGAGTCAAATACTTATTTTTGACCAAAAATATGCAAATAAATTCCTAAAATGCATACAATGTCTTATTCCACTTTTTTGGTGATATTCTGTCACTCACTGTTAAAATAAACCTATCATTAAAATTATAGACCATTGCACTCTTTGTTCGTGGGCAAACCTGCAAAATCAGCAAGGGGTCAAATACTTATTTCGCCCACTGTACACACTGCCTGATGCCGAGGCAGTTTGTGGTTGGCTGAGAAAGATGTGAAGTCGTTAATTTGCATCATTGATTCAGTTGCGTTGATTAAGTCAGGTCGAGTTTCCATCACGTGTGCCAACCGCCTTTGATCTGACATCAGGACAATCGATATAGATACTATAATTTATGTGCTGATTCAGATAGTTACATTAAACAGTGGTTGCTGTAATTATTTACTGTATTGAAAAGTGCCTGACATTCTGGAAACCTGCCTGTGAGGTTTCGGTGACGTGTGCGCACTGCGCGCCGGTCAGCCAAATTACCACTGCACAGAAAGTGAACCAGGTTGGATCTGGCGAGCTTTCTGCGCAACTGCAGCGAAGACTTTTTCTACGAAATTGTCACTGCGTCTTGATGAATAAGTGACACCTCCCCCTACTACGCCCCCACACCCATCTCGGCACACGTCCGTCTGCGCACGGTGTTGCAACTCACGAAATTACCACTGCGCGGGCTGCGCCGGACGAAATTACCACTGCGTGGGCTGCGCCACGCTTCGCCACCTTCGCTGTGCCAAGAAATTTGAGCCCTTGGTGTTACCCTAAACACAAACTATCCACGAAACATTTTTCAACAATTTGTCGACCGTTTGAGGCTATTTACATCGAATGGAAGAATATTGACTCTTCTTTCTGTAAAAACCTGTCTGCACGTTCACCCACACGGTGGCAAAAATTAAAAAAAAAAAAAAACCAAGGAAAAGTTACTTAACAGAAAGTTCAGTTATATTCTAAAAAATCTTCTGTCACTTCATATTTTGGGCTTAGTCAATTTTTTTCTTTTTTTGCCCCGGAGCAAATGCATAATTTTTAAATAACCTTGTTTCCAGAAAAGCTGAGACGTTGTGTACAAAATGTACATAAAAACTAACTGCAATGCAAAGATTGGGAAATCAAGTAATCTCTATCATAAATTGAAAATAGAATAAAGAAAACATTCCAAATGTTGAAACTGAGAAATTTTGTTTTTGAAAAATATCTCCTCATTTTGAATGTGATGCCAGCAATGCATGTCAAAAAAGCTGGGATGGGGCCATGTTTACCACTGTGTTAAATCATCTCTTCTAGCAACACCCAGTGTTTTGGAACTGAGGAGGCCAATTACTGTAGTTTTGATACCAAAATGTATTCTCATTCTTCTTTGATTTTAGATTTCAGCTTCTTAACACTTCAACAGAGTTTTTCACATTTGTGCAGCAATTTTTTCCATGGGTGACCCCTTTGGACAGCAGCCAGGCCAGTTTAGCGCCTGGACTCTTTCACTATGGATCCATGATGTTGCATCACGTGCCCAATGTGGTTTAGCAGCATCTTGCTGAAATAAGCAAAGCTTTACCAAGAGAAGATGTCTGGATGGCGGTGTATGTTGCTCCGTAACCTACATATATTGTTAAGCATTTATGCTGTCTGCACAGATGTGCAAGTTACACTAATAGCACCTAAAAACCGAGAAAGTGCACCTTTTTCCGAGAAATTCCTACAAAAACATAAAATACACAGAGGTTTACTGAAGATTTGCGCAACTCGATAAACCTCTGGTTTACTTGAGTTTGGACAACGCCTCTGTAAACCTCGGTTAAATTTCCCGAGACACACCGAAATTGTCCGGCCGACTGAAGTTCAGAGACCACGTCGGTATTCCTCAGGAAGATTTCACCGAAGTAGACCAAAGTTTGTCTGCTAGGCCTGTAGTCACACCAGAACAGAGGGGAGGTGTGCAGACAGTCAAACACATGCCTCATTAAAGACCTCCCTCCAGTACTGCAGTCCAAACTCCAATTAATTACGCAAATCACCAGCACTGCCTGTTCAATGAGGTTCCAGTGTAATTAAGCCAGACCCTAGATGCAGTCCAGATGAAGTACAGGCCTAGTTCAGCCTGCTCTGTCAGTGCTGCATATAGGAATTGGCAAAGGGCTGAAACACCACCGTTATCAGGCCTACCAAAGAAAACGTAGCCTCAGCACACAAAAACTTTGAAATGCCTACATTAATCGCGGAAATAGCAACAGAAAAATAATACCCCGCTACCGAAACTGCAAAAACCGCAACATAAACTGTTGACTCGTAGCATAAGACTATGAAACTGCAACATCTTCATTCGCATCCGTCTTTGCCATTTACTGCGCTTGCGCGTACCGGCCCAGGCTGCTTTCAGAGATGGCGGAATCAGGCGTGTCTCCTTCGGTTGGTAAATAAAACTTCCAAACATGACGTTAATGTGAATGCAGATGTTTAACAATGAATTGTAAGACGTAGCTGTTACATCCACATTCTCGTAAATTCGCTTATTTTAGCATGTCACCCTGCCGAAAATGAACGATGCACTGTCGATTTCGCTATAGTCTTAGAGTTGCCAACTTGACGACTTTCTCGCTAAATCTTGCGACTTTCCAAATCGGGATTGTTTGTTGGCAAATCGGGATTGTTATACATACGTCTTGAGAAAGTCGTCAAGTTGGCAACTCTAAGACTTTAGCGAAATCGACAGTGCATCGTTCATTTTCGGCAGGGTGACATGCTAAAATAAGCGAATTTACGAGAATGTGGATGTAACAGCTACGTCTTACAATTCATTGTTAAACATCTGCATTAACATTAACGTCATATTTGGAAGTTTTACTTACCAACCGATTCCCGAAGGAGACACGCCTGATTCCGCCATCTCTGAAAGCAGCCTGGGCCGGTACGCGCAAGCGCAGTAAATGGCAAAGACGGATGCGAGAGAAGATGTTGCAGTTTCATAGTCTTATGCTACGAGTCAACAGTTTATGATGCGGTTTTTGCAGTTTCGGTAGCGGGGTATTATTTTTCTGTTGCTATTTCCGCGATTAATGTAGGCATTTCAAAGTTTTTGTGTGCTGAGGCTACGTTTTCTTTGGTAGGCCTGGTTATAGTAAGAACAAAAAAACACATGTTCAGTATTCAGAAGATATTCAATCTGCTAAAGCACCAATTTCCAAAAAAATCAGATGCACAAAGTCATTTTTAAAAGAGGCACCTTGAGAGAAAATGAAAATTGAGAGAAAGAAAATTGTGTGTGTGTGTGTGTGTGGGGGGGGGGATTAAGCACATGATCACACACACACAGTGAGGCCTGTGTTCTGACTGTCTTCACCCCTCCCCTTTGCCCTGGTGAGAGCACAGGCCAAGCAGACAAACTACTGTCCACTGCGGTGAAATTTTCCCGTGGAATACCGATGTGGTCTCCGAGCTTCAATGGGTCAGACAATCCTCTGTGAATTTCGGGAAAATTTAACTGAGGTTTACTGAGGTGTTGTCCAAACTTAAGTAAACTGGACAGACTTCGGGATACTTTGGTCAAATTTTTCTGAGGTTAACAGAGTTGGCCTCAAATCTTCAGTAAACCTCAGCGTATTCTAAGTTTTTATCGGAATTTCTCGGAAAAGGGTGCACTGCCTCGGCTTTTGGGCGCTAGAGGTGTTACCCATGCCACATGCACCATGGCACCCGCATACGCTGGCTCTCTGTGCGTTGATAAAAAGCCAGATGTTCCCTCTCCTTCTTAGCCTAGAGGATGTGGCATCCTTGGTTTTAAAAAAAAAAATCAGATTTGATTGTTCAGACCACAGGATAGTTTTCCCACTTCATCTCAGGCCGTCATAAATGAGCTTAGGTCCTGAGAAGGTGGCAGTGTTACCGGATCTTGTTTATTTATGGTTTTTTTTCTTTAAACAGTAGAGTTTTAACTTACAGTTGTGGCTGCAGTACCAAACTGTGCTCACAGAGACTGGTGTGCAGTGTTCCTGAGCTCATGCATTTATTTCCACCACTGAATCCTGTTTGTTTTCAATGCAGAGCCACCTGAGGGCCTGAAGATCACAGCCATTCAGTGTTTGTTTCTGGCCTCATCACCTGAATACAGAAATTTCTCTGGATTCTCAGAATTATATTATACTACATACCATAGGGCATTAAACCCCCAGTTTCTTTGAAATTTTATTCTTAAATTGTTGAACAATTTTCCCATGCAGTCTGTCAGAATGGTGAAGCCATCACCGTCTTCTGACAGACTCTTAGATTCCTCTCTCACCATGCTCTTTTCATACCCATTTATGTCACTGACAAGTGGCCACTTATTCTAACTAGAAAGCCCACTTCTCCCCTTTTTTGCACAGTATTAGGCCGATACTGTCGCCATGGAAACCAAAATTGATAGGTGTCATAACTTAAGAATAACAGATGTCCATACCAAATATGAAAGTGATCGGTCAAAAATTACAGCCTGTACAGTGTCCACAAGGAAGTGTCTGCGGAACTGGGCTCAGCAGCAGCGGAGACAACAAGCACGAATCCATATTGGCGGCCCGACTTCGTCCGGGGCAACAATTAGCAATGAGATGTTCCACAAGATGCATTTTTCCACCATTAAATAACATTTCCAATCTTCTGTTTCCCCGTCCCAACTTAATGAAACGTTTCTGGCGTCAAATTTAAAATGAGCAAATATTTTTCTAAAAACAATACATTTCTTAGTTTCAACATTTAATATAGTGTCTTTGAATCATTTCTGATAAAATATAGGAAGTAAATGATGTGCAAATCATTTCATTCCGTTTCTATTATTTACATTTTACACAGCGTTCCAACTTTTCAGGAAATGGGTTTGCACGTGGGGCTACTAAGGGTGGGAAAAATAGTGGGAACGATAAATCGGAACCTGTATTCCCGTGCTGCATAATCGATGCATTTGCATTCAGTATCAATTATGATGGTTCATTTACAAACACTACAGCCTGAGATCTTCCCGTATTTTGCCTGTTCACAGCATCTTACTACAATTTCCTTACTTAAAGTCCCCTAGTGGGGGCGCAAATCAAAAAGAGAACAGCGACTCTCAGCAGAAATGTAATAATATGAAACAAGATGTGTATGTAATGTCACTTTGTTTTACGCAAAGATTTCAGCCAACTTATTTTATTATAATGACTTGGGCAACCTGTGAGGTAGCTGAAGCCTGGGTCCACCAAGGATGTTTTATATTTTACTGGATATACAATAGGAAAATGACCGCCCATTCATTTCAATGGAAATTGCTCAGTGGCGCAGCACGCTGACATGGGGGCCAAGCTTCCGGACCCGCGCTGTGTGACTTTTGCTCACACATGCGTAGTGTGGGGCTCATGAACGCGATGGTATCCAAGGTGTCCATGACAACGGCTCGCGCTCGTTAAACTCGTTAAATAAAAAAAACATAGCTGCCGGTAAAGGTTTAATCATAGTTTGAGATCCAATTTTAAAACAAAAATGCAATATCAAATGTTTAACGCGATTGTTATTTAACAGGGAAAAAATACTACTGATTTCAACTCAAAAATGTCGGTAAAATAGTTGATTTGCTGTTGTGTAAGGTGACATTGCTCAGGGGTGCGTTTCCCGAAATCATAGATGCTAACTTCCATAGTTGGAAGCAATAGGCTCGTTTGAGATGAACTGCGCCTGGCCTGGAAGGTAGACGAGAGCAGGCGGTCGTCGCGAGGGGCGGAGACAACAAGCTGCAATCAAGTCGGGCAGACCTCCAAAAACCACTGAAATTGCAAATTGCCATTTGCGGGTTTGTGGGTCCCGCACTTTGAATCCCTGCAAAACCAAAACCGGTAAGTATTAGACCCTAAAATTTTGCAGGTGTTGATGATACATGATAAGCAATTTTTAAGATTTTTTCTGGCAAAATCCGAGTTGGTCACCTGGGAAATTTTCTGAGAATAGACCCACTTGGCATGGAATGTCCCATCATGAAAACGAGGCTACTCACAAGGTCAAAACCTGTTTCCATGTAAGTCAAACGTAGCCTGAGTGTACGCCTACGTAACGTCTAGTTTTCTTTGAAACTTGGAGGCAATTAACAGATCTACTTCACTGTTTGCAATATGAATCAAGGTAGGCCTACATGCACTTTTCATTGCGACCTCAGTGTTCAAGATGCCACAAAATTTTGCCCTCAGAAAATGATCTGCTATACTCCAAGGTTTTTTTTAATTCAAGTTAGCAGCACAGATATTGCTGCTATTAGGAATCGCCACTGTTGTGATATCAAATGTTATTGTGGGATAAATGTCATGATCATATGCTTCATGTCATGTTGTGAGTACGGCTGCAATTTCCACCCCCACAGGTAACATGCATGAACTGATTATATACTAATATAACTCAGTCTAAATAGTCCCTACATTAAATTGTTGGTTGGACATTTTTTTAAATAGCAAAAAAAGCAAAACGCTATTCCTGCAGCATGTACAAAGCAACTGCCAAAGGGCTTGAGTTTCTTTTTGAGAAAAAACCTTAAACTCCACATTGCCCTTGGTTATTGACTTTTCATGAGCCAAAATGAATAAATTCCTTTTGCTCTCATCTTGCATCATGCCTCAGAGGGGTGAGGACATGTGGCAGAGTGAAGAAAAAACCTGAATTAAACTGAACAATGCAGTGAAGAAGTATTTGCTCCCTTTCTGTCTTCCAATATTTTTGTATATTTGACGCTTTTAACTGTTTCAGATCATTATCATTGGTTGCTGTTGCTGACCTCTTGGCTGTGCTGTAGCGCAGTTCGTTGGTGATTATTCTGCTTGAGTTGAGAGAGGAAGAGGTGTGGGATTAAAGCTGAGGATTTACTCTCCTGTAAACAGGGATTTCTGAAAATAATTTGTGTGTTAAGACTCAAACAATAATAGAGATTAGACGATTTGCTCCCGAGGTATAACCTTTGTCGCAGTAGGGACAGGGAGAATCTTCCCCCGCATTTTTCCCCTTTTTCCCCCTGTAACAACTCGGTGAGCAAAGGGCCAAAATTAACTTGCTAATCTGGTCAAACAAAGGCGACGGGGGTTTTTTGGGGGGTTTCAGTCCCCCGGGAGCAGAGTAAGGTAAAGCAAAATAAATTTAAACGCTAAATTTAGAGAATAAATTAAATGCTAAATAATTGTCAAACTAAGTGATTTGTGCGGTATACAAAGTAAAACAGTTGTTTCTAATGACTGAAGTACTGTCGCCTGGTTTTTCTGTAGCTGATTTAGCAAACGAACCCTTGCAAGTTCTAAATGCCAAGAATATTATCGAATTACCTGGATATCTAACTATAGCCCGGCTTGGTTTCATACTTGGTTGCTGCCTTTCATACAGTCTTTCAGCCAATAAATATTGACGTTCACTGGGGTTTTTAGTCCCCTTCGTTCTCTATCCTGACTGCATTACCGCATAAACGCATTGCCAAGCTTGAATATCAACGCGAATCGGGGTTTTTGTCTTTTTCACATTTTATTATTACCGAAGGGCACTTCTGCTTAAACACATTGTAAATACCCTATCTTTGTATTTTCCTCCGGTTGCTGTGCCTTGATCGGCTGATTAAAGTTTAGCTGCTTGTTCGAGTGCTTAGGACAGCTTGTTGGGGGAGGGACTGTGTTTAATTTGCGCACATAGTAAATGACTTGTTCGTTCGGTCCGTTTTAATTAAAGGGAACTGGGGCTTTACTCTTTTCTCGCTTACCCTTGGTTGTATTTGCAGCTAGCTAGCTAGATATGTACTGTGACAGTACATATCTAAAGCGTCTTTGTGACAGTTTCTGTGAAAAGCGCTATACAAATAAATTGAAATTGAAATTGAAAAATTACTGTTTGCATTTTTGGCTGGGGATCTGAGACTTAGTATTTAGTTAGTAGGGCAGCAGTCACTTGACTCGTCCGTTCGGTTAGGTGGGAATTTAAATGGTAAGTTTTACAGGAGTGCTCCGCCTCCTCCAGTTTCTCCTGGGCGTTGGAGTCAGTCTGTTTTATCTGGGTTCTCAGCTAAGCCCTGTGATATTTTTAGTTTAGTATTTTAATAGTACTTAGACTAGATAAACTCAAGCCGGCTTATAAGGAGTGCTTATTACATATAGAGTTTGGCTCAATTTGGTAGTTCATTTCTGTTAATTGAAACTAAGTCCCTGTTAAAAGAGGCTTATAATCAATTTACATAGTTTCCCCACGGTTTCTATTGTGACTGCTGCTTAGGGCTTCCTAGGTTGTGGTTCCTCAGCTTCCGTCTCGGCATTAGTCATTTTCTTGTATCTAGGGTGTGCAAGGTCATTAGGTAGGGGGTTCAAAATGTGGCCAAAACTATGTGACGGTTGCAGGATGATCGCACTTTTGGAAAGGGATTTCCAGGGTGGGTTTGTTTGCCACCGGTGCCAGCTAATTGAGCATCTGGAGAGCAAGATCCTTGATCTTCAGGGCCAGTTGGCGTCACAACATAGTTCCTCTAAGAACTCTATTGATTGTGAACTAAATAGTATGTTGCTTAGACAAAAAGGTGTGTACGCCAAAGCAGGGTGGTACTGGGATCCCAGAGCAGGCAGGGAGAGAAAGTTGGGTGACTGTAGGTCGACAGCGCAGGAAAGGGTATGCACACCGTACCGCGACAGCTCCTCCAGTGGTTGAGGTGTCCGACTGATTCCGTCCCTTGCAGAAACTTGAATTGGCCCCTGACCCTGAGAGTGAGGGGACTGATGAGCAGCAGGGAACCCTTTTGGCCTCTACCCCACAGAAAAGAGAGTTAGTGATAGTGGGGGACTCAATACTCTTAAGGAATAGATAGCTTAGTCTGTTTGTGCGTCAAGGAGTCTCGTACGGTGTGTTGCCTGCCTGGTGCCCAGGTAGGAGACCTCCTGGAGCGTGAGGACAAGCTCCTGGCCAGAGCGGGCAGGGATCCAGTTGTCATGGTCCATGTTGGGACAAATGACATAGGTAAGAGTAGGTTTGAGGTTCTGCAAGGCAAATTTGTGGAATTAGCTGGAAAGCTTAGGAGCAGATCCTCCACGGTAGTTTTCTCCGGGATTCTACCGGTACCACGTGCAAGCAGAGGAAAGCAGAATTTTATCTGGAGGTTTAAGACGTGGCTACAAACCTGGTGTAGGAAAGAGGGGTACAGGTTTATGGTGCTCTGGAACTTTTTCTGGGACATAGTTGACCTGTTAAAGCCTGATAGGCTGCACCTGAACCAGAGGGGTACCTTTGCACTGGGCTAGTGTATGTTGAGAGTTGCGCAGGATTATTTAAACTAGGTACTTGGGGTGCAGGGAGGTTAGAGAGTGTTACACATAGGGAAATGCAGACTGCCCTGATGGAAGCTGACGGCGTTACATGCACTATTGATGATGTACTTTTAAAGCAACAAAGCGTAGTGAGGGGCTTGAAGCAGCGGCCACATGGGAAATCAAAGGGGAAGAACATTAGTAATAAATTTAAATGTTTTAATTAAATGCAAGAGGCATAAAAAATAAATTTCCAGAGCTTGAGGCTGTTATAATTAGTGAAGGCTATGACATAGTTGGGATTACAGAGCCATGGCTTAGTGAAGAGGAGGGAGATGAATATAATATGGAAGGTTATAAGCTCTTTAGGAAGGATAGATGTAATAGGTGAGGAGGGGGCGTAGCAATCTATGTGAAAACATAAATGTACAGGAAATTCCCGAAAGTGAGCATTCGTTGCCCTGTGAAGATATCTGGGTCAGGCTTGTTGGCAAACACGGGAAAGGTTTAAACATTGAAGCATGTTATCGACCGCCAGCTTTGGACAGTACAGTCAATGAAATGCTTTTTAGGAGGATTACAAAAGCTTGTAGAGGTGGAGAGACTATTATTATGGGGGACTTCAATTATCCTGGTATTGATTGGGAAATGGTGAAAGGACAGGGTAGTGGGGAGGAAGAATTTCTAGATGTTATAAATGATAATTTCTTGGTGCAGTATGTTAATAAACCTACAAGAGAAAAGGCAATTTTAGACTTACTGCTCTGTAATGACCCAGATAGAATGAGCAATGTTGAGGTACTGGAGCCACTTGGGACAAGTGATCACTCTGTTGTTAATTCTGATGTTTTATCGGAAGTTAAAAAGGTGTATTCAAAAAAATCTTTTTCAATTTTAGGCGAGCAAACTTTGACAGGATGCGCGCATATCTAAGTGAAATAAAATGGGAGGCACTCCTGGACTTTGGGTCCGTAAATGAGATGCAGGAAAGGTTTAAGGGGGTTTTACATTAATCGCAAAGCAGATTCATTCCAAAGGTGTCCAAAAGTATGCTGAAAAAGCAGAACCCTCAGAGGAGGAACAAAAGTATTCATAGAATTTTGAGGGATAAGAAACATCTTTGTAAGATGTACATAAAGGATAACAATGAGAACACTAAGGCTGAATACTGTAAAATGCGGGCTGTGGTCAAAAAAGAGCTGAGGAATGCTAGAAGACTGTATGAAAGACAAATTGCAAAGGGGGCAAAACTAACCCTACACGCTTCTTTCAGTACTGTAGCAGAAAAAGGAAAGTTAAAGAGCAGTTTAAGTGCATAAAGAATAAAAACGGATCGCTGCTATATGATAACAAGGATATTGCTGATGCCTTAAATAGTTACTTTGTTGAGAATTTTACCTCAGAGGGGGTCTTTATTCGGCCAGAGGGCATGTTAAATGCTAAAGATTATTTAGCGGAAATTGAGGTTCAGGATAACAAAGTATTAGACAAGTTGCATAAATTAAAGGCAGAGTGCTCAAGAAAGTTGGTGAGATCATCTTTAAGCCATCCGCCATCTTCAGATTGTCTTTAGAAACTGGAGAAATACCAAATGATTGGAAACAGGGCAATATAATACCAATATATAAGAAAGGGGACCGTACCGAGCCAGGAAATTACAGGCCAGTCAGTTTAACTTGCATTGCGTGCAAAATATTGGAATCTGTCATAAAAGATGAGCTAGACTTATTTCTTGAACGTAACAGTATCTTGAGGGATAGCCAACATTGTTTCCAACAAGGTCATGCCTGACAAACCTTCTGGAATTTTTTGAAGAGGCCACCAAGACCTATGTCCAGAGCAGGGCTTCTGACATCATATACTTGGATTTTCAGAAAGCAGTCGATACAGTACCGCATAAGAGACTAATTTTTAAAATGAGCTCCATGGGAGTTACAGGAGGTATTCTGGAGTGGACTCAAAACTGGTTACAGGACAGAACACAAAGAGTGGTGGTCAGTGGTATCTCATCTGAGTTAGGTATGGTGGGGAGTGGCGTCCCCCAGGGATTGGTGTTGGGACCCCAGCTGTTCCTCATCTACATTAATGACCTTGATAGGAATATGGTGAGCAGATTAGTTAAAGTTGCAGATGATACTAAATTTGGGGGTTTGGCAAATACTGTAGTTTAGAGTCCACTAAAGTGATTCAGGATGATTTGGATAGAATCCAGAATTGGGAATAATTGTGGCAAATTAAATTTAATGTAGTGAAACGTAAAGTTGTACACATGTAGGTAATAAAAACATTAGATGGGATTACTTCATGGGAGTTTTAAAACTGGAATGTGCTGCACACGAGAAAGATCTGGGAGCTAATTCCAGGTATAAAAGATGAAAGCTATGAGAAGAGGCTGAGGATCCTTAATCCCTTTAGTCTTAGGAAAAGGAGAGTAAGGGGTGATTTGATTGAGCGCTTTAAATATGTTAAAGGAATTAAAGCAACATTAAGTAACTTTTCAACCTTCATAAAAGATTTCCATAACTTTTGTGATGTTACATCGACTTACAACTGGTTGAATGACCCCTCAGTCATGGCCTGAGGGGTCTGTATCGCTTCCACTTGCACTAAGCAACTTTTAGGAGGGGTCGGAAACCCTGCCACACAAAAAAAAACCACAAATGTGTTGACTGCTTAACGGGATACGTCACTTTCCTCTTTCCCCATTCGTTACAAAGACGGAACGGCTTTGGAACAAAGTCGATGCGAACGCCTACGCGCAGTTACTGTTATCATGGCAGAAGCTGCAAAACAACCAAAGAAGCAAAAAGTTTTGTCTGAGGAGACAAAAAAAAAAAAAAAGAAAAAGGAAGGCTACCCGGATAAAAGGACAGTCAAGGATCAACACTGGCCCGGCTTTCACTCGCTGGCATGAGCTCAAAGACGAGGAGGGAGTTCCGACCGATGCTGCCTTGGCTCTGTTCCTGCTGGACTAGTAAGTAGCTTTCGATGCTCAAATCAATGATAATGCCAATGTTAGCCATCTGAAATTTGCGTGGTAGCAGTAATTAGCCACCAGCTTGGTAGTTCACAGTTCCACACTGACACGACCAGCCACGCAACAAACTCAAAAGTACTGTATAAAAATTGGACTTTCTCGCTTAATCTGGCGACTTTCCAAATCGGGATTGTTTGTCCATTCAAGACGTATGTATACGTCTTGAGAAAGTCGTCAAGTTGGCAACTCGAAGACTATAGCGAAATCGACAGTGCATCGTTCATTTTCGGCAGGGTGACATGCTAAAATAAGCGAATTTACGAGAATGTGGATGTAACAGCTACGTCTTACAAGTCATTGTTAAACATCTGCATTAACAATAACGTCATATTTGGAAGTTTTACTTACCAACCGAAGGAGACACGCCTGATTCCGCTATCTCTGAAAGCAGCCTGGGCCGGTACGCGCAAGCGCAGTAAATGGCAAAGACGGATGCGATAGAAGATGTTGCAGTTTCATAGTCTTATGCTAGGAGTCAACAGTTTATGTTGCGGTTTTTGCAGTTTCGGTAGCGGGGTATTATTTTTCAGTTGCTGTTTCCGCGATTAATGTAGGCATTTCAAAGTTTTTGTGTGCTGAGGCTACGTTTTCTTTGGTAGGCCTGTGAACTAACTTTACATAACTGCATTTAATACATAAAATCCAATATATGCATAGTAAAAATACAAAATATGTGTTTTGGAAACACACTTTTCAAAATAATGTTTTTCTCGGGCCAAATGTTCACGACAGTGCGCCCTGTAGCGTTTATGCAAGAACCAAGGTCACGTGACCTGAGTGACGTCAGAGAGGTCTTAATTGATGACCCGGGGCAGCCATATAAAGCTTTGTTTCCATTAATACGACTGAAGTCCGGTTGCGACAGGCTGCGGGGCAGACACGGGACATCGCATGCGGCCCATGGTGTGTCCTCAGTGATTCCATATAAATGGCGAAACTACGCTATTATTGTGAAATTAATTGGAAAAATACGCATGCGGCTCCGCTCCAAGAGCCGGGTGAATATCGCATTGATGGAAACACAGGGATATTAAGTTTTGAATGCAGGGTCGCGTGAGATTTTCTCTGGGAGGGGGGTTGATAATCCCGTTTTCAAAGGTGCAATTTAAGTGCATGTACTTCGTTACAGCACTTCAGGTTTTTTTTATTTTTTTTAAGGATTTGTACATTCCTTTTTTTTTAAACAGGGACTCTACTACATTTAAAAGATAAAAAGTATACTTTCACTTTGTTACTTTGACATTGGCAACTTGGTTACTTGTTTAAAATTAAAATATTAATTGAATTCATCATTTACGGATTATCCTGATTTTGCGCGTTCGCGAAGAGCAAAGGTATATGTTAGTGCAGATGTGTCCGCCAGTGGACGTGGAGCTGCAAATTTATGTGCGCCGTTACAATAGTCTATCACTAGATAGCAGACCAGGATCGGTCGCGGAAGTTTTGTGCGCGTTGTAGGCTATATGCAGAATGAATTCTGACCGCGTTATCCGTCGCATCTCGTTGTCAGAAGTGGTAGCTCAAGTAGGCAAGCAATTAAACGTTGCGATATACAACTATCTATCTTATATCTGCATGTTGCGTGTATATTTCCTATTACTTTGCAACATCAAGCATTTTACAACACAGCTAACAGCTGTGCTAAGCGTCATGAATATGAGTTAGCTGGCCAGCTATGCCATTCGCGAATGCTATTTGACATGAGCTTAAAAATTGGATTTCAACTTGCTAGCGTTTCCCCCTGGAGTAGTTGATAGATTTTGACCAAGATAATGTTTAGCCATACCTGTACTTTTTTTTTTAATTTCAGTGGGACTCCCCAGTATAATAAAGGCTAAATTAAATCATTCTTTTGTGTATTTGTATCGTTTTGTCTGTCACAAACAAGAGATGTTGAGGTACCACCTGTGACACCGGATCGGAGCAGGGTTTGTTTTCAGCTGAAAATACACTACATGGAGAGCGCGAGTGAAGAACGTGATTTGACGCTGCTATTTCACCTAGCAACAAGAAATACTATTTTCTGATTGGCTGATAGGTTGCTGATTCAAGCAGAGCAGCCTCTTTACTGTAGTGTTTTGAGTTCTCCGAGTGTTGCGGAATGCCATGCTGTAACTAGGTTCTCAACTTGAGCTGTCTCGTTGTCTCTAGGCTACATGTAGGTTAAGTTGAATTTTTTATTTCGGTGACCATCTCTCTCTCAGTTCAATTTCAATTCAATTTCAGATGCTTTATTGGCATGACATATAGGCATGTATTGCCAAAGCATTAAAGAAACAGTATACACATACATAAAACATGGTAACTTTTGAAACAGCAGTTACAATAGTACTATTGCAACTAATAACTATATACATATACTATTTACAGTATTTGGAATGATCTAAATAAAGATAAAAATGGAGAGAATTTACAGTAACAACTTTCAGGAGTGTAAGATTATTGGTTATAATGGGCTGGTGCTGTCCCTCCGGCTGTGGCAGGTGACTACATATTGTGCTGCCAGGGTTTGGCAGCATCGTTCTTCTGCCAGAAGGATTTTCATTTTGTGGGAGTCAGGTAGGTTGGGGAAATTTGGTATCAGTCCCGTGAATTTTGGGAAGAAATTTTTTCTAATTTGTACGTATTTATCGCATTTGAGGAGGATATCTCTCTCTCTCTCTCTCGCTCTCTCTCTCTCTCTCAAATTTTTCAAATTCAAATTCAAATTCAAGTTCAAAATGCTTTATTGGCATGACAAAGTTTTACATTTTTGTTGCCAAAGCAATCATAAAACGATAACACAATATATAATTATGCAAAATTATTCTTATTAAAATTCTATATATTAAAAAAAAAAAAAAAAGTTGTAGTAATAGTAATAACAATAATTGTGCTTCTGTGAAGCAAGAAGAAGTGTGTGTGTGTGTGTGTGTGTGTGTGCGTTTGTTTGTCTGCGTATGTCCGTGTGTGTGTGTGTGTGTGTGTGTGTGCGTGCAGCAACCGGATGGTGTTGGGAAGAATTAGTAAGTAGTGTTGTGGTAGATTATGTGTGTGTTTGTGCGCATGTGTACATTTTGTGTGTGCGTGTGTGTGTGTACGTGTGTGTGTGTGGGTGTGCGTGTGTGCATGTTCTGGACAGGTTGACTCCACAAGTCACATATTACAGTATGCGTGTGTGCGTGTGTGTGTGTGTATGTGTGTGTGTGTTTGAGTGTGTGTGTGTGTGTGTATGTGTGTGTGTGTGTGTGTGTGTGTGTGTGTGTGTGTGTGTGTGTGTTTGAGTGAGTGTGTGCGTGTGTGTGTGTGTGTGTGTGTGTGTGTGTATGGGGGGGCGTGCACAGCACAGGGTCACTCACTGTTCCTCAGACTGTGACAGAGGGAGACAAATTGTGCTGCTAAGATGCAGCAGTCTTCATTTTCCCCCAATAAGAAGGGCAATTTTTCACTATTACTTGTATATTTGAATTTGGGGCATTTCTGGATAATTTTGGGGTAGAATTTTTTACGAATTTGTTCGAATTGAGTACATTCTGTCAGAAAGTGTTCCTGTGTTTCTGTTTGGCTGTTTGTGCGTTGTTGGCACAATCTCTGTTCCTCTGGCAGCCATGATTTCTTGTGCCTGCCGGTCTGTACGGCCAGCCGGTGCTCACTGAGTCTGTACTTCGTCAAGGTGGTCCTCAGTTTCTTGTCTCGGACGGTGGTGAGGTGGTCTGCTACTGTGTACTGTCTTTTTAGGGCCAGATAACATTTCATTTTACTTTGTGATATGGTTTGTGATTCCCAATAAGATGTATAATTCTGTTTCATTTTAGCTGAAATTTGCTTGATTCTAATGAGATGTGTATTTTTGTTCTGATCCTGAGCTGGTGAGGTGTTAGTGTGTGTTAGTGAACTAAGGCTCAGGATCAGCTGAGTGAGGGGATTGTTTTTTTTGCTCAACTCTTGGTATTGCAGGGCTTTGTATTGATGTGAGTGGGGGTCACTTTGTTTTAAATGTTCCCAAAATTTGATCACCCGTTTTTGTATATTTATAAGTAATGGGTTTTGGCCTAATTCTGCCCTGCATGCATTGTTTGTTGTGTGTCTGTTTACTTTTAAAATGTATTTACAGAATTCTGCATGCAGCGTTTCGATTGGATGTTTATCCCATGTGCCGAATTCTTGACTGCAGAGAGGACCCCACACCTCACTGCTGTAAAGAGCGATTGGTTCAATTATTGCTTTGAAGATTTTGAGCCAAATTGTAATTGGGATTTCAACGGGAATTCTTTGCTTTATGGCATAGAAGGCCCTGCGTGCTTTCTCCCTCAATTCATTCACTGCATTTCTGAAGAGATTTCCAGTTGAACTGATTTTTAATCCTAAATAATTGTAAGTATTTGAATGTTCAATGTAATTTGTTCCAATTGTGAATTTGTGTTTTGTTCCCTGAGATCTGGATCTTTTCTGGAATGTGATGATTTTGGTTTTTCTGAGGTTTACTGCCAGGGCCCAGGTCTGGCAGTACTGCTGTAGCAGATCCAGCCCCTGCTGTAGCCCCTGTTCTGTGGGGGACAGCAGGCCCAGGTCTGACAGTACTGCTGTAGCAGATCCAGCCCCTGCTGTAGCCCCTGTTCTGTGGGGGACAGCAGGACCAGGTCGTCTGCATAGAGGAGACATTTAATCTCAGTGTCGTGGAGGATGAGACCTGGTACTGTTGATTTTTCTAATGTGTTTGCCAATTCATTGATATAAATGTTGAATAGGGTCGGGCTTAAACTGCAGCCCTGTCTCACCCCACGATCCTGAGAGAAAAAATTTGTTCTTTTGTTGCCAGTTCTGACGCCGCATTTGTTTCCTGTATACATTGATTTAATGAGATCATATGTTTTGCCTCCTACACCACTTTTTATTATTCTGTAGAATAATCCTTGATGCCAAATAGAATCGAAAGCTTTCCTAAAGTCAATAAAGCAAGCAAATATTTTCTTATTGTATTCGGTTACATGTTTTTGAATTAGGGTGTGTAGGGTGTAAATGTGATCAGTTGTATGGCGCTTTGGTAAAAAGCCAATTTGACTTCTACTCAAGACACTGTGCTCGTTAAGGAAGGTTATGAGTCTTGAATTTATAATGTTACAAAAAACCTTCCCCAGATTACTGCTTACACAGATGCCTCGGTAATTGTTTGGGTCAAATTTGTCTCCGTTTTTGAATATTGGTGTTATAAGACCATGATTCCAGATGTCAGGGAAGTAACCTACACTCAGAACCAAATTGAATAATTTCAGGATGGCCAATTGAAATTTAGTGCTTGTGCATTTTAGCATCTCATTTAAAATACCATCAGGTCCTGATGCTTTTCTTGGTTTTAGTGTTTTGATTTTACCCTTAAGCTCCTGTTCAGTGATTGAGGAGTCTAACGGACTTTGGTTATCTTTAATCGCCAATTCAAGTTCTTGTAATTTTTCATTTATTTCATTTTTCTCTGGGCTTGTTCCTAATTCTACTTTTTTGAAAAGAGTTTGAAAGTGATTTGTCCAGATATCTCCATCTTGTATCGCCAATTCATCAAAGTGTGATTTCTTTAGATTTTTCCATCGCTGCCAAAATTGATTTGTCTTTATTGACTCCTCAATTTCTGTCAGTTGCTTTTGGGTATATTGTGCTTTTTTGTTTCTGAGTGTACGTTTGTATTGCCTCAGTGTTTCACAGTAAAGAAGGCGGATATTTGTGTTGTTTGGGTCTCTGTGTTTCTGATTGGATAATTTTCTAAGCTCTTTCCTTATGTTTTGACAGTCCTGGTCAAACCAGCTGTCTTCTTTTTTCAGTTTTGGTTTCATTCTAATATTAATTTTTAGGTTTGATTTCTCTGCTGTTTTTTCAAAGATACTGTTTATGTTTTCAACAGCCAGATTTATGCCGTCTGTACTGTGAACATAGTCAGTGTCCAGGAAGGTATTCAAAAGTTCTTGAATGCTTTGATCTTTAATTGCTTTCTGGAATTCTTCTGTGCTATTTTGGGCCCATCTGTGTGATTTACTGATCTCCAGCAGCTGACTGGGCTTTGTGTGAGTGGGGATGTTAGTTTCTGTCTTTTTCAGCATCGCAGTGATTTGGCTGTGGTCAGACAGAGGGGTTAGAGGTTTAACAGGAAAGGGTCTAAATCAGTTATTATATAATCCACTGTACTATTCCCACGAGGTGAGCAAAATGTGTATCTTCCTAATGAATCCCCTCGTAACCTACCATTGACGATGTACAGACCCAGACTTCGGCACAGCTGCAACAGGTCTTTTCCATTTTGGTTGGTGATTTGGTCATAATTGTTTCTGGGGGAACAGGGAAAATTGTTGTTAATCAAGGACAATTTTGTTGCTACATGGATCTCTCCTGAAGTGAGATCAGGTTGTGGTCCTGTTCTGGCATTCAGGTCTCCACAGATGAGCACATTTCCCTGGGCCTGGAAACGGCTCACCTCCTTTTCTAAAGCGGGGAACATCTCTTCTGTAAAGTATGGTGATTCGCTGGGAGGGATGTATATGGCACAGAGAAATACATCTTTCTGAGGATGAATGAGACCTTTTTTTAATTTTTAGCCATAAGTGATGTGCACCCATTTTTAGGGGGTGTATAAAATTTTTTAAATTGGATTTGTACCAAATGATCATGCCCCCTGAATCTCTCCCCTGACGTACGGCGCTGAGCTTCTGTGAGGGCAGGAGGACCTCTCTGTAGTCTGGGGGACAGTGAGTGACTGTATCAGCCCTGCACCATGTCTCCTGCAGGATTATCATATCCTTGCCTTTGATATTATTTAAAAACTCTGTTTGTAAGGTTTTTAATCCAAAGGCTGATGATCTCAGGCCTTGGATATTCAACAGACTAACAGAGAATGAAGTCATCGGAAGCAAATAAACCCTTTTTGTTTAAGATGAGATAAACAACTAAAAAAAAAACAGTTAACTATTTCTAATTTGTATGGTAGAAGGTAGCATGCAATCAGAAAATTTAACTTGCACAAATGTAACCTTTGGTTAGACTAAGTTATTGCAGATGTACTGTAACAGTTGTTTAATTTCACCCATCTCTAGTTTGTCCTGCTGTCCTGTGACGGCCTGGGCATAGCTGCACTGCTGCTCTGGGGCATGTCTCTCTAAAAGAGCAGTTGCCCTCCTGACTGGGGGCGAGGCCTGGCCTGAACCAGGGGGGAGCGGCCGATGGGCTGGTCTGGGTAGAAGCGGTCGGCAGGTTGGGGCAGGCGGGGGCGGTCGGCAGGCTGAGCCAGATGGGGACAGGCGGGTGGCTGATCCGGGTGGAGGTGGTCGGCAGGTTGGGCCAGGCGGGGGCAGTCGGTGGGCCGGTCTGGGTGGAGGCGGTCGGCGGCCTGGGCCAGGCCGGGGCGGTTGGTGGGCCATTCCGGGTGGAGGCAGTCGGTAGGCTGGTCCAGCTGGAGGTGGTCGGTAGGCCGGTGTAGTTTGGCTGTGCTGGTGCGCTCGGTACCCAGGCAGTGTGTGGGGTACCCCGGAGGGCCTGTGAGGGGGAGGGCTTCTGGTAGGTGTGTGGAAGCGCTGTTGAAGGTTGGACGTGTTTCCTTTGAGTTCCTTCGGGGAGCAGACGTGTCGGCCCAGCGCAGCATCCTTCAGCGCTCGAGCGAACTGGCTCACTGCCTGCTTGTTCAGGTGGACATAGTCATACAGGTCCTGTGGTGAGATGGTGGCGTGGTGAGCCAGGTGTAGGTTTGGTAGTAGAGCACATCCTCTGGAGATGTCAGCATTGACTCTGTGGATGGTTGCTGGGTGGATGTCCTTGCGGGGCAGCAGGGTGGAGAGGGTAATTCTGGAGTTGGGGAAAGCCTCAGCGGCTCGCTGGGCCACTTTGCACAGCAGCTCTCCAACTCTCTCTTGTTCTGACCTCAGGTCGTTCGTGCCGGTGTGAATAATTATGACTGGAGGAGTGCCAAACTCAGGGTCAGAGAGGATTCTGAACGCATCCTGTGCTTTTGGGCACCACATTTTTTTTGTTCTCTTTCCTGGAAAAAGTTTGCTTTCTTGCAGGAGTTTCCCATTGGAGTCTATGAGAATAGCGATGACTGGGCTCGGTGTTGGAGGGTCGGACGTCGGGCTCTGTGTGCTGGGGGTCTCAGGGGCTTCTGCACAGGGGGCTGCAGTGATGTTTGAAGCACCAGGAGGGGCAGTACTGCTCTCTATATGACTCTCGGTCCTGATTGGCTCTGGAGGGTTGGGTGTGGTCGGGGGGTGTTCTGTGTTAGGGGCATTTAGGGGGTCAAGGTGGGAGCCTGTCTGTGTTCTCAGAGTCTCTATAATGACGTCTCTCTGAAGTATCTCTTGTTTCAGTCCTGCTAGCTCTCTCCCCATCTCTGCCCTCACCTCTGCCAGTTCTCCCCTCAGGGCCTCCCTGTCCTGGCTCAGGAGCGCCTTCTCCCCCCTCAGCTCCTGCACGGCGGCCTGCAGCTGGGCTCTTATCTGGCTGAGCTGTTCTTTAAAGCACTCAGAGCTGGTGTTGGAGGTGATGTTGGCCTGCACTTGTTCTCTGAGCTCCACCACCTCCACCTCCAGTAGGGAGAGGCTGTCCCTGATCTGTGCTACCCTGGTGTGGATGCGTGGGGTTGGGGGAGGTGTGTCCGTGGATGGGGCCTTGCTCTCTGCGGCGGCTGTGGGGCTCTGAGGAACCTCTGTCTCTCCCTCTGTTTGCTGTGACCCGGTGCTCAGACTGCTTTGCTGCGCTCGCTCAGTCTCTGCCTGGGTTTTGAGGGTTTGGAAAATCTTCTCAAAAGCTATGAGGGCAGCTTCACTGCCCTGCACCATTACTGTGCCATTTTGATAAATGTTTATGGTAAGCTGTTTGTTTTCTGTGTTTTTTTCACTATCCTCAAACATGCATATTTGACGTCCTTTGCAAATTCCCCTTTTTGTGATATATTTGAAATGTTTGCAGAGGGCTGAGTGCCATGCTGCTGTGTGCTCGGTATAAAAGAGCACGTTGGTGATGACAGTTCTCCCTTTACTGTGACTGCAGTCTTTAAACAGGGTCTCAGGATTCTCCCCCTGTGTTTTCTGCTTAAATCTCATCCTGCCGTTCTCTGTATTGACCTCTGGGGGGAACTCAAAGGTCAGACTCAGGCTGTCTGCTGCTGCTGCTGCCATCTTGTTACAATGTAACAGTTTTTTGAATGAAAATGTATGCAGCTCACTGTCCAATCAGAGGAAGGGCCGACCAACTGTCAAATCCCAACTGTCACTCTCTGTTAACAGGCTCACCCCTCACATATAATGCAGCTAATGTCAATTAGCTGTTTGCTTGGATTTCACTGAGCTTAGATATAATATAACAAGCCAATATGCAAAATAATTCATGTAATATCGTTGAATACAAAATCTCTCTTATTGATATTAATATTAATTCATTTAGTTTGGATGGGCTTTTAGTGTCCTACCTTCAGTCTGGGATGAAAACGAGTCTTTCTTTTGCAATTCAGTCAGAAAAGTAAAAGTTCTGTTCTTCTTTCTGTTGATGGATATTTTTGTCCTTCTTTTCAGAAAGCGTCTTCCTGACTGTTTAGTTTAAACGTTCACTCGTCTTTCTTGAATTGCCCTTATTTCTTTGTTGGTTGGTCTTCTCGCTGCAGAAATCCTTTGCTTGCTGACAAGCTATGCCAGCTTTCGTGAATTCTATTGAGTCCAAAAAAAGTGTAATTGTAGTATGTTTAAAGAAAATGATAATCTGTATGATACTTTGGATTTGTAAAAAGATGTTTTAACTATTTTTACTCAAGTTTATCTCATTTTTTTAAACAAAAAAAGGTTGAAATTCAGGAGCACATTTTAATGTGACCTTCCTCAAAGACCTTCTCTCTCTCTCAGGATATTTGACGTGTGTCTGTGGGGAAAATCTCTCTCACTCTCTCTCTCTCTGATTTATTTCACCTGTGCCTGCGGAGTCACCCATATTTTCTGCACACGCCGACGATCAGACACGCTATTACACCACCTCCACTATAGACCTTGATAGCGGCTAGGCAAGATGAAGACCTATCTGACGTCATCGGATGACGTCACGGGCACCTAATTAACTTTGTGGCTGTGCAGCCACAGACATTATTTTGTTTATTTATAGAAAAGATAAACTGCCTATATACATTTTTATTGATTTTAATGAGGTTATATATACAAAATATACTTTTTAAAAACATTAAGTTTATTGTTCACAAACCCTTTAAAGCTAAATACCATTGAGTCATTGAGTATCTGAAGGGATATATTCACAATAGAAGAAAGAAACTGGCGAGCATAGTTGGGCTGAACGGCCTGTTCTCGCCATTCATGTTATGTTATATTATGTATGATTATAACTAAATATTAGACAAAGATAACCCAGGTAAACACAAAAATCAGTTTTTAAATGATGATTTCATTCATTGAAGGAAAAAAGCCATCCAATCTTAACTGGCCCTACATGCAAAAGTATTGCTTACCTTAGTATTTAAATTAACCAGTAAAATGAGCTTAATTGATCACTGGGCTCAATTTCACAAGACATACCCAGGCATGATTACTACCAGCCCAGTTGCATCTGAAAATCACTTAAATAGAACTTGTCTGGCAATTAGACGAGGGAAATAAGCAGCACATGATGCTGTGATGTAAAGGAAAAAAAAAGATAGGTGTACAATGCACGGAATACCCCTCAGCCCGATGTCGAAGTTTTTGGAGACGCCCGCCCGCTCAACCGCACGAAGGATAGCAACACCCCGTCAGCCTTTAGGGCTGAGGGGTAAAAATTCAAGAACAGATGAGAAACAAAGTAATTGAATCTATCAGTCTGGGGAGGGTTATAAAATCATTTCTGAGGCTCTGGGACTCCAGTGAACCACTGCGAGGGCCATTAGCTACAAATGGAGAAAACTTGGAACAGTGGTGAACCTTCCAGCAGTGGCCAACCAACCAAAATTCCATCAAAAGGACTTATCTAAGAGGTCACAAAAGAACACAGACCAACACCGAAAGAACTGCAGGCGTTACTTGCCTCAGTTAAAGGGATTGATCACGATTCCACAGTAAGAAAAAGACTGCAAAAGTGGCATCAATGAGAGCTGCAAGGCAGAAACTACTGCTGACCAAGAACACAAAGGCAGCAAACTTCAAATTTCCAAAAAACATCTGAATGACCCACAGTACTTTTAGGAAATATTCTTTGGAACAGTCAACAGTCAACATTTTTGAAAGACACAGGTTCCATAACATCTGGAGGAAAACTTCAAAGCCCAATTCCACTGAAGTTAAGACGGTGTGTAAACTGTAAATAAAAACAGAATACAACATATCAGGTGTTGAAAGGGAGACATTTTACCATTTCATGAAAAATTTAAGCTCATTTTGAAATTTATAGCAGCACCACATCTCAAAAAAGTTGGGACAGGGACAACAAAAGGCAGGAAAAGTGTCACCAATAAAAAAAATAAGAGGAGAAGCATTTTGCAATTAATTAGGCTAATTGGCGGGAGGTCAATTACATGACTGGGTCTAAAAAGAATTTTGGAGAGGCAGAGTCTCTCAGAAGTGAAAATGGGCAGAGGTTCACCAACCTGCGAAATACTGCGTCAAAAAATTGGGGACCAATTTCAGAAAAATTTTCCTCGATGTAAAATTTCGAAGACTTTGAATATCCCACGATCTACAGTACGTAATATTGTTAAAAGATTCAGAGAATCTGGAGAAATGTTGTATCATGCTGTATCATGCTAAGACGAAGCCATATATGAACACGATTCAGGAATGCTGCCGTCTTCTCAGGGCCAAAGCTAATTTAAAATGGACTGATGTAAAATGGAAAACTGTTCTGCGGTCAGATGAATCAAAATTTGAAACTCTTTTTGGAAACCACGGGTGCCGTGTTGTGTGGACTAAAGAGGAGAGAGACCGTCCAGCTTGTTATTGGCGCTCAGTTCAAAAGCCTGCATCTCTGATGGTATGGGGTTGCATTAGTGCCTATGGTGTGGGCAGCTTACACATCTGGAAAGGCACTATTAATGCTGAAAAGTATACCGTGGTTTTACAACATATACTCCCATTCAGACAATCTCTCTTTCAGGGCAGGCCTTGCATATAGCATTAAGACAATGTAAAACCATATACTTCGTCCATCACGACAGCATGGCTTTGTAGTAGAAGAGTTCCGGTGCTGGAACTGGCCTGCTTGCAGTCCAGACCTTTCACAGCTGAAAACATTTGGTACAACATTTGGTACATTGGGTGGCACGGTGGCACAGTGGTTAGCACTACTGCCTCACAGCAAGAAGGTTGTGGGGCCTTTCTGTGTGGAGTTAGCATGTTCTCCCCGTGTTTTCGCGTGGGTTTCCTCCTGGTACTACGGTTTCCCCCACCCACAAAATATAGGAACACTCCTTTATGGCTGTATGTGAATGTTTGGTGGTGGTCAGAGGGGCCGTAGGTGCATGCTGGCAGCCACGCTTCCGTCAGTCTTCCCCAGGGCAGTTGTGGCTACAAAAATGTAGTTTAACACCATCAGAGTGAGAATGTGTGAGTGAATGAATAATGTATCCATTGTGAAACATCTTTGAGTGCCCAGAAAAACGCTATATAAAACTGATGCATCATAAAACAAAAAATCCGGCAAAGAAGACCCAGGACTGTTGAGCAGCTGGAATCCATCCTAGAATCCAGACAAGAGTGGGACAACATTGCTCTCCCAAAACTCCAGCAATTAGTCTCCTTGCTTCCCAGACATTTACAGACTATTATTAAATGAAAAGGGGATGCTACACAATGGTAAACAAGGTCCTGTCCCAACTTTTTTGAAGTGTGTTGCTGCCATCAAATTCAAAATGAGCTAATATGTTTTGCAAAATGGGAACATGTCTCGCTTTCAACATCTGATATTTTGTGAATAAAATATTGTGGGTTGATGAGATTTGCAAATCATTGTATTCAGTTTTTACTCACATTTTAGACAATGTCCCAACTACACTGGAATTGGGGTTTGTAACACAGCATAGCAAAATAAGAATATCATACCGATGGTCAAACAGAGAGGTGGTACGGTGATGTTCTGAGGGCGTTGTGCTGCTTCAGGACTTGGGCGGTGTACCATAATTGATGGAACCATGAATTCTGTTCTCTCGTCAGAAAATGGTGAAGAGAAATATCCAGCCATTAATTCATGACCTAAAGCTCAAATGTAGTTGAGTTAATCAGCAGGACAATAATCCAAAGAACATAAGCAAGTGCATCTCCGAAAAGCACAAATAAAAAAAGTGAAGATGTTGGAGTGGCCTAGTCAGTCCTGACTTGAATCCAATTGATATGCTGTGGGATGACCTTAAACACGCAGTTCATGCTCGAAAATCGTCCAATGTGGCTGAATTAAAAAAATTCTGAATTAAAACAGTGATCCTACGGCACGGGATGAGCAACAGTAATCCTGCACCACACAATGAACAGCAGTAAACATGGACCACAGACTTAACAGCAGTAATCCTTCACCACACAATGAACAGCAGTAAACATGGACCACAGACTTAACAGCAGTAATCCTACACCACACAATGAACAGCAGTAAACATGTGCCACAGATTCAACAACAGTAATCCTGCACAACTCAATGAACAGCAGGAATCATGTACCACAGATTTAACAGCAGTAATCCTGCACCACTCAATGAACAGCAGTAATCATGTACCACAGATTTAACAGCAGTAATCCTGCACCACACAATGAACAGCAGTAAACATGTACCACAGATTCAACAGCAGTAATCCTGCACCACACAATGAACCGCAGTAAACATGTGCCACAGATTCAACAACAGTAATCCTGCACCACACAATGAACAGCAGTAAACATGTACCACAGATTTAACAGCAGTAATCCTGCACCACTCAATGAACAGCAGTAATCATGTACCACAGATTTAACAGCAGTAATCCTGCACCACACAATGAACAGCAGTAAACATGTACCACGGATTCAACAGCAATAATCCTGCACCACACAATGAACAGCAGTAAACATGTACCACAGATTCAACAGCAGTAATCCTGCACCACACAATGAACAGCAGTAAACATGTACCACAGATTTAACAGCAGTAATCCTGCACCACACAATGAACAGCAGTAAACATGTGCCACAGATTTAACAGCAGTAATCCTGGACCACACAATGAACAGCAGTAAACATGTACCACAGATTCAACAGCAGTAATCCTGCACCACACAATGAACAGCAGTAAACATGTACCACAGATTTAACAGCAGTAATCCTGCACCACACAATGAACAGCAGTAAACATGTGCCACAGATTAAACAGCAGTAATCCTGCACCACACAATGAACAGCGGTAAACATGTACCACAAATTCAACAGCAGTAATCCTGCACCACACAATGAACAGCAGTAAACATGTACCACAGATTTAACAGCAGTAATCCTGCACCACACAATGAACAGCAGTACACATGTACCACAGATTTAACATGTAATCTTACACCACACAATGAACAGCAGTAAACATGTACCACAGATTTAACAGCAGTAATCCTGCACCACACAATGAACAGCAGTAAACATGTACCACAGATTTAACAGCAGTAATCCTGCACCACACAATGAACAGCAGTAAACATGTACCACAGATTCAACAGCAATAATCCTGCACCACACAATGAACAGCAGTAAACATGTACCACAGATTCAACAGCAGTAATCCTGCACCAGACAATGAACAGCAGTAAAGATGTACCACAGATTTAACAGCAGTAATCCTGCACCACACAATGAACAGCAGTAAACATGTGCCACAGATTTAACAGCAGTATTCCTGCACCACACAATGAACAGCAGTAAACAAGTACCACAGATTCAACAGCAGTAATCCTGCACCACACAATGAACAGCGGTAAACATGTACCACAAATTCAACAGCAGTAATCCTGCACCACACAATGAACAGCAGTAAACATGTACCACAGATTTAACAGCAGTAATCCTGCACCACACAATGAACAGCAGTACACATGTACCACAGATTTAACATGTAATCTTACACCACACAATGAACAGCAGTAAACATGTACCCCAGATTTTACAGCAGTAATCCTGCGCCACACAATGAACAGCAGTACACATGTACCACAGATTTAACAAAAGGAATCCTGCACCACACAATGAACAGCAGTAAACATGTACCACAGATTTAACAGCAGTATTCCTGCACCGCACAATGAAAAGCAGTTAACATGTACCCCAGATTTAACAGCAGTAATCCTGCGCCACACAATGAACAGCAGTAAACATGTACCACAGATTTAACAGCAGTAATCCTGCACCACACAATGAACAGCAGTACACATGTACCACAGATTTAACATGTAATCTTACACCACACAATGAACAGCAGTGAACATGTACCACAGATTTAACAGCAGTATTCCTGCACCGCACAATGAAAAGCAGTTAACATGTACCCCAGATTTAACAGCAGTAATCCTGCACCGCACAATTAACAGCAGTAATCATGTACCACAGATTCAACAGCAGTAATCCTGCACCACACAATGAACAGCAGTAAACATGTACCACAGATTTAACAGCAGTAATCCTGCACCACACAATGAACAGCAGTAATCATGTACCACAGATTCAACAGCAGTAATCCTGCACCACACAATGAACAGCAGTAATCATGTACCACAGATTCAACAGCAGTAATCCTGCACCACACAATGAACAGCAGTAAACATGTACCACAGATTTAACAGCAGTAATCCTGCACCGCACAATGAACAGCAGTAATCATGTACCAAAGATTCAACAGCAGTAATCCTGCACCGCACAATGAACAGCAGTAATCATGTACCACAGATTCTACTGCAGTAATCCTGCATCGCACAATGAACAGCAGTAAACATGTACCACAGATTTAACAGCAGTAATCCTGCACCACACAATGAGCAGCAGTGAACATGTACCACAGATTTAACAGCAGTATTCCTGCACCACACAATGAACAGCAGTAAACAAGTACCACAGATTCAACAGCAGTAATCCTGCACCACACAATGAACAGCGGTAAACATGTACCACAAATTCAACAGCAGTAATCCTGCACCACACAATGAACAGCAGTAAACATGTACCACAGATTTAACAGCAGTAATCCTGCACCACACAATGAACAGCAGTACACATGTACCACAGATTTAACATGTAATCTTACACCACACAATGAACAGCAGTAAACATGTACCCCAGATTTTACAGCAGTAATCCTGCGCCACACAATGAACAGCAGTAAACATGTACCACAGATTTAACAGCAGTATTCCCGCACCACACAATGAACCGCAGTAAACATGTGCCACAGATTCAACAGCAGTAATCCTGCACCACACAATGAACAGCAGTAAACATGTACCACAGATTCAACAGCAGTAATCCTGCACCACAGAATGAACAGCAATGAACATGTGCCAGAGATTCAACCGCAGTAATCCTGCACCACACAATGAACAGCAGTAAACATGTACCACAGATTTAACAGCAGTAATTCTGCACCACACAATGAACAGCAGTAAACATGTACCACAGATTTAACAGCAGTAATCCTGCACCACACAATGAAAAGCAGTAAACATGTACCACAGAATTAACAGCAGTAATCCTGCACCACAAAATGAACAGCTGTAAACATGGACCACAGATTCAACAGCAGTAATCTTACACCACACAATGAACAGCAGTAAACATGTACCACAGATTAAACAGCAGTAAACCTGCACCACACAATGAACAGCTGTAAACATGTACCACAGATTTAACAGCAGTAATCCTGCACCACACAATGAACAGCAGTAAACATGTACCACAGATTCAACAGCAGTAATCCTGCACCACACAATGAACAGCAGTAAACATCCACCACAGATTTAACAGCAGTATTCTTACACCACACAATGAACAGCAGTAAACATGTACCCCAGATTTTACAGCAGTAATCCTGCGCCACACAATGAACAGCTGTAAACATGTACCACAGATTTAACAGCAGTATTCCCGCACCACACAATGAACCGCAGTAAACATGTGCCACAGATTCAACAGCAGTAATCCTGCACCACACAATGAACAGCAGTAAACATGTACCACAGATTCAACAGCAGTAATCCTGCACCACAGAATGAACAGCAATGAACATGTGCCAGAGATTCAACCGCAGTAATCCTGCACCACACAATGAACAGCAGTAAACATGTACCACAGATTTAACAGCAGTAATTCTGCACCACACAATGAAAAGCAGTAAACATGTACCACAGAATTAACAGCAGTAATCCTGCACCACAAAATGAACAGCTGTAAACATGGACCACAGATTCAACAGCAGTAATCTTACACCACACAATTAACAGCAGTAAACATGTACCACAGATTAAACAGCAGTAAACCTGCACCACACAATGAACAGCTGTAAACATGTACCACAGATTTAACAGCAGTAATCCTGCACCACACAATGAACAGCAGTAAACATGTACCACAGATTTAACAGCAGTAATCCTGCACCACACAATGAACAGCAGTAATCATGTGCCACAGATTCAACAGCAGTAATTCTGCACCACACAATGAACAGCAGTAAACATGTACCACAGATTCAACAGCAGTAATCCTGCACCACACAATGAACAATAGTAAACATGTACCACAGATTTAACAGCAGTAATCCTGCACCACACAATGAACAGCAGTAAAAATGTACCACAGATTTAACTGCAGTAATCCTGCACCACACAATGAACAGCAGTAAACATGTACCACACATTTAACAGCAGTAATCCTGCACTACACATTGAACAGCAGTAAACATTTACGACAGATTTAACAGCAGTAATCCTGCTACGCACAATGAACAGCAGTGAACATGTACCACAGATTTAACAGCAGTACTCCTACACCACACAATGAACAGCAATGAACATGTACCACAGATTCAACCGCAGTAATCCTGCACCACACATTGAACAGCAGTGAACGTACCACAGATTCAACAGCAGTAATCCTGCACCACACAATGAACAGCAATAAACATGTCCCACAGATTTAACAGCAGTATTCCTGCACCACACAATGAACAGCAGTAAACATGTACCACAGATTTAACAGCAGTATTCCTGCACCGCACAATGAAAAGCAGTTAACATGTATCCCAGATTTAACAGCAGTAATCCTGCACCGCACAATTAACAGCAGTAATCATGTACCACAGATTCAACAGCAGTAATCCTGCACCACACAATGAACAGCAGTAAACATGTACCACAGATTTAACAGCAGTAATCCTGCACCACACAATGAACAGCAGTAATCATGTACCACAGATTCAACAGCAGTAATCCTGCACCACACAATGAACAGCAGTAATCATGTACCACAGATTTAACAGCAGTAATCCTGCACCACACAATGAACAGCTGTAAACATGTACCCCAGATTTTACAGCAGTAATCCTGCGCCACACAATGAACAGCAGTAAACATGTACCACAGATTTAACAGCAGTATTCCCGCACCACACAATGAACCGCAGTGAACATGTGCCACAGATTCAACAGCAGTAATCCTGCACCACACAATGAACAGCAGTAAACATGTGCCAGAGATTCAACCGCAGTAATCCTGCACCACACAATGAACAGCAGTAAACATGTACCACAGATTTAACAGCAGTAATTCTGCACCACACAATGAAAAGCAGTAAACATGTACCACAGAATTAACAGCAGTAATCCTGCACCACAAAATGAACAGCTGTAAACATGGACCACAGATTCAACAGCAGTAATCTTACACCACACAATGAACAGCAGTAAACATGTACCACAGATTAAACAGCAGTAAACCTGCACCACACAATGAACAGCTGTAAACATGTACCACAGATTTAACAGCAGTAATCCTGCACCACACAATGAACAGCAGTAAACATGTACCACAGATTTAACAGCAGTAATCCTGCACCACACAATGAACAGCAGTAATCATGTGCCACAGATTCAACAGCAGTAATTCTGCACCACACAATGAACAGCAGTAAACATGTACCACAGATTCAACAGCAGTAATCCTGCACCACACAATGAACAATAGTAAACATGTACCACAGATTTAACAGCAGTAATCCTGCACCACACAATGAACAGCAGTAAAAATGTACCACAGATTTAACTGCAGTAATCCTGCACCACACAATGAACAGCAGTAAACATGTACCACACATTTAACAGCAGTAATCCTGCACTACACATTGAACAGCAGTAAACATTTACGACAGATTTAACAGCAGTAATCCTGCTACGCACAATGAACAGCAGTGAACATGTACCACAGATTTAACAGCAGTACTCCTACACCACACAATGAACAGCAATGAACATGTACCACAGATTCAACCGCAGTAATCCTGCACCACACATTGAACAGCAGTAAACGTACCACAGATTCAACAGCAGTAATCCTGCACCACACAATGAACAGCAATAAACATGTCCCACAGATTTAACAGCAGTATTCCTGCACCACACAATGAACAGCAGTAAACATGTACCACAGATTTAACAGCAGTATTCCTGCACCGCACAATGAAAAGCAGTTAACATGTACCCCAGATTTAACAGCAGTAATCCTGCACCGCACAATTAACAGCAGTAATCATGTACCACAGATTCAACAGCAGTAATCCTGCACCACACAATGAACAGCAGTAAACATGTACCACAGATTTAACAGCAGTAATCCTGCACCACACAATGAACAGCAGTAATCATGTACCACAGATTCAACAGCAGTAATCCTGCACCACACAATGAACAGCAGTAATCATGTACCACAGATTTAACAGCAGTAATCCTGCACCACACAATGAACAGCAGTAAACATGTACCACAGATTTAACAGCAGTAATCCTGCACCGCACAATGAACAGCAGTAATCATTTACCACAGATTCAACAGCAGTAAACGGACCACAGATTCAACAGCAGTAATCCTGCACCACACAATGAACAGCAGTAAACATGTACCACAGATTTAACAGCAGTAATCCTGCACCGCACAATGAACAGCAGTAATCATGTACCAAAGATTCAACAGCAGTAATCCTGCACCGCACAATGAACAGCAGTAATCATGTACCACAGATTCTACTGCAGTAATCCTGCATCGCACAATGAACAGCAGTAAACATGTACCACAGATTTAACAGCAGTAATCCTGCACCACACAATGAGCAGCAGTGAACATGTACCACAGATTTAACAGCAGTATTCCTGCACCACACAATGAACAGCAGTAAACAAGTACCACAGATTCAACAGCAGTAATCCTGCACCACACAATGAACAGCGGTAAACATGTACCACAAATTCAACAGCAGTAATCCTGCACCACACAATGAACAGCAGTAAACATGTACCACAGATTTAACAGCAGTAATCCTGCACCACACAATGAACAGCAGTACACATGTACCACAGATTTAACATGTAATCTTACACCACACAATGAACAGCAGTAAACATGTACCCCAGATTTTACAGCAGTAATCCTGCGCCACACAATGAACAGCAGTAAACATGTACCACAGATTTAACAGCAGTATTCCCGCACCACACAATGAACCGCAGTAAACATGTGCCACAGATTCAACAGCAGTAATCCTGCACCACACAATGAACAGCAGTAAACATGTACCACAGATTCAACAGCAGTAATCCTGCACCACAGAATGAACAGCAATGAACATGTGCCAGAGATTCAACCGCAGTAATCCTGCACCACACAATGAACAGCAGTAAACATGTACCACAGATTTAACAGCAGTAATTCTGCACCACACAATGAACAGCAGTAAACATGTACCCCAGATTCAACAGCAGTAATCCTGCACCACACAATGAACAGCAGTAAACATGTACCACAGATTTAACAGCAGTAATCCTGCACCACACAATGAAAAGCAGTAAACATGTACCACAGAATTAACAGCAGTAATCCTGCACCACAAAATGAACAGCTGTAAACATGTACCACAGATTCAACAGCAGTAATCTTACACCACACAATGAACAGCAGTAAACATGTACCACAGATTAAACAGCAGTAAACCTGCACCACACAATGAACAGCTGTAAACATGTACCACAGATTTAACAGCAGTAATCCTGCACCACACAATGAACAGCAGTAAACATGTACCACAGATTCAACAGCAGTAATCCTGCACCACACAATGAACAGCAGTAAACATCTACCACAGATTTAACAGCAGTATTCTTGCACCACACAAAGAACAGCAGTAAACATGTACCACAGATTTAACAGCAGTAATCCTGCACCACACAATGAACAGCAGTAATCATGTGCCACAGATTCAACAGCAGTAATTCTGCACCACACAATGAACAGCAGTAAACATGTACCACAGATTCAACAGCAGTAATCCTGCACCACACAATGAACAATAGTAAACATGTACCACAGATTTAACAGCAGTAATCCTGCACCACACAATGAACAGAAGTAAAAATGTACCACAGATTTAACTGCAGTAATCCTGCACCACACAATGAACAGCAGTAAACATGTACCACACATTAAACAGCAGTAATCCTGCACTACACATTGAACAGCAGTAAACATTTACGACAGATTTAACAGCAGTAATCCTGCTACTCACAATGAACAGCAGTAAACATGTACCACAGATTTAACAGCAGTACTCCTACACAACACAATGAACAGCAATGAACATGTACCACAGATTCAACCGCAGTAATCCTGCACCACACATTGAACAGCAGTAAATGTACCACAGATTCAACAGCAGTAATCCTGCACCACACAATGAACAGCAATGAACATGTACCACAGATTTAACAGCAGTATTCCTGCACCACACAATGAACAGCAGTAAACATGTACCACAGATTTAACAGCAGTATTCCTGCACCGCACAATGAAAAGCAGTTAACATGTACCCCAGATTTAACAGCAGTAATCCTGCACCACACAATGAACAGCAGTAATCATGTACCACAGATTCAACAGCAGTAATCCTGCACCACACAATGAACAGCAGTAAACATGTACCACAGATTCAACAGCAGTAATCCTGCACCACACAATGAACAGCAGTAAACATGTACCACAGATTCAACAGCAGTAAACCTGCACCACACAATGAACAGCAGTAAACATGTACCACAGATTTAGCAGCAGTAATCCTGCACCACACAATGAACAGCAGTAATCATGTACCACAGATTCAACAGCAGTAATCCTGCACCACACAATGAACAGCAGTAATCATGTACCACAGATTTAACAGCAGTAATCCTGCACCACACAATGAACAGCAGTAAACATGTACCACAGATTTAACAGCAGTAATCCTGCACCGCACAATGAACAGCAGTAATCATGTACCACAGATTCAACAGCAGTAAACGGACCACAGATTCAACAGCAGTAATCATGTACCAAAGATTCAACAGCAGTAATCCTGCACCGCACAATGAACAGCAGTAATCATGTACCACAGATTCTACTGCAGTAATCCTGCACCGCACAATGAACAGCAGTGAACATGTACCACAGATTTAACAGCAGTATTCCTGCAACACACAATGAACAGCAGTAAACATGTACCACAGATTTAACAGCAGTAATCCTGCACCACACAATGAACAGCAGTAAACATGTACCACAGATTCAACAACAGTAATCCAGCACCGCACAATGAACAGCAGTACACATGTACCACAGAATTAACAGCAGTCATCCTGGACCACACAATGAACAGCAGTAAACATGTACCACAGATTTAACAGCAGTAATCCTGCACCACACAATGAGCAGCAGTGAACATGTACCACAGATTTAACAGCAGTATTCCTGCACCACACAATGAACAGCAGTAAACATGTACCACAGATTTAACAGCAGTAATACTGCACCACACAATGAGCAGCAGTGAACATGTACCACAGATTTAACAGCAGTATTCCTGCACCACACAATGAACAGCAGTAAACATGTTCCACAGATTCAACAGCAGTAATCCTGCACCACACAATGAACAGCAGTAAACATGTACCACAGATTCAACAGCAGTAATCCAGCACCGCACAATGAACAGCAGTACACATGTACCACACATTTAACAGCAGTAATCCGGCACCACACAATGAACAGCAGTAAACATGTACCACAGATTTAACAGCAGTAATCCTGCTACGCACAATGAACAGCAGTAAACATGTACCACAGATTTAACAGCAGTAATCATGTACCACACAATGAACAGCAGTAAACATGTACCACAGATTTAACAGCAGTAATCCTGCACCACACAATGAACAGCAGTAAACATGTACCACAGATTTAACAGCAGTAATCCTGCACCACACAATGAACAGCAGTAATCATGTACCACAGATTCAACAGCAGTAATCCTGCACCACACAATGAACAGCAGTAATCATGTACCACAGATTTAACAGCAGTAATCCTGCACCACACAATGAACAGCAGTAAACATGTACCACAGATTTAACAGCAGTAATCCTGCACCGCACAATGAACAGCAGTAATCATTTACCACAGATTCAACAGCAGTAAACGGACCACAGATTCAACAGCAGTAATCCTGCACCACACAATGAACAGCAGTAAACATGTACCACAGATTTAACAGCAGTAATCCTGCACCGCACAATGAACAGCAGTGATCATGTACCAAAGATTCAACAGCAGTAATCCTGCACCGCACAATGAACAGCAGTAATCATGTACCACAGATTCTACTGCAGTAATCCTGCATCGCACAATGAACAGCAGTAAACATGTACCACAGATTTAACAGCAGTAATCCTGCACCACACAATGAGCAGCAGTGAACATGTACCACAGATTTAACAGCAATATTCCTTTACCACACAATGAACAGCAGTAAACAAGTACCACAGATTCAACAGCAGTAATCCTGCACCACACAATGAACAGCGGTAAACATGTACCACAAATTCAACAGCAGTAATCCTGCACCACACAATGAACAGCAGTCATGTACCACAGATTTAACAGCAGTAATCCTGCACCACACAATGAACAGCAGTACACATGTACCACAGATTTAACATGTAATCTTACACCACACAATGAACAGCAGTAAACATGTTCCCCAGATTTTACAGCAGTAATCCTGCGCCACACAATGAACAGCAGTAAACATGTACCACAGATTTAACAGCAGTATTCCCGCACCACACAATGAACCGCAGTAAACATGTGCCACAGATTCAACAGCAGTAATCCTGCACCACACAATGAACAGCAGTAAACATGTACCACAGATTCAACAGCAGTAATCCTGCACCACAGAATGAACAGCAATGAACATGTGCCAGAGATTCAACCGCAGTAATCCTGCACCACACAATGAACAGCAGTAAACATGTACCACAGATTTAACAGCAGTAATTCTGCACCACACAATGAACAGCAGTAAACATGTACCCCAGATTCAACAGCAGTAATCCTGCACCACACAATGAACAGCAGTAAACATGCACCACAGATTTAACAGCAGTAATCCTGCACCACACAATGAAAAGCAGTAAACATGTACCACAGAATTAACAGCAGTAATCCTGCACCACAAAATGAACAGCTGTAAACATGTACCACAGATTCAACAGCAGTAATCTTACACCACACAATGAACAGCAGTAAACATGTACCACAGATTAAACAGCAGTAATCCTGCACCACACAATGAACAGCAGTAAACATGTACCACAGATTTAACAGCAGTAATCCTGCACCACACAATGAACAGCAGTAAACATGTACCACAGATTCAACAGCAGTAATCCTGCACCACACAATGAACAGCAGTAAACATCTACCACAGATTTAACAGCAGTATTCTTGCACCACACAAAGAACAGCAGTAAACATGTACCACAGATTTAACAGCAGTAATCCTGCACCACACAATGAACAGCAGTAATCATGTGCCACAGATTCAACAGCAGTAATTCTGCACCACACAATGAACAGCAGTAAACATGTACCACAGATTCAACAGCAGTAATCCTGCACCACACAATGAACAATAGTAAACATGTACCACAGATTTAACAGCAGTAATCCTGCACCACACAATGAACAGCAGTAAAAATGTACCACAGATTTAACTGCAGTAATCCTGCACCACACAATGAACAGCAGTAAACATGTACCACACATTTAACAGCAGTAATCCTGCACTACACATTGAACAGCAGTAAACATTTACGACAGATTTAACAGCAGTAATCCTGCTACGCACAATGAACAGCAGTGAACATGTACCACAGATTTAACAGCAGTACTCCTACACCACACAATGAACAGCAATGAACATGTACCACAGATTCAACCGCAGTAATCCTGCACCACACATTGAACAGCAGTAAACGTACCACAGATTCAACAGCAGTAATCCTGCACCACACAATGAACAGCAATAAACATGTCCCACAGATTTAACAGCAGTATTCCTGCACCACACAATGAACAGCAGTAAACATGTACCACAGATTTAACAGCAGTATTCCTGCACCGCACAATGAAAAGCAGTTAACATGTACCCCAGATTTAACAGCAGTAATCCTGCACCACACAATGAACAGCAGTAATCATGTACCACAGATTCAACAGCAGTAATCCTGCACCACACAATGAACAGCAGTAAACATGTACCACAGATTCAACAGCAGTAATCCTGCACCACACAATGAACAGCAGTAAACATGTACCACAGATTCAACAGCAGTAAACCTGCACCACACAATGAACAGCAGTAAACATGTACCACAGATTTAGCAGCAGTAATCCTGCACCACACAATGAACAGCAGTAATCATGTACCACAGATTCAACAGCAGTAATCCTGCACCACACAATGAACAGCAGTAATCATGTACCACAGATTTAACAGCAGTAATCCTGCACCACACAATGAACAGCAGTAAACATGTACCACAGATTTAACAGCAGTAATCCTGCACCGCACAATGAACAGCAGTAATCATGTACCACAGATTCAACAGCAGTAAACGGACCACAGATTCAACAGCAGTAATCATGTACCAAAGATTCAACAGCAGTAATCCTGCACCGCACAATGAACAGCAGTAATCATGTACCACAGATTCTACTGCAGTAATCCTGCACCGCACAATGAACAGCAGTGAACATGTACCACAGATTTAACAGCAGTATTCCTGCACCACACAATGAACAGCAGTAAACATGTACCACAGATTTAACAGCAGTAATCCTGCACCACACAATGAACAGCAGTAAACATGTACCACAGATTCAACAACAGTAATCCAGCACCGCACAATGAACAGCAGTACACATGTACCACAGAATTAACAGCAGTCATCCTGGACCACACAATGAACAGCAGTAAACATGTACCACAGATTTAACAGCAGTAATCCTGCACCACACAATGAACAGCAGTAATCATGTACCACAGATTTAACAACAGTAATCCAGCACCGCACAATGAACAGCAGTACACATGTACCACAGAATTAACAGCAGTAATCCTGGACCACACAATGAACAGCAGTAAACATGTACCACAGATTTAACAGCAGTAATCCTGCACCACACAATGAGCAGCAGTGAACATGTACCACAGATTTAACAGCAGTATTCCTGCACCACACAATGAACAGCAGTAAACATGTACCACAGATTTAACAGCAGTAATCCTGCACCACACAATGAGCAGCAGTGAACATGTACCACAGATTTAACAGCAGTATTCCTGCACCACACAATGAACAGCAGTAAACATCTTCCACAGATTCAACAGCAGTAATCCTGCACCACACAATGAACAGCAGTAAACATGTACCACAGATTCAACAGCAGTAATCCAGCACCACACAATGAACAGCAGTACACATGTACCACACATTTAACAGCAGTAATCCTGCACCACACAATGAACAGCAGTAAACATGTACCACAGATTTAACAGCAGTAATCCTGCTACGCACAATGAACAGCAGTAAACATGTACCACAGATTTAACAGCAGTACTCCTACACCACACAATGAACAGCAGTAAACATGTACCACAGATTCAACCGCAGTAATCCTGCACCACACAATGAACAGCAGTAAACGTACCACAGATTCAACAGCAGTAATCCTGCACCACACAATGAACAGCAGTAAACATGTACCACAGATTTAACAGCAGTAATCCTGCACCACACAATGAAAAGCAGTAAACATGTACCACAGAATTAACAGCAGTAATCCTGCACCACAAAATGAACAGCTGTAAACATGTACCACAGATTCAACAGCAGTAATCTTACACCACACAATGAACAGCAGTAAACATGTACCACAGATTAAACAGCAGTAAACCTGCACCACACAATGAACAGCTGTAAACATGTACCACAGATTTAACAGCAGTAATCCTGCACCACACAATGAACAGCTGTAAACATGTACCACAGATTCAACAGCAGTAATCCTGCACCACACAATGAACAGCAGTAAACATGTACCACAGATTCAACAGCAGTAATCCTGCACCACACAATGAACAGCAGTAAACATGTACCACAGATTTAACAGCAGTATTCTTGCACCACACAAAGAACAGCAGTAAACATGTACCACAGATTTAACCGCAGTAATCCTGCACCACACAATGAACAGCAGTAATCATGTACCACAGATTTAACAGCAGTAATCCTGCACCACACAATGAACAGCAGTAAACATGTACCACAGATTCAACAGCAGTAATCATGCACCACACAATGAACGGCAGTAAACATGTACCACAGATTCAACAGCAGTAATCCTGCACCACACAATGAACAGCAGTAAACATGTACCACAGATTTAACAGCAGTATTCTTGCACCACACAAAGAACAGCAGTAAACATGTACCACAGATTCAACAGCAGTAATCCTGCACCACACAAAGAACAGCAGTAAACATGTACCACAGATTCAACAGCAGTAATCCTGCACCACACAATGAACAGCAGTAAACATGTACCACAGATTTAACAGCAGTAATCCTGCACCACACAATGAACAGCAGTAAACATGTACCACAGATTTAACAGCAGTAATCCTGGACCACACAATGAACAGCAGTAAACATGTACCACAGATTTAACAGCAGTAATCCTGGACCACACAATGAACAGCAGTAAACATGTACCACAGATTTAACAGCAGTCATCCTGCACCACACAATGAACAGCAGTAAACATGTACCACAGATTTAACAGCAGTATCCCTGCACCACACAATGAACAGCAGTAAACATGTACCACAGATTTAACAGCAGTGTTCCTGCACCACACAATGAACACCCATATCCAGATTCACACCCATATTCTGATTCACATCCATATCCAGATTCACACATATATTCAGATTCACACCCATATCCTGATTCACATCCATATGGCTCATTCCATACTAAACTGTACAAATGTGTTACAATGGTGTTGAAGATTCCTCATCTTCCTCAATGGTGATGAATACCTCATTAGTTTGCAGGAAAGAAGAGAGCTGTTTGGCGACACATTTTTCAAGGATCTTAGATAAAAATGTGAGGTTTGAGATTGGCCTATAATTGGCTAGGACTGTGGGATCCAAATCTGGTTTTTTAAGCAGCGGCTTGATTTCTGCCATCTTGAAGTGGGAACAGTACCTGAAATCAGAGAAGAATAAATTATGTGAAAAACTGGGCAGCTAAGAATGGGCAGGAGTTCTTTCATTAGCTTTGTGGGAATGGGATCCAAGATACAAGTAGATGATTTGGAAGTAACAACTAATTTGGCTAGTTCACTCAGGGATATAGGAGAAAGGGACTCAAACTGGTTTGTGTGTAATGTGGAAGACTCCATATCATGAGAAACGCCATCGCAAACTGGTAAGGAAGCAGTGATCTTCTCTCTAATTCTAATAATTTTGCCATTAAAGAAATGTAAAAAAATCATCACTGCGGCAAGAGACTGGAATTTCAGGGTTACTTGCAGCATGATTGTTAGTTAACTTAGCCACGGTTTTGAACAGAAATCGAGAATTTTTTTTATTTTCCTGCATGAGATTTGAAAAGTAACAGGACCTTGCATAAGAGAGAGCATGCTTATATGCAACAAGGCTCTCTTTCCAAGCACTATGGAATACCTGGAGTTTAGTGGAGCGCCATTTGCGTTCTCGTTGACGAGATTTTTGCATTAGTGTCCTTGTCTGGTCAGTGTACCATGGGGCTAGCCTCTTCTTCTGAGTGTAATGTGAATATAGGCCACTAGATGGCAGTATTTACCTTTTTTTTGTAAAGCTCAGACTGGAGTCATGTTTAGACATGTCCTGGACATGTCTGGGGCAAGTCTCAGAAAATTTAAAAAAAAAGGGGTCTAAATGTGGGTGGGGTCTGCAAAAGAGTATATAAGGAAAAGAATTGAGACAGTAAAGTAGTAGGAGAAATTGCAAGAAGATGACCAGACCTGCCATTCTGTTCAAGACCTGTGACGTTTCTTTTGTGGATTTCTTTGCCTGTGTTTGAGCATTTTCATTATCCAGGACATCACCAAGCCACCCCACAAAAAGGGACTGTAAATATATTTTTTTTTTTCCTATTCAATCTTGGTCAGTTTAGTTAGTTGTTGTGTTTAATTAAATGTGTTTAAGTTTTTAAAACTGTGTCTGTCATCCCTTGCTGTTGCTGTTGTGTTGAAGATTGTAATAACAAATTGGGGCCATAACAAATTGGGGGCTCAAGGTCCGGGATAGACCATTTTGTGAGTCATTTATTAAAAACCTAACATTTCAAATTGTAAAATTGATTTTTTTTAATTGAATACATATATATTGACAACAGCAATGGATGATTTCTTGGCATCACCAACCGTAGGGGTTTTGAAGTCTTTTAAAAAGACAGAACTGCTAGACATTTGCAGACATTTAGAGCTGACAGAGGTGAAACCAGCCATGCGAAAAGCAAGACTGGCTAGAGAGATAGTTGAATATTACATTGATGAAAATGTGTTTGCACCAGGAGATCTGGAACAGTTTCCAGTGGAAAATCCAAATATAGAAATGGAACTTAAATTAAAAATGATAGAGATTGAAAGGGAAGAAAAAGAAAAACAAAGGCAGTTTGAGTTGGAAAAATTAGCATGAGAAGAGAAAAAAGAAAGGGAGGAAAGAGAAAAAGGGGGGAAAAAGAGAAACAAAGAGAATTTGAGAGGGAAGAAAAAGAAAAACAAAGAGAATTTGAGTTAGAAAAATTTGCAAGACAGAGAGATTTTGAATTAGAGAAATTCGATAGAGAAGAAAGACTCCAAATGGAGCAACTAAAAATAAAAATTCAAACTGAAAATAAATTTCGGGCTAGCCAGGAGGTAAAACTGGTGCCTCCATTTTCGGAAAAGGATGTTGACAACTATTTCCAGTGTTTTGAAAAGGTAGCAAAGAGTTGCCAGTGGCCAAAGGAACACTGGCCTCTGATGTTGCAAACTGTCCTCAAGGGTAAAGCTCAACCTTCGGCTTTGTCTGCAGATGATTCCTCTGATTATGAGGTTGTCAAAAAGGTTATTTTGAGAGCTTATGAGTTGGTTCCAGAGGCTTACCGACAGAAATTCAGAGGTCTGAAGAAATCTGAAAATCAGACTTATGTTGAATTTGCTAATGAAAAGCAGGTTTGCTTTGAGCGCTGGTGTACTTCTATGGAGGTCAAGGATGATTTCAACTCACTAAAAGAGATGGTGTTAGTTGAAGAATTCAAGAACTGTGTTAAAGATGATGTTAAGACCTACCTTAATGAGAAGCAAGCACTGAATTTGCAATCAGCTGCCAAATTTTCAGATGAATATGATCTCACACATAAGTCCAAATTTCAGTCTAGCAGTAATAATAGATGGTCCCAATTTCAGAAAAAGGGTTACGGTGATACCCAAGATTCCTCACCAAAAGACAAAGACAAATCTGGTGATGGTGCTCAGAAATCCAGTAACAGGTCTGATCAAAGTGTGAAAGCTGACAGTGACAAAAGTGGTCTAGTTTGCAGTTATTGCAAGAAATCTGGTCATGTTACAACTAACTGTTGGTTCCTTAAAGCTAAGAAAGAAAAAGAAAAGGATACCAAACCAAATGCCTTTGTGAAAACAAGGTTAGAAACCCCTGTAGTAGATGACCGATCTGCTAAATTGCCTGCTTCTTGTGGGGCTAAAAAGCCTGATACAGCTGACTTTGTGAGGGAGGAATTTCTTCCATTTGTGTCAGAGGGATTTGTGGCTCTGAATGAGCATACTACTCCTGTCCCCATATCTTCTTGTTCGTCCATCGTGATCGATGAAGACCATAACTGCTGTTTTAGCTGTTGCTTAATTGTTCTGGGTCTGGTGTGTCCGTAAGTGACTGATGAGGCCAATACGGGCACGAAAGTAGCGGCCACATGTAGTGCACACATGGTCTGTAACATCCACAAAGGTGCTGGCTGACCGATCTTTACGGAGTTGACGTTTTGATTCAGCTGTTTTAATGCGTAACTCTTCAGAGAGTTTTGCCCCATTGTAAATGAGGGTGCGCCATAGGTGTCTATTTTGGGCTAGCTGCTCCCATGACTCTGTATCTATACTTGAGGCTTTCAGTGACACTTTTAAGCTGTCCTTGTAGCGCTTTTTTTGTCCACCAACGGTTCGCTTCCCTGACGTTAGCTCGCCATAGAGGAGTTGCTTTGGTATGCGTGTGTTCTCCATCCGCACAACATGACCGGTCCAGCGTAACTGGTTCAGCTGCAGCAGTGTGTGGATTGAGGGAAGCTTAGCCCGTTCAAGCACTTCTGTATCCGGAATTTTGTCTTGCCATTTGATGTTAAGTAGCCTGCGCAGGCGTGTGGTATGGAAATGATTCAATTGTCTGGCATGTCTACTGTAGATGGTCCATGTCTCGCATGCGTAGAGTAGTGTACTTAGTACAACTGCCTGGTAAACTTTCAGCTTGGTGGAGATGCCGATACCTCTACGGTCCCAGACTGTAGACCGAAGTCTTCCAAAGGCTGAGCTGGCTTTGGCTATCCTAACATTGACCTCATCATCAATGTAGACATGTCTTGACAGTGTGCTGCCAAGATAGGTGAATTTGTCAACTGCTTGTAGACATGTGTCTTTGACTGTGATTTTTGGCTCAATGCATTGTTGTCCTGGCGGGGGCTGGTACATTATGGTCCCCATATATATCCTAAGGGATACCGGAGCTTCTCAGTCACTTTTGTTGATGGACTCCTTGGAGTTACGTGATGAGACCGCTTCAGGGGATTTCATACTTGTACAAGGTATTGAAGGGAGGACTGTATCTGTACCCCTGCGCTCTATATTCTTGAAGTCAGATTTAGTTACAGGACAGGTAAAGGTGGGACTTATGTCAAGTCTACCTATAAAGGGTGTTTCTCTGTTGCTAGGCAATGACCTGGCTGGGGGCAAAGTAGTTCCCCCTGTACATCTTACTTCACAGCCGAGCACTGAAGATGGGGATGAGGACCCATCTCTGTATCCTTCTTGCGCAATGACTCGTGCTATGGCCAAGAAGGCTAAAGAAGAAGATGATGTGGTGCCGTCCAGTACATTGAATAGTCAGGACTCAGGTGGTTCGCCTCATGACTCTGATTGGCCTACTATGGTTTCTCCGTTTGAGGACTTATCAGATACTTTTATCAGTTCTCTATTCAGCCAGCCGGATGGGTCTGGTGATTCTGATGTGTCTGGAGACTTGTCTCTGTCCAGAAAGCGGTTGATTGAGGAGCAAACTAATGATCCTGAAATTTGTGTACTAAAGAGGAGAGCCCTTCCTGATAAAGAAATAGACGCAGTTCCAGTTGGGTATTATCTCAAGGATGGTGTGTTGATGCGGAAGTGGCGCCCTCCTGATATCCCTGCCAATGCAGATTGGGCAGTGGTCAAGCAAATTGTTGTTCCGAAGGTCTATAGGAATGAGATCTTAACAATGGCTCATAGTTTACCTTTAGGAGGTCATCTTGGTGTTAACAAGACTGTTGATAAGATCATGAAACACTTCTTTTGGCCTGGGCTTCGGAAAGACGTTTCCAACTTTTGCAAAACCTGTCACACTTGTCAGGTAGTTGGAAAACACCAGTTAGACCCACCTATAGCTCCATTGCAGCCTATCCCAGCATTTGGAGAGCCCTTCTCTAAGGTCATTGATGATTGCGTTGGTCCATTACCCAAGACTAGATCTGGAAATCAGTACTTGTTGACAATCATGTGTGCATCTACCAGATTCCCCGAAGCCATACCTCTACGTAACATCAAGGCAACTGCAATCTCGAAGGCTTTGATAAAGTTCTTCACGTTGTTTGGCCTTCCCAGGGAAATTCAGTCAGACCAGGGTAGCAATTTCACTTCAGGATTGTTTCAGCAGGTTGTGTATGAACTAGGTGCAAAGCAGATTCTTTCTAGTGCCTATCATCCAGAAAGTCAGGGTGCCTTAGAGCGGTTTCATTCCACTCTCAAGACAATGATGAGGACTTATTGTTATGACCATGAGAAAGACTGGGATGAAGGGGTTCATTTGCTGTTGTTTGCAGCTAGAGAAGCAGTGCAGGAGTCTACTGGATTCAGTCCATTTGAGCTAGTGTTTGGTCATGAAGTGAGAGGACCTTTGCTATTATTAAGTGAACAATGGCAAGAGAAAGAGCCGCATATCAGTCTGTTAGACTATGTTAGCAAGTTCAAGGAAAGATTGCGTGCAGCTTGTGACCTTGCCAAAGAGAACTTGAAATCAAGTCAGGGAAAAATGAAAACTTGGTATGATCATAAGGCTAGAAGCCGTGAGTTTAAACCAGGAGACAAGGTCCTTGTGTTGTTTCCCTTGCAGTCCAATCCATTGCAGGCTAGATTTCATGGTCCTTATGAAATTCTGACAAAACTCAATGATCTCAATTACATTGTGAAGACTCCAGATAGGAGAAAACCAAAACAATTGTGTCATATTAACATGCTCAAACCTTATCATGACAGAAATGCTAGGGTTGCAGCTGTCATTTCAGATTCTCCAATGGTCGAAACGTGTCAAGATGAGGGGGAGTTTCAAGATGATGAACCTAGAATTAAAGCTGAAGTTCTTTCATGTAAATTGTCAAACACTGAAGTGTTGCAAAATCTTGATGTAAAACTCCAGCACTTAGAACCCTCACAGAGAGATCAGTTTGAAAGGTTGATCAAGAAATATGAGGATTTGTTTCCTGATGTTCCAAAGAGAGTTACTATAGCCTCTCATGATGTAGATGTTGATGATGCCAAACCAGTAAAACAGCATCCATACCGGATGAATCCTGAAAAGAGAAAGATTGCTGAGAAAGAGGTTGAGTACATGTTAAAACATGATATTATCAGACCCTCCAACTCAGATTGGAGTTCACCCTGTGTGCTAGTTCCAAAACCTGATGGAAGTACTAGATTCTGTACAGATTATCGCAAAGTCAATGCTGTAACTAGAACTGATGTGTTTCCAATACCTAGGATTGATGATTGTATTGATAGTGTAGAGCAAGCAAAGTTTCTGACCAAGATTGATTTATTGAAGGGTTATTGGTGTGTGCCTTTAACTGAGAGGGCCAAGAGCATCTCTGCTTTTGCCACACCATCTGGATTGTACCAGTATGAAGTCCTACCCTTTGGCATGAAAAATGCCCCAGCCACGTTCCAAAGGATGATACAGTCTACAATCGCCGGATTGCCACACACGGGTGCGTACATCGATGACCTGATCACACGGAGTGACTCCTGGGAAGGCCATCTAAAAGATGTAGAGACGTTGTTCCAGCGCCTGACCCAGGCTAACCTGACTGTTAACCTGAGCAAGAGTGACTTTGGTTGTGCTACTGTCACCTATCTTGGCTACGTCATAGGCCAGGGTAAGGTGGCAGCCATAAATGCTAAAGTCCAAGCCATCATGGACTTTCCAGTTCCTGACAACAAAAAAGCTTTGCGCCGCTTCCTTGGAATGATCGGGAACTACCGCAAGTTCTGCAAGAACTTTGCTGAGATTGCTCTCAGTCTAACTAACCAACTGAAGAAAGGCGTAAAGTTCACCTGGGATGATGCATGCCAGAGAGCCTTCGATCACCTGAAGTCTCTGCTGTGTCACTTCCCCGTGCTCAAATCTCCTGACTTCAACAAACCGTTCTCCATCGCGGTCGATGCTAGCGACCAAGCTTGTGGATCTGTGCTCCTACAGAGAAGTGACTCTGATGACATTGAGCATCCCGTGGCATACTTCTCCAGGAAGTTCAATCGCCACCAAAGGAACTATTCCACAATAGAGAAGGAACTGTTGGCTCTGGTCCTTTCTTTACAACACTTTGAGGTTTATGTTTGTACAGGACAAAAGCCAATGATTGTGTACACTGACCACAATCCGTTAATGTTTTTGAGTAAGATGAAAAACAAGAATCGGAGATTGTTGAATTGGAGTTTGATTTTACAGGAGTTTGACTTGGAAATTAAGCATGTGAAGGGTACAGACAATGTAATTGCTGATTGCTTATCCCGTGTTTGAATGTGTATATATATATCATGTGTTTGAATATTGTATGATATGTATATATAGACAAGTGTTCACTTAACCATTTTGTATTGAAAAGAAAAATTTTGCCTTTATGAGTCAAAATTTTTCCCTTTTGGAATGGAGGTGTAATGTGAATATAGGCCACTAGATAGCAGTATTTACCTTTTTTTTGTTAAGCTCAGACTGGAGTCATGTTTAGACATGTCCTGGACATGTCTGGGGCAAGTCTCAGAAAATTAAAAAAAAAAGGGGTCTAAATGTGAGTGGGGTCTGCAAAAGAGTATATAAGGAAAAGAACTGAGACAGTAAAGTAGTAGGAGAAATTGCAAGAAGATGACCAGACCTGCCATTCTGTTCAAGACCTGTGACGTTTCTTTTGTGGATTTCTTTGCCTGTGTTTGAGCATTTTCATTATCCAGGACATCACCAAGCCACCCCACAAAAAGGGACTGTAAATATTTATTTTTTTTTCCTATTCAATCTTGGTCAGTTTAGTTAGTTGTTGTGTTTAATTAAATGTGTTTAAGTTTTTAAAACTGTGTCTGTCATCCCTTGCTGTTGCTGTTGTGTTGTAGATTGTAATAACAAATTGGGGCCATAACATGAGTAATCTTTTTATATTTCAGTGGCGCGACTACATTAAGGGCACAACGGAGAGCATCAGCAAACTTTTCTGCTGTGTCGTCAATAGAGGAGGCACTACTGGATGCTCAAAATAAGATGGGAAAACCTCAGTGAATTTTGTAGAAGTTGTTGCAGTAAAAGTACGACCAGTGTACATCCTAGTTTCTAACAATGCAGGGTGGGGCAATTGTAAGCAGAATGTGATAAAAAAAAATGGTCAGACAAACTGGGATTATGTGAATGAATCCTGACCTGCCCAATGTTAATGCCAAAGCTTAAGATCAGGTCTAAAGTACGACCATGAAAATGAGTTGGGCCAACAACACTCTGAGCGAAGCCAACTGACTCCAAAATGTTAGTGAATGCGGATGTTTGAGAATCATCTGCCCTCTCAAAGTGCAGGTTAAAGTCGCCCAATATAACTATTCTATCATAGCTTAAAACTAAGTCTGAAAGGAATTCTGAAAAATCTTGAATAAAGGCAGAGTGAAGGCCAGGGGGCCTGTAGACTGTCGCCAGAGCTAAAGGCTGATCAGGGCAGGGCCGGCACCAGTATCCAGCACTGAAAAATTCATCGCTAAAACCTCAAATGTATCAAATTTATACTGTAGTTTTGGCACTGAGTGAATGGAGTCACTATAAATAGCTGCAACACCCCCACCTCTCCGGCCCAGGTGGGGGTTTTGAGTGTATATACAACCAGGTGGAGAAGCTTCATTCAAAGATAAATTTTTGTCTGGCCTCAGCCATGTTTCTGTGAGACACAGTAAATCAAAAGACAACAATCAGAGATTAATTTGTTCACAAGAGCTGCTTTAGAGGTCAAGGATCTAATATTTAATAGACCAATTTTGAGAGAATATTTATTTATAGACGGATTGATACAGTTGGTGTTAATGCAAATCAAGTTTCTGTGATGTACTCCGCGATTCTTCTTTCTTAATTTAATTGGAATTCGAGGAACAGACACAATCTCTGTAGGGTTGACCTAATCAACGGTTTATCAAAGCTGAATGTCAGGAATTCAGATTTAACTCTCGGCAGTCAACTACAATTATTTAAGTCGTAGGCCAGATTTCTCGGCAGAAGTGCAGTGCCCTCTTGAGATGGGTGAACACCGTCCCTCCTCAAAAGACCAGGGGCCTTATGTACTAACAATTGCGTGGATTTTATACTTAAATACTGCGTACATTCATAAAAAGAAAAGTATCTTTTTGTAAAAAGTATTACATTTATAATATAGCGGGCTACCAATTCAGCTTGCAAATTTGAATGAAAAATCTGAATCAACTTTAATTTTGCAAAAATGCTAAATTCTATTACTTTTTTGCATTTTTTCTAAAGTCACGTTTTTTTTCATACATCTGACATCCGCAAAAAAAAGTAGCTACTTTTCTGTTCGTACGCTCTCTTCATACATGAGGCCCCAGGTCTTCGCCGGAAAGCTCGCCAATTGTCCACGAAACTGACGTTATTACCTGTGCACCACTCAGACAACCAGCGATTGAGCGAGTCTAATCTACTGTATATTTCATGACTACATCGGATCGGGTGCGGACCAGAGAAAGTCACTGACCGAGACATATTTAGAGCTTGGGCGCTGACCGACTTAAAACTGCTCTTTGTGATCTCCGATTGCCATAACCGAATATCATTTGTACCGGCGTGGATAATAATTTTGGAGAACTTGCGTTTGCCCTGATCGAGTAATTTCAGATTCGCCTCGATATCAGTCACACATGCGCCAGGAATACAGCTCACTGTGGTCGCCGGTTTAAACACCCGTACATCTCTAACAATGGAATCCCCAATAATTAGTGACTTTTCCGGTACTCGATCGTCCGGCTCTAATTCTTCGAGGGGAGCAAATGAATGAAACAGTTTAACGGGAGAGGGACTGGATGGCTGTGCGTTTACCTCGAACTGTTACAAACACATCACGCTGTGAAGAAGCTGCCACAGCAGGTAATGAACGGGAAACAGAAAGAGAACTGACATTTACACTCGTTTCAGGCTGGACTAAGGAAGAATCAATGAACTCCTCATTCGACCTGATGTTCTGCAGCGTTTCTATGCGAGCTTCCAGCTGTAAAAGCTTTTCAGCTAAGCTAGCGAATGAGACACATTTCTTGCAAATGAAAGTGCCGCTAAGCGCAGAGGAGTCGTAACAAAACATATTACATTCAGAGCACAAGACAGGAAAAGAGGTCGGCGAACAAGGGGAAGCCATCATCGTCAATGTAATATTAACAGAAAAATGGGATAGAAACGCTCAGCACAACAGGTGCTACCAAGACGTATAGGACACGTGCCAACGTGAGACAGGAACAGGAAGTGATGGTAATACAATGGCAATGGTAATATCCAGATTCACATCCACATTCTCATTTACACCCACAACCTGATTCATACCCACATTCGGGTTCGCACCCACATTCTCATTTGCGCCCATATCCTGATTCACACACACATTTTGATTCCCACCCATATGCTGCATACTTACCCACATTCTCATTCACACCCACATTCTGATTCATGCCCAGGTAAGGAGCCAGACAAAACGCAAGTTATTAGTCTCCTATGATCAGCTCCTCAAGAAAAGTGAGAACCTCACCCAGATTCGGGACACCGGGGTCCCCTTATGGAGCCAGGTCTAGGTGGGGAACTCGCGGGCAAGTGCCTGGTGGACGGGTTTTTCCCGGCACCCGGCCGGACACAACCCAAAGAGGCTACAGGGCGCTGCCTCCACATGGACCATCCTCCTACAAGGAGAGGAGTAGGGGTCTGGTGCATTGTAGACTGGGTGGCGGACAGGGGCGAAGGCCTCGTGTTCCAGGCCCAGGTCATGGAATCTGGCTCTTGGGACATTAACCCCTTTCTGCAGATGTAGATGCTCGCGTCTATAGAACTGCAAATTTAAGGACGTAGTTACAGCACTCGACCACGAGATGACACCCGCGGATCAGTAATTGAATATTCACGAGCAGGCAGAGCTGAAACACGATTGAGAGTATGGAGAAGTTCCCTCCAATCCCTGTTTTTCAGGAGTTGCATGAATTGAACTCCTCAGCTAAGCCTGATGTGCAAATTGGTCAATATCCTTGCCCAAAGTATCGATCCAGCAGTCTAAAAAAATGACCTATTGTGACAGAAAAAATTGTTGTCCTGTGTTCCAACCACTTTAGCTACAGTGAGCCAACGGTACTCCAATTAATGGTTCAGAAATATCAGTTTTCTGAAGCAAAAAATTCTACATGGTATTGATTAACTCACATTCTACTGTCAATTACAGTAATCTCTTCCAAAAAATGCGAAGTTCCCTACCGTGGATTTACGCGTAGATTCCTTCATCGACATGTTCAGCACTTCCTTATAGCCTCCCGAGTACTGGGCTGTGTTCCAATCCGAAATAAGATACTCCCTTCACTTCTTCCCTCCACTCGAGTGAGCCCTCCAAATGACGTAGCAGGCGAATCAGCCTTTCCCGAGCAAGAGAAGGCAATTGAGGGAACTTAGGGGGAGGGCTGTTGGACAACGGATTGGAACAACCCTCGCGGCATTTCTTCCGCGCTTCGACCTTTGTCGACAAGCCAACAGGAAGTTTGTGTTGCCATGGAGCCGACTGAGTTAGCTGCCTGTAGGTTTCACCTTTTACAGCTCAGCGGTCTCTGTATCGCATGTTTATGGCAAGAAGACGGCTTGTTCGTTTGATAGCTGCGGCACTCGCGACTGTTTTATGGGAAAATTCTTTGCATTGACTTTGAATGTAATCTGTCGAGTGTAAAATTCGTTTCGCGTCCAATGTGAAAGCGGCTATAAGCTCCGCAACAGTCCTCGCGGATGCTATGGGCTAGCTCCAGCAAAAATGAACGTAATGATACATGCTTAAAAATAATGCGAAACCGATGCCCCTCACCCCCAAACTTCGCTATTCGCATATAACTCTGTCATAAATGGCACTCTACTCGAGCACAATTCTTTCATTTGTATGGTAATTTCCCTGCCATAATTCCTCCTTTAGCCATCAGAAAAAAAATGGCGGACTTGAAATTTTTACCGAGGGAGAATGAGAAAGGAATTCTGGGCAATATCACAGCTTGGAGGGATGTTCGTTGTTGGGTTCGTTTGAGGGAGGATAATCGATGGCTTGAGCAAATGAAAACGCGCCCTTCCCTCTGCAAAACTGGATTGGAACGACCCTACAAGTGGCAGCCATCTTACATCCGGGATTTTTTGGGGATTCCCCCCTTGATTGGAGGGCGAGTGAACACGACGAAGCAAGCATTTTTTCGGATTGGAACGCAGCCCTGGTGTTGATAGCCAATCACTCAAATATACATTCAGGCTCTTCTTCGTAACTGCACAATTACACTTCAAGCTCTCATGAAACTTCCGCGGTAACAATGTATTGATTGGCTCGTTTAATATCCAATTCCCGAGTGTTTAAGCATTCTGCAGTAAGAGAAACACATTGATTGGACAAACACAGAGCATACAAGCCTATGCGTATCAGCAGGCTCAGTTGTATCCTGTTTAAGTTGCGCACATTACGTGGCTGAAATAGACGCGATTTAGAGCAAAGAAGGCTAGCAAAACTGGCCTTGAAGTGTTCAGTTACATTTACAGGATTTAAATGAGATAAGGATGTGGTCAATGGGAATTATTTTGAATGGAACAGGACTGGAGGGTTCCTTCTACTGGATACATCGGTCTCCGGAGGAGGGATTCCTGAAAAAGCTTAGACTTCTTTTGCTTTTCACTTTTGCTTTTCGTTTTGGAATGAATACCGTATTCTACAAGGTCAAATGCCGAGGTTTTTTTCGGTTTAAAACGTGAACTTCCCATGCATTTGGATGGACCCCCTGGTACGTTCATTGCACGGTTCTGTTGAATCCAGGGAGGAAATGTATAGTTTATCTTCCCTGAAAGTGGAATGTCTATTCTGTTAAAATAAGGTATATTTCAGAATTCAGATATCACTGAGTTAGTGAGTTGTACTTGTTCCTTACAAGTGTTGAAATGAGTTTGAGAGCTCGGAAGTTGGAACTGCCGGTTTCATTGCAGAGTGAATGTCCTGACCGTTTAATCAGCAGTATATTTATTGACTGTGTGTGCTGGCTTGGGGGACCAAGAAGAAAAATGGATAAAACTCGAAACTTTATTATGGAGAAAAGGCATTTTTTGTGTTTGGAGAGGTTACTGGTGGCCACTGATGTTCAGCTGCACTTATATTGATAAATTCATGCTAAACTCAACCAGAAAATCATTAGTTCATATAAAATTTCATGTCTCAAAACTTTTTTGAGTTAAATACAAGATTATTTGAAGATTTGACAGTCCAACATCTCAGACTTCGGGGAGACACTTGGATAGCTGTGTAATTTGGCTAATAGCATGTACGTAATCTAGAATGTAACGTTGAAGATGAATTCTTCTTGTGGTAAAGGAGTTTATCATTATATGTTTATAGATTTAAGCCCCAGCAGTTTTTCCATTCTCAGTATTATTTTTTTGCAATTTTAATGGTGAATTCTGATGAGGATTTTTTATGTTTGCAGTCCATTTTCTCAACCAAAATCATCAAAATAAACTATAATACGATGTTATTCTAAATGCTGTAAGTGTCTTTTCTGAGCAAAGCCACAGATTTCCTCATTATAAAGCATTAATCTTGAAGTATACAGCATTAAATTGGATAACCCATAAATAGCCAAATTTGGCTTCTGCGCAAAGGGGTTAAACGTCTCCACACTGGTGGGGAAGGAGCCGGAGCTTGTGCAGGAGGTTGAGCGATACCGCTTACATATCGTGGGACTCACCTCTATGCACATTTCTGGCCCTGGAACAAAGCTCCTTGATTGGGATGGGACTCCCTCCTTTTCTGGAGCTGCCCAAGGTGAGTGGCGACAAGCAGGGGTGGGGATACTGGTGTCCCCTAAACTGAGTGCCGTCATGTTGGAGTTCATCCCGGTAACATGAGGGTCTCTACAATTTGTTTGCGGGTTGCAGAGGGAACTGCTCAACTGTTGTTTGTACTTAACGCACCAACAGAAGTTCAGAGTATCCAGCCTTCTTGAACTCCTTGGGTGGGGTCCTGGAAAAGATTTCTACTGGGGAATCCATAGTTCTGCTGGGAGACTTCAAAGTTCATGTGGCCAACAACGGAAACACTTGGAGGGGTGTGATTGGACGGAACAGCCTCCCTGATCTGAACCCGAGCAGTGCTTTGTTATTCGATTTCTTTGCTACTTGTAGGAGCCAATTTCGATATTCTTTATTTTTAAGTTCTAAATCCTTAATTTCTATGTAATGTTGTGTGATACGTTTAATGATAATCTTTGTATAGTGTGCTCCCCCTGCAGGTGGGGAGGTCAACCATCCTATATTTGAAGTGCTGAGACCCATAATGGCGGCCTTTGGCTGGGAAGCACAGTCTTTAGACCTTGCTTACACCTTGCTCAGATTTCAATCTCTAGATTAATTTGTCAAGCTTTTCATTTATAATTTTTCAGAGTTTATAAAAACATGCATTTTGATCGTCATCTTTTTTTTTTTTACAAATGAAACAATAAATCTACAACCCTCTACTGGACTTTCCCTTTTTGCAAGCGTCTACTCCACTCTACTCTACTCAGTCAAGCCCAGAGTGATACAGCGATAGGACATGTTGTAGTCACTACATAAGACTGGCTTGTGGATCCGTGGATTACTGGGTTTTCCAAGGAAATGTGGAGTTTGGAACTGCAGTGGGGCACCAAACAAAAGACACCGAAAGAATGAACGCATGACAGCAAATTGCTGGAGCGGTATGTAAATTGCAAAGTTTCTCAATTCTCCAAATTAAAAATTATACGATGGAATTGCAAGACTGTCTGTGATTTCGTTCAAGACTAATGTAATTCGGATTTAGGATCACAAAAGGAGTGAATTTGTGACGTACAAATGGCAATATAAATAGTTTGGTGTGCCATCGCTTGTTGGATTTGAATCGATTTTCGTATCACGGAAAGCTTGGTGCGCATGAACTGTTTTGTTCGGAGAAATTAACTCCGCGTCAACTTGTCACGATATTAGGATACTATTTGAGCTAAAACTTAATTTGAGTCAACATGACCGGTGGTGAAGCAGATTCCCTCCCGGAGAACGGGAAACGACAGCGAGATCGAAAGAAAGAGGACCGGGCTGCAAAGGCTTTAGAAGAAAGAAAACTGTGTTTATCCAGAAAAGCAAAACTCGGGCAGTAAACGCGTAGAAAGAATATCCTCCTTGAATTAATGGAGGATTAGGCAAATATTGACGAAGTGAATGAAAACATGGTGAAATATTACAATTTATACGGAGAATTTAAAGCTGCTCATTCCGCCTATCAAAAGCTTTTGAGTGATGACGACAGAGACGATGACACGGAAAATTGGTTCAAGCCTAAAATAGCCTCCCCGATGAATTTATTGCTCACGTGAATAACTGGCGGTCAAATCCAGAAATGACTGATGATAATTATGATGATGACGATAATGATAATGACGAAAATATCACTGATAGAAAAGATGTCAAAACTGTTTTTGATGTTGTCCCCCATGAAAGTGCATCTCAGGTTAGTTCAAGTCTCTTCTACGGCGTCTCCGCGCATGCGAGCTGGAGCAGAGGAGGCTGCATTAGAAGCTGAACTGAATGCGCTGATGGAGAAACATGCACTGGGAGATGAGGAGGAAACACTCAACAGGCAGAAGGAACAAATCAGGAGAAGAACAGAAGCGTTGGAGCTGAGGGCTGAGTTACAAGCTGCATCAGCTCAAATTTCTGTTTTTCGCAAAAGCATGGAGACTCGAATGAAGACTTCAGATGATGGAATGTCTGAATACATTAAAGAGGCAGGGACTCTAGGCCTTCCAACGTCACCTGACTCACCCGCCTTCCTGTATCCCACACCTAGAGCACCGCCTCATGGACATTCAGCTCATGGATGGCAAAGTGCATGTTCAGATGCACACTCACAGCCAGGTGTGCAGGCCACAGGTGCGCACTCACAGCCAGGTGTGCAGGCCACAGGTGCGCACTCACAGCCAGGTGTGCAGCCCACAGGTGCGCACTCACAGCCAGGTGTGCAGCCCACAAGTGCGCACTCACAGCCAGGTGTGCAGCTCACAGGTGCGCACTCACAGCCAGGTGTGCAGCCCACAGGTGCGCACTCACAGCCAGGTGTGCAGCCCACAGGTGCGCACTCACAGCCAGGTGTGCAGGCCACAGGTGCGCACTCACAGCCAGGTGTGCAGCTCACAGGTGCGCACTCACAGCCAGGTGTGCAGCCCACAGGTGCGCACTCACAGCCAGGTGTGCAGCCCACAGGTGCGCACTCACAGCCAGGTGTGCAGCCCACAGGTGCGCACTCACAGCCAGGTGTGCAGCCCACAGGTGCGCACTCACAGCCAGGTGTGCAGCCCACAGGTGCGCACTCACAGCCAGGTGTGCAGCCCACAGGTGCGCACTCACAGCCAGGTGTGCAGGTCACAGGTACACACTCACAGCCAGGTGTGCAGCCCACAGGTGCGCACTCACAGCCAGGTGTGCAGCCCACAGGTGCGCACTCACAGCCAGGTGTGCAGGTCACAGGTACACACTCACAGCCAGGTGTAAAGCCCACAGGTGCACAGTCACAGCCAGGTGTGCAGCCCACAGGTGCGCACTCACAGCCAGGTGTGCAGCCCACAGGTGCGCACTCACAGCCAGGTGTGCAGGTCACAGGTGCGCACTCACAGCCAGGTGTGCAGGTCACAGGTGCGCACTCACAGCTAGGAAGAACAAATGCCACACAAAGTAGAATCCCTACACACACCCAACCACCAGCTGACCTTCCAGATCCTTCATTCCCTGTGCAAGTTCAACAACACATATCACAACCAAATTCCAGAGGTGCAGCTCAGTATAACATACTACAAAGCCAAAATGAAATCACTAGTGCTCTAGTCAAGCAACAGCAATTGTCAACTTTGCCACCAAAGGACATCAAGGTTTTTGAAGGTGATCTGATTGAATACAGGTCATTTATCACATCCTTTGAACATATCATAGAGACTAAGACCAACAATGCAAAAGACAGGTTGTGCTACCTTGAGCAGTATACCAGAGGCAGGTTAGAGAATTAGTTCGCACCTGCATGTATATGGATCCAAACAATGGCTATATTAAAGCTAAAGAACTGCTTCAAGAGCATTATGGTAATGAATTTAAAATTGCCGACGCATATATTGAAAAGGCCCTGTCCTGGTCCCCCATCAAGCCTGAAGACCCCAAAGCATTAGAAGCATTTTTTTTGTACCTAAGGGGTTGCTGTAACGCAGTAGCTGAAATAGCATACCTAGAGGAGCTTGATTTATCTTCCAACCTGCGATCACTCATTGCAAAGTTGCCCTTTAAGCTCAAGGAAAGGTGGAGAACTGAAGTCGACAAGCTAAAGGAAAGGCAGAACAGTCAGGTTAAGTTCAGTGACTTGGTCAAGTTCATCGAAACACAAGTTTAGATCCTAACAGACCCAGTGTTTGGCAACATTCAGAGTGCAACAGTCCACCCAAGCAGCACTACAGCAAAGAAACTCACAGCCCTAAAAAGCCCTAAAGTCACAAAGCCAAAAGATGACTGGCAGCAACTTTACCACCAGCATGGCATGCGTACCCCAACTTCAAGATAGCACCCCACATGTCATATCCTCTGAGTCAAAGAAGCAAGTCTGTCTGTTCTGCTCAAATGAACACATGATGGAGACAATTCAAAAGGAAAATGCACAAAGAAAAGATTGGTTTCCTAAAGGAAAATGGAATTTGCTTTGGGTGTCTCAGACCAGGGCACACTAGCAAAGACTGCAACAGGCGCCTCTCATGCAAAGTGTGTAATCAAACCCACCCAACTGTGCTTCACATAGGAAAAGTGGACAAGGAAAAGGGAACAACGAACAAGGAAGGAGAAAGGGTGTGAGGAACTGAAGAGAACTCAGCGAGTGGTGTGAAGGTCTCAGCATATGGGCAGATTGGGGCCGGTGGCCATACTGGTGGACATACAGGGGCCGGTGAAGAGGAACATGCACTGGCTACTGTACCTGTTAAAGTAGAGTCCAGCAGAGGAAACAAGATCATCAAAACATATGCATTCCTGGACCCTGGCAGCACAGCCACATTCTGCACAGACAGACTCGTGCATCAACTAACATCAGAGGCAAAGAAACCAACATCCTGCTCCGCACCCTGGGTCAAGAAAAGACAGTAAAGAGTCATATTGTCCCAGGCCTGGAGGTGAGTGAGCTACATGGCAACACATTCATACCCCTCCCAGTGGCGCACACCCACAAAGCCATGTCTGTCACTAAACAGAACCTCCCTAATCCTAGTGATATAGTCAAGTGGCCATATCTCAAGGACGTCAGACTCCACAACATTGATGCTGACGTTGACCTGTTAATTGGCACTGATGCACCAGTGGTAATGGAACCATGGCAGATAATCAACAGCCAAGGAGAGGGCCCATATGCAGCAAGGACCCTGCTGGGCTGGGTGGTCAATGGACCACTGAGAGGGAGAGGAGAAAGTCACTCACTCTCAGTCAATAGGATTTCACTGGTCAATATTCAGAAGCTGTTGATCTCACAATATTTTATTTATTTATTTATTCCTTCCATGAAAATGCACAAAATAATATGAAATTGGTTCAAAATTCCGCAATACATATCTCAAATCAATGCATCTCATGACTGGAAAGGAGCAGAAAGAAGAATATAATTCTTATTTTTTTTTTATCTGCCCCTTGCTTGAACACAAAAAAACTTAGATGGTCTATCAGTTACCCACTTTCCAATTACGCATCATCCCCCCACACCATCAGCCACACCCTTGATTATCCACCTACACCATCTGTCACACCCCTGACCATACAGCACAGAACAAAAACAACCCCCATAGCAAAATTTACAAGCTTAAAACAATAAAGGTAATGAAGATAAACATCCTATTAAACTTCAGATGCATATTTTCTTATTTGTCTCTCTTTGTACATTTTTTTAAACTGAACATTATCTGTACTACCCTTTAAGTCATTCTGTTGAGAATTCCAAAGTTTTACACCGGCAGTGGAAATGCACATCTGTTTCAAAGTGGTCCGAGCCACTGGATGCTTCAAATCAAGTTTCCTTCTGTGATTTTCATCTTCTGATGAAACATAAAAAATTTTTGCATGTTCTCTGGCGATACTTTGTATTTGGCTTTAAACATAACTAATAATGTCTGCAGTTCTATTATCTCGTAAAGTTTCAATAACCCTTCTGTATGTGTTTCTCCACACTTCTGCACAGTAACTAAAATAAGGCAGTATAAGTGCACAATACAGCATTCTCATTGTGTTACAATCTAAAACATATTTAGCTTTGTTCAAAATAAAAATAGTCTTAGACGCCCTTTTTAACATATGATATATGAGATTTCCCTGTCAAATTTTCATCCATTGTAACTCCCAAAAACCTAAACTCGGATACTTTCTCAATATTGACTCCATCAATAGATATTAAAGGGGAACTCCGGTCAATTTCACTACGTATCTTTGTTGTTTGTGGTGAAGGAGTACTGACAATAGCGAGACAAACGAAGAAATTTGGTTTTGCCTACACCGAGTTATGCTCCTGCTAAAGTTCGTACCTAAGCGGCTCCAATGGGGCAGGCTTTTAACGTGCTTTCAGCGTCTTAACACGATCGTGATGTCATTTCAGGTTCATAGCCATGTTCACCTAACCCTTCCAAGTGACCGCAATGAATTTCTCTACAGTAGCTGAACTAGAAATGCATAAAAATTGTGCTAATATACTCAGTGCACGTACCTTTGTTTACTTCCTGTTTTCCGATGAAGTCCACACTGGTCGATTGTCGAACTCGAAAAATCCAACATTCCAAAATGTAATTTTTCCACCAAAAAACATGCTTACGAACCGCTGTGGTTATGTCCATTGCGATGACTGTGTAGCAACATAGCTACACTGCAGCCTAACATCACAACTACATTTTAATACTCGCGCGCAGTCTCATTGGGAATTAGCACTACAGGTGAGCAGTGGTGTAGTGGGGATTTTATCACTAGGGGAACTCTCCACAAAAAAAGACAATTATTTAAAAAAAAAAAAAAAAAAAACACGTTAGTCACCCGGATTGACCCAAGTTCCAAATGCTTGAGCCATATATGATAAGTATATTTTCACTTTGTTACTTTGACACTGGGAACTTAGTTAATCGTTTCAAATTAAAATATTAATTTCATCACTTACAGATTATCTGGATTTGGCGTGTTCGAAAAGAACAACGGTGTATCTTTGTGCAGATGTGTTCGCCAGTGGACGTGGAGCTGAAAATTTATGCACGCAGTTACAATATTTTATCACTATATGACACACCAGGATTGAACATTCACAACTGCCAGTAAGCTCCTGTCTCCTACGTGGGCGCGATCGCGGAAGATTGTGCGCGTTGTCGGCTATTTGCAGAATAAATGCTGACCGGGTTATCCGTCGCATCTTGTTGTCAGAAGTGGTAGCTCAGGTAGGCGGGCATCGGATCAGATTTTGTTTTCAGCCAAAATACACTACATGGAGGGCAGAGAGCCCCCCTCTCCCCGTAACAAGTTATAAGTCAATTCATCTAACCATAACCGTCCAAAGCAGTTAAATTGAGGAGGAAAATGATCCATAAAGCAAATATCCAGCATAGTTCCTCGACTTTAATGTGCAGCTATCAAAAAAATCACACGAAAATGATAACAGAGGTAATGTTTTTTTAAAAAAGTATTTATTAGACAATTAAGAAAAAATCTCGCCAAAAAAAAAATCTCTAAAATCTCGCCAAAAAGATTGGGGGAACGCCGTTCCCCGCGTGCCCCAGCCACTACACCCCTGCAGGTGAGTGTCGGCAACATCCGCGGAGATCTCAGACGGAGACGGAGCGTTGGAACAACAACGACATTTTTTCAGTATTGTTATGACTTGGAAAAATCACAACAAAGAAAACGGGAAAGTACAACTAAAACAAATTTATTCTTTACAAAAAAAAGTTGCACAAAAAATATCCACTATTTAAATTCTCTAATAACACTGCCACTATTTAACTGTTGCCAAAACAAAACTCTGGTCTGCTCTCTTCTGCTGTCTGCTCTCTTTGTTGTCAGTCTCTGCTGTGCTTAAAATCACAGCCTTTTTATAGTCTAGCAACCTTCCAGAAAGATCCACAGGATTCTAGGGAAATCCCGCCCCCTCCAAGCAGGAAAGTGCCAGAAGCTTCTAGAAATTACTAGACTTTTCTTAATGATTTTACAAACACGCCACCAGATGGTGCCAATGAACAAAATAAATATAGCTGACCAGCAAGGCAGCAAAACAGCATGTAACAAATCTTCATTTACAAATGAAATAAAATGCTGTACAAAAATTGATCATACATAACACCTCCCCTCTTTAAGAAAAGAAAGGTTTGCTAAAAGCTTTCTTTTGTTAAAATTAACACAGTTTTATAATCAGAACAATATTGAACTTTACACAAACGTATTATTGATCATGATAACAATCATATACATAACAAACAGTGTAAGTCTCACAATCAAATAGAAAAGTAAAATTACGTTTTTCACAATCACGAAAAGAAATAAAATTACATGCGTGAAAGTGTATCTGGGATTACATTATCTTTTCCCCTGATGTGAGAAATGTCCAAATCATACTCTTGCAAAAGTAAACTCCATCTCAGTAATCTTTGATTCTTGTTTTTGATCTTGTGCAAGAATGTGAGGGGATTGTGATCACTGAAGACCTTGATGGAAGTAGCAGAACAAGTCAAATAGACTTCAAAATGTTGTAAAGCCAAAACAAGTGCCAAACATTCTTTTTCAATTGTTGAGTAGTTTTTCTGATGTTTATCAAACTTTTTGGAAAAGTAACAAACAGGATGATCTACTCCATCAGTGTCTTCTTGCAGTAAAACTGCACCTGCACCAATGTCACTGGCATCAACTGCCAACTTGAACTCCTTTTTGAAATTGGGAGAGAAGAGAACTGGTGCATTTTTGAGAATCGCTTTCAGCTGGTCAAATGAATTTTGACATTTTTCATCCCAAACAAATTTTGCATTTTTCTTCAGTAAATTTGTCAAAGGTTCAGAGATGATAGAGAAATTTTTACAGAATTTTCTGTAGTAGCCAGCCATCCCTAGAAATCTCATGAGCTGTCTTTTAGTTGTTGGCTCAGGAAATTCAGTGATAACTTTGACTTTTGCATCAACTGGTTTGACTTGACCCTGTCCTACAACATGACCTAAGTAAACAACTGAAGCTTTACAAAAGTCACTTTTAACAAGGTTGATAGTCAGCTTGGCATCATCTTGTAGGATGAAATCATGGTAAACCAAATCAGTCCTTGATGGAACGTCAGGGAAAATGTGACTATATTCAAATATGAGCTGCTTTAGCTGCTGTTGTTGAAAAGGGTCCAGGTGGGACAACTTGCTGTCAATATTTTCAAGAATGTCTGAATTTTCAAGTTTGACTGGACCAGGTTCATTTTCTAAGGGGCAGTCACAATCTTCGGAATTTTCCAGTTCAACTGTATTTACCACATTGACTGGCTTTTGCTGTGTGTCTCTATCAATGTATTCTTTCAGCATGTTGATGTGACACATTTGTTTTTGTTTCCTCCTTCCAGGAGTTGAAATTATGTAATTTAGATCACTGACCTTTTTGAGGACAGTGTAAGGGCCAAAATATCGGGCTCTTAGAGGGTTTCCAGGAACTGGCAAAAGTGCAAGAACTTTGTCACCAGTTTTAAAACTTCTATCTTTTGAATGAAGGTCATATCTGGCTTTCATTTTGCCCTGAGCTTCTTTGAGATTAGACTTAGCAAAGTCACAGGCTTTAGAGAGACGATTACGGAAGTCAGAGACATACTGAAGCAAGTTCATTGGGACATCATCTTCAGCGAGCAACTTTTCCTTCAGTAGCTTCAGAGGTCCACGGACTGTATGCCCAAAAACGAGCTCAAAAGGACTGAACCCAAGAGACTCCTGAACAGCTTCACGGGCAGCAAACAGAAGAAGATGGACACCTTCATCCCAATCTTTCTCTGTGTCAAGGCAGTAGGTCCTTATCATGTTCTTCAGGGTTTGATGGAACCTCTCCAAAGCACCTTGACTCTCAGGATGGTAAGCTGATGACCTGTATTGTTTAATACCAAGGTCATGCATAACTTGTTGAAATATGCCAGACATGAAATTTGATCCTTGATCAGACTGAATAGACTTAGGAAGACCAACTAAGCAGAAAAACTTGGTTAGAGCCTTGATGATAGTCTTCGCCTTGATATTACGAAGTGGAATTGCCTCAGGAAACCGGGTGGAAGCACACATGATAGTCAGTAAGTACTCACAACCAGACCTAGTCTTCGGCAATGGTCCAACACAGTCAATGATGATCCGACTGAAAGGTTCTTCAAAAGCGGGAATGGGCTTAAGTCGAGCCTTTGGAATATTTTGGTTCGGCTTCCCTACCATTTGACAAGTATGACAGGATTTGCAATACTCCTGTACATCAGACCTCATTGAAGGCCAGAAGAAATGGGTTCTGACACGTTGAAAGGTCTTCTTGATACCCAAATGACCTGACATAGGATTGTCATGGGCCAGACTAAGAGTTTCTTGACGAAAAGACTTTGGAAGAACAATATGATGGGTGATCATCCACTCTTCATCTGCAGGAACATCAGGTGGACGCCACTTTCTCATAAGCACACCATTTTTGTAGTAAAAACAGACAGGAACTTGAGTAGCCTCTTGTTCACTTGCAGCCTGAGGTAGAAGATGTGCTAGATCACGAGCTTGTTGTTGCTCATGAATAAGTTGTTTACGAGACAAAATGTCATTAGAATGACCTGACAAGGACAAGTCTGAAGATTTCCCAGATATCTCAGGACTGGAAAGTTCCTGATGAAAAGACTGCCCAATGAAGGTGTCAGCCAGGTTAAAGTCCAGGTCAGCAACATCCTGAATAGCCTTTTTGGCCATAGAACGAGTAACTGCACATGAAGGATAGAGGTCTGGAATTTCCTCCTCTATAGAGTCAGATTCTTGATGAATCAAAGGAGTGTCAGTTACAATAGGGTAGGGCACAACCTTATCCCCAGCAAGATCATTACCAAGAAGCAAATGAATGCCTTTGAAAGGAAGAGAAGACCTAACACCAACAGTAACAGGTCCAGAGACCAAGTCTGATTTGAGATGAACATTATGGAGAGGTACACTTGTAAAACCACATTCTACTCCTTGAATAAGGACATTAGCCTGAGTAGACGATTTGTCCGAGAAAGGCAGAATATCTGCAAGAATAAGAGATTGGGAAGACCCAGTATCCCTTAGAATTCGAACAGGAGCAGATGAGGAAAAATCATGTGAAAGTGAGACAGAACCATCGGTGATGAATGGCTCAAAACCCTCCATAACCGGATCAGACACAGAAGGTAGAGGATCAGGTGAACTGACCATTGATACAAGAGATTCTCTCTTTGTCAAAGCAGTTGGCTTGGTTTCTTCTCGTTGTTGTTTTTTCTTGAGAGCATAACACTCAGAAATAAGGTGACCTTGCTTTTTGCAGTAATGGCAAGACACAGAGGGTAAAAAATCAGAGGATTGCTTCTCACTGGAAGGTTTCCTTTCAGAAGTGGCCTTAGAATCATTAGAAGTGTTATTAGAAGAAGTCTTGGACTGAAACTTGCTTTGAAATTTAGAAAAAGTAGATTTTTGGACAAAAGAAGTCTTGTGAGTCAATGCATAACTATCAGCTAGCGTAGAAACATCTTGCAAAGTAATGGCTTGTTTTTCTTCAAGGAAAGTCTTAATATCAGGCTGGACACACCTTTTGAATTCCTCAACCAGAATAAGTTGCCTCATTCTATCAAAATCTTTTTCAACTTTCATGGAATTACACCACTGATCAAACAACTGTTCCTTTAACCTGCCAAATTCAACATGAGTTTGACTGGCTTCCTTGCAAGAATTCCTAAATTTTTGCCTGTAAGCCTCAGGGACTAATTCATAACCCTTCAGAATGGCAGATCAAAATCATAATCAGCACACTGTTGGACAGATAACTGGTTATAGATTTTTCTAGCTTTACCAGTAAGAACACTTTGTAACATCATTGTCCAATGCTCTTTTGGCCATTTCAAATTTTCAGCAATTTTTTCAAAATGGGTAAAGTATTGGTCAACATCATTTTCTAAGAAAGGAGGAACAAGTCTGATATGCTTAACCACATCAAAATGATCAGAAAGTCCAAATGATTTTGGAACAGTACCTGCTTCTATTCTCTTCATTTCCAATTCGTACTGCATTCTTTTTTCTTCTAGTTCTTTCTCCAATCTTCTTTCTTCTAGTTCTCTCTCCCTTTCTGACCTTCTTTCTTCCATTTCTTTCTCCATCCTTCTTTCCTCCTGTTCTCTTTCCTTCTCCAACCTTCTCTCTTCCAGCTCTCTTTCCTTCTCCAACCTTCTCTCTTCCAGCTCTTTCAGGCGTAGCTGAAATTCAAGTCTTTGCAGCTCCGTTGCAGGCACTTCCACAGCTTTAATTAATTCTGCTGCTTCTTCCCCAAAGATATCTTCATCGATGAAGTGTTGCACCAAAATGTTGAATATTTCTTGTTTCTTCATTGATGACCTCACATCAGATAATCCAAGGGTTGAGGCTATTTGTAGCAAGTCCTTCTTCTTTGCCAACAAAATTAATTCCTGGGTTGGAGTTTTCAAAAAACTTTCCACATCAAAAGTCATGATTGCTGGTTTTTAAACTAGTCAAAAGATTTAAAATAATACTTCTTCGGTGAATCCAATCTCGGTGGAACCTCCAATTTGTTATGACTTGGAAAAATCACAACAAAGAAAACGGGAAAGTACAACTAAAACAAATTTATTCTTTACAAAAAAAAGTTGCACAAAAAATATCCACTATTTAAATTCTCTAATAACACTGCCACTATTTAACTGTTGCCAAAACAAAACTCTGGTCTGCTCTCTTCTGCTGTCTGCTCTCTTTGTTGTCAGTCTCTGCTGTGCTTAAAATCACAGCCTTTTTATAGTCTAGCAACCTTCCAGAAAGATCCACAGGATTCTAGGGAAATCCCGCCCCCTCCAAGCAGGAAAGTGCCAGAAGCTTCTAGAAATTACTAGACTTTTCTTAATGATTTTACAAACACGCCACCAGATGGTGCCAATGAACAAAATAAATATAGCTGACCAGCAAGGCAGCAAAACAGCATGTAACAAATCTTCATTTACAAATGAAATAAAATGCTGTACAAAAATTGATCATACATAACAGTATCTTGAAAATATTTGCTCTGATGGATTCATCCGAATCCGATGTGGAACACGAGGAGTTTATTGAGTTTGATGGCCGGGGTTACCTCTTCGAAACCTGAATATACGGACGAAGAGTTATTGGCACAAGATGTCGAAAGAGCGGCAGAAGCAGAGGAGCAGGCTGAGGCTGCTTCACGGCCACGAAGTGCGGAGACGTGGTGGTGCTCCTGTGGGAACTGCATCGCAATGACCACAGAGGAAGAGAGTCAGCTGTCAGATCTCCACGGATGTTGCTGACACTCATCTGTAGTGCCAATTCCCAATGAGACTGCGCGCGAGTATTAAAATGTAGTTGTGATGTTAGGCTGCAGTGTAGCTATGTTGCTACACAGTCATCGCAATGGACATAACCACAACGGTTCGTAAGCATGTTTTTTGGTGGAAAAATTACATTTTGGAATGTTGGATTTTTCGAGTTCGACAATCCACTAGTGTGGACTTCATCGGAAAACAGGAAGTAAACAGAGGTACGTGCACGGAGTAAATTAGCACAATTTTTATGCATTTCTAGTTCAGCTACTGTAGAGAAATTCATTGCGGTCACTTGGAAGGGTTAGGTGAACATTGCTATGAACCTGAAATGACATCACGATCGTGTTAAGACGCTAAAAGCACGTTAAAAGCCTGCCCCATTGGAGCCGCTTAGGTATGAACTTTAGCAGGAGCATAACTCGGGGTAGGCAAAACCAAATTTCTTCGTTTGTCTCGCTATTGACAGTACTCCTTCACCACAAACAACAAAGATACGTGTTGAAATTGACCGGAGTTCCCCTTTAAGACTTCATCCTTTGTTCTTTTAGCAAAAACCATAAACTTAGTTTTTTTCAAATTTTGTGATAACTTATTTTCATCAAACCAAGATTTAAGTTTCACCATTTCATTTTCAATATTTTCAGATAACGCTTTTAACCCCTTTCTGCAGATGTAGACGCCTGCGTCGATAGACCTGCAAATTTAAGCATGCTGTTACTGTACTCAATCACTAGATGGCACCCCCGGATCAGTTATTAAATGTTCACAAGCAAGCAGACCTCGAACGCGGTTCTGAATATGGGGAAGTTCACTCCGCTCCCTGTTTTTTGAGAGCTGCATGAATTAAACTCCTCAGCTAAGCCTGATGTGCAAACTGGTCAGTATCCTTGCCCATAGTATCGATCCAGCAGTTTAAAAAAATGATATCTTGACACAGAAAAAATTGTTATCCTTTGTAGCAACCAGTTTAGCCACAGTGAGCCAACAGTATTCCAATTAATGTTTCAGAAAAATCAGTTTTCTGAGGCAATAAATTTGACATGGTATTGATTCTCTCACATTCTACTGTCAATTACAGTTGTCACATACAAAAAAAGTGTTGTTCCCTACCGCGGATTTATGCATAGATTCCTTCATCGACAAATCCAGCGCTTCCTTATATCCACCCAAGTACTGGCGTTGATAGCCAATCACTCAACCATACACTCAGGGTCCTCTGCGTAATTGTAGAGTTACACTTCATGCCCTCGTGAAGTTTCCCTGGCAACAATGTATTGATTGGCTCGTTTCTTATCGAATTCCCGAGTGTTTAAACATTTTAGAGTAAGTGAAACACATTGATTGGACAAACACAGAGCATACAAACCTATGCGTATCAGCATGTTCGGTTGTATCCCGTCTACTTTATGCACATTACGCGGCTAAAATAGACGCGATTTATATAAAACAGGTTCGCAAAACCGGCCTTGAAGTGTTCAGTTACATTTACAGGATTTTAGTGAGATAAGGATATGGTCAGTTGGAATTATTTAGAATGAAACAGGACCGGATGGTTCTTGCTACTGGATCGGTCTCTGGAGGAGGAATTCATGAAAAAGGTCAGGCTGCTACTTTTTTTTTGTTTCGTTTTGGAATGTATACATACTCGACAAAGTCGAATGTCGAGGTTTTTTTCTGGTTAAAACGCGAACTGGCCGTGCATTTGGATGGACACCCTGGTACGTTCAGGCAATGGATTGTTTGATATTCCCTGAAAGTGGAGTGTCTGTTCTGTTAAAATAAGGTATATTTCAGAATTCAGATATTACTGAGTTAGTGAGGTGTACTTGTTCCTTATAAGTGTTGAAATGGGTTCGTGAGCTTAGAAGAGGGGACTGGTAGCTTCCATTACAGGGTGAATGTTCTGACCGTTTAATAAGCAGTTTATTTGATGCGTGTTTGTGCTGGCTTTGAAGAAAAATGGCCAAAACTCTAAACTTTATGACGGAGAAAAGGCATGTTTTGTGTTTGGAGAGGTTACTGGTGACCACTGATATTCAACTGCACTGATATTGATAAATTCACACTAAACTCAACCAGAAAATTATTTGTTCATATTAAATTTCATGCCTTAAAACTTTATTTGTGTTAAATACATGATTTTTTTATGATTTGACAGTACATCATTGAGACTTTGGGGAAACACTTGGGTAGCTGTATAATTTGGCTGATAGCATGTAGGTAATCTAGAATGTAATTTTGAAGATGAATTCTACTTGTGCTCAAGGAGATTATGATACCAGAAATGTAAAGTTTTAAGCCCCAGCAATTTTTCAATCCTCAGAGTTATTTTTTTTTTGCAATTTCAATGGTGAATTGTCATGAAGATTTTTTATGTTTGCAGCTGATTTTCTCTACCAAAATCATGGAAATAAACTGAAATACAATGTAATTCTAAATGCTGTAAGTGTCTGCTCTGAATTGAGCCACATTTTTCCTCTTTATGAAGCTTAAATCTTGAATTATACAGCATTTAAGTGGGTAACCCATAAATCGTCAAATTTGGCTTCTGCAGAAAGGGGTTAAGTTATCTCCTGAACAGAAGAAATTTATGTCATCTGCGAACAAAACAAACTTCAATAATTTTGAGACTTCACAAATGTCATTGATGTATAAAATAAAAAGTTTAGGCCCCAAAACCGAACCTTGCGGTAACCCACATTCAATTTTCATACATCCTGATGTATGACCAGCAAAAATCACATATTGTTGTCTGTTATGTAAATAAATAGTTAACCAGTTTAGAGCAACTCCTCTCACACCATATGTATTCAACTTTTAAATTAAAATGGAATGATCTATTGTGTCAAATGCTTTTTTTAAATCAATGAATACCCCTATTGTAAATTTCTTTCTGTCAATTGCTGTTGTGATTTCTTTTATTATTTTCATTATTGCTATACCTGTAGACCGGTTTGTCTGAAAACCATATTGGCTGTCACTGTCACTATAACAATGACTTCAGTGAAAATACATATGAAGAGACAAAGGAGATGTCCATGGAGGACAAAAAATTAATGAAAATTGCTGAGGACTCAGCCAAGATAGTGGTTGGACACTACAGTCTCAGATTACCCTTCAGGACAGATGATGTATCCCTACCTGATAATCACCTTTTGGCTGAGCAGCGTCTGTCAAGCCTGAAAAGAAAGTTCAAAAGGAATGAGACATTTCGTGAGGAATATAGAACATTTCTCTCGGATGTCATTGACAAAGGCTATGCCAAGGTAGTTCCACAGAACCAACTGAGACGCGAGGATAGAAGGGTATGGTACATACCTCACCATGGGGTATATCACCCCAGAAAAGGAAAACTCCGAGTTGTTTTTGACTGTGGAGCATCTTTCAAGGGTGCATCACTTAACACTGAATTGCTTCAAGGTCCAGACCTGACCAATCGGCTCATAGGAGTGCTCCTTAGATTCCGCTTGGAACCTATAGCAATGATGGCTGACACTCAAGCCATGTTCCATCAGGTAAGGGTTTCTGAAGATGACAAAGATTTTCTGAGATTCTTGTGGTGGTCTGGTGCAGATGTAAGTCTGACAATCCTAAAAAACTTTTACATATATGGCTGCTTAAAGTCTGTATCCTCAGTGAATGAAGCTATTCCACTCATCACAGAACTCACGTCTTGTAAGAAGAGGTCAGAGGAACACCCGGTGCAGGATCCAGAAGTGTTTATTGAAACACAAAACACTAAGGGAAAAGTGGCAGATACGCCAGATACAAAACACCGGGCACAAGCACTGAAAAATGGGAGAACTAAGGTACTCTGGCAAAGGCAGGGGGAAACAGAAGTACTCTCTCCAAGAGAGGATAAACTAAGAAAACAAAAACTGAACCTAACTATACTGACGGACACACTGGGAGACTTATACACGGGGCAGACAAGACTAAAGCGCAGCAAACAGAAAGACTCGGGAATCAAACACGGGAGACACTCAGAACGCACGAGGAGCTGGGACTTCACCATGTAGACAAATACGAGGAACCGTCTGATAATCGCGTGGAGAACTGGAGCTTATATCATCACGAGAGGAGGCGGGGACTCGAAATTCAATCACACTGAAACAGAAACAGATGGGATTAATAAACAATCACACGAGGACCGGGTTAACAATAATGGCTCGAGACAAGACGCTGAGACGAGCAATCAAGCTAGACAATTTAGATCAGTCAATCTAAACGTGACGAGGAAAAAGTACCACAAGAAAAGCGAAAGGAAAGCACAGGGTTTTAAATGCAGTTAATCAGAAAGCTCAGATTGAAATCACAAAAGCCAGGAACACATACGTTCGCTAAATGAGTTAATCAAGGTTAATACTACGTGACGAAATATTTACAAACACCCTTAATAAGTGCTGGTTAGTACATGTTAGTAATATCCTATCAGAGAACGCATTCACTCAGTTTTGCGAGACCCGGAATTAAGCACAGCTGGAAGCAATGAATGAAATACCAAAACCAAACCAAACGTAGAAATGTGATTGGACGAGGAGACACAGGCAGGCTGAAGGCAGTCACACGACACCACTGGACAACAGATTGGGAGCGATTGTCAGACGGCTGAGCAGAGAGCTGGAAATAAACGAGACGAAAGTAAATCACAAGCACAAATAAGCACGGGACAACACACGAAAGGGCAGAATCATAACACATCTGCCTGTCAGAGAGGAGGGTTTCAACTCTTTAAATGGACAACAAACAGCCGTCACGTGCTTTCCACCATTCCCAAGGCAAGAAGAGCTGAGGAGGTGAAGGAGCTTAATCTGGACAAAGACAGACTTCCAATTGAAGGTACACTTGGAGTGAGATGCATAGCAGAAGAGGACAATTTCACATTCAATGTCATCATCAAGCAACAACCACCCACTCAAAGAGGGATACTGTCAATGGTAAGCTCCATTTATGACCCCTTTGGGTTTCTCGCTGCTTTCACTCTTACAGCCAAGTTGCTACTACAGGAGCTCTGCAGCATTAATTGTGGCTGGGATGAGGAAGTACCTCAAGGATTTTTGGACAGGTGGATCAAGTGGACAACAGATTTGCAGCAGATTAAGAATTTCAAAGTCCCACGATGCATCAAACCAAGCAACTTTGGTCTATACAAGCAAGCACAGCTACACCACTTCTCAGACGCGAGTGAGCAGGGATATAGCTCAGTAAGTTACTTGAGACTCATGAATGAGAAGAACACTGTTCATGTTGCCTTCCTATTCGGAAAGGCCAGAGTGGCCCCCTTAAAGAAAATGACAATTCCCAGGTTGGAGCTCGCTGCTGCAGTTCTCGCTACTAAAATGGATAAAACACTCCGTCCAGAGTTACAGCTGCAGCTGCAAACCTCAATGTTTTGGACTGATAGCCAGTCAGTACTCAAGTACATTGCTAATGAGCACACAAGGTTCCACACATTTATAAGCAACAGGATCTGCGCGATCAGAGAAGCCACAGAGGTGGCACAATGGAGATTCGTGAACACAGAGATGAATCCCGCTGATGCTGCTTCTAGGGGGCAGTGAGCAGATACGTTTCTGAGGAACAGGGACTGGATTCATGGCCCAGAAAGGATCTGGAGATCAGAAGAGGAATGGCCACAGTTCCTTTTAGCCTCAAACACACTTTCCTCAGATGATCCAGAGGTAAAGAGAAACCCTACAATTGCAACTATTGTTAAAGGAAGCAACAATCCCATGGACACGCTGATCACATACTTCTCCAGCTGGAGAAAACTGAAGGTTACAGTAGCATGGTTTCAGAAGCTAAAGGAAGCTTTGAAATTGCCGGCTCAGAGAAGGAAAGAGCTTCAGTCCACTAGCAACCCAACCATAGTCACTCAAAATGCTCAGAAGGCCATCAATCAGAAAATGTTGGAGGTGAAAGCCACTCTAGGCAGACAAACGATCTCTCTGAAAGACCTGGAGAAAGCAGAGAACCCCATCATCTGTTATTTGCAACAGCAGAGCTTTCAAGAGGAAATGACAGCGTTGCAAATGGCACCATTTCGAGTTAAGAAGATGAGCAGCCTCTACAGGCTTGACCCGGTGTTGACAGAAGGACTGCCCAGAGTGGGAGGACGTTTGAGCAGGGCAGCTATGCCAGAAGAGACAAAGAGCCCTGCCGTTCTCCCCAGAAACAGTCAGGCTTCCGCTCTTATCCTGCGTGACGTTCACCGAGGAACTGGACATGGGGGCAGAAACCACATTCTCTCAGAGCCACGAAAACAACACTCATGATCAAGGCCAAAAATAACAGGGGATTTTATCATGTGCAGGCAGCACAGAGCCAGAACTGGAGTGCAGAAGATGGCTGATTTCCCACAGGACAGAATCCAGCCAGACTCGCCTGCATTCACAAATGTTGGTGTTGATTATTCTGGCCCCATTAATATCAAAAGAGGACGCATCACATTGAAAAAATATGGGGTTTTGTTCACATGCATGACCAGTAGGGCCGTTTATATTGCAGTAGCCAACTCCCTTGATACAGACTCATGTATCAATGCCCTGAGACGGTTCATCTGTAGGAGAGGACAAGTGAAGCACATCCGGTCCGACTATGGCACCAACTTTATTGGGGCTGAAAGGCTCCGGATGTTGTTGGGCTGTCGTGGTTGACACGCCTATTCAACATCGCGTGGATGTCTGGTGCAGCACCTGTGGACTGGTAAACTGGGGTTGTGGTTCCCATTTTTATCCCTTACATACTGTTCATATTTGATGGCCTCACAGTATGGTCCGGGTCAGAATTGTCCCGGACCAAGAATATCCTCATAATAAGTGTCTATACTAAATGTTGAACTACAGATCTATTTTGAATGTAAAAAATTGCATATCTGAAATTAGTAAATGGATGATTAACACTAAATTGCTGTTTCAGAGGGCAAATGGAATCTATTTTGTTAGGTTGTACAAGACTCATTTTTGGAGAAAAACATCTAATATCACGCACTATAATGTCCTGTTTTACCGAAGACATGAAAAGATAACAGCCATAATGACTGACATAGATTTATCGATTTGATTAAAAGTGAAAATGGCAAGAAGAATCACAGACACACAATTAATATTGATTCATTGATAATTGACATTCCGAATACAAAACATTAAAACATAATTATTGCAAACTAATAAATCAGTCAGTGCCCTGAAAGCAGTTGTAGAAATCTTGCATGTCTGGGACCTGCAGATGGGTTTCCCACATTCGCAGCAGGCTGTTCCTGTGTTTGTGTTGCGGCCCTTTTTTCCAAAGCAGATGCTGCATCTCCTCTTCTGTCCCCTCGTGTGGCCTCATGTGTGGCTTTTTCTGATCAGCACCCCCATCCCGGATTGATACTAATTTGTTAATTTTTAGATTATTTTTGTAAATAGTAAGGGCTTGCAGATGCAATTCTTGTGTCTGTGACGAGTCCCCTTCTGACCTCTGTATGACTTCTGTTCCTTATGTGTATCATATATGATCACTCCTATGGTGTTTCACTGTTTCACTGTGTTGAGATTCCCTCACAAACCTCCAAGGCCATCAGGTGTCCTGGGCTGATGTGGTGGGACCGAACATCTCCTGACAGTGTCAAGGTCCCCCTTGAACTCTGTCAACACTCTCCCATGAAAAGTACACAGCAATTTCAATGTGTAATTTCACCATTTCAAAATTCCCTAAAATAACCTTGATTTGACTCACACTAGAGCAGGGGTGTCAAACGTACGGCCCGCGAGCCAAAACTGGCTGGCCAGGGGGTCCAATCCGGCCCGCAGGATGACTTTGCAATGTGTAAAAATTACAGAAAAAACATGAGCTACAATTTTTCAATTCAAATAACTGCAATCCCTAATTTGTCCACTGGGTGTCGCACTGTTTTTTTTTCACTGTCAAAATTACACTCTGTGGCACCCGCATTACTCAAAATGGCTTCGTCTAAAAGGAGAAAAGTGGACTCGGAGTGTAGAGTTTTCCAAGAAAAATGGACCCTTTCCTATTTATTCACGGAGGTTAATGGGAAACCTGTGTGCTTGGTGTGCTCACAGCCAGTTTTAGTGCTGAAAGAATATAATATTCGGCGCCTCTATGAGACTAATCATGGCGAAAAATACAACAGCTTGCTAGGACAACGGAGAAGAAATAAGATAAATGAATTGTTAGCGGGTCTGAGGAAACAACAGTCTGTTTTAACTCATAGCCGAGAGATCAGTGACGCAGCAGTGAAAGCTAGCTACCTTATTGCACACGAAATAGCATCAGCATCAAAGCCATACTGTGAGGGTTGAGTTCGTGAAAACGTGCTTGCTGAAGGCTGCAGAAATCGTGTATCCTGAAAAGCGACAGGCTCTTGCCAACATAAGTCTGATGAGAAACACTGTGGCAGATAGGATTTCAGATCTTTCGATAGATTTGGACAACCAAATGAAGCAGAAAGTCAAGTCATTTGTTGCATTTTCGGTCGCAATTGATGAGAGCATGGACATTACAGATGTTGCGCAACTAGCCATATTCGTTCGTGGTGTTGATGAGACTTTGACCGTAACCAAGGTGTTCCTTGAGTTGGTGCCTATGATGGACACCACGACAGCGGTCAACATTTTCAACTCTCATTGGAGGGCTGGACAGGGTCGGAGTGGACTGGGCCCGCGCTGTCAGCCTGGCTACAGATGGCACGCCATCACTGATCGGGGAAACAGCAGGTGTTGTGACAAAATTCAGAGAGAAAGTACAGGCCGAAAATGGTGGACATAACTTTTGGACATTTCACTGTTTTTTGCACCAGGAGGCATTGTTGTTGGAATTTAAATCCCAAGAATGGTTGCAGGACCTTGCATTTATGGTGGATATTACGGAGTACTTGAATAATTTGAACAAAATGTTTCAAGGCTGCATAAAAGGTTGTCACACCGTATTGACAGCATACGCGCGTTCAAGTTTAAGCTGAGTTTCTGGGAGACACAAGTGTCAAGTGGCAATCCTGCTCATTTTCCTCGTCTAAGAGATGTGCGTGCGACCGTAGTTAATGCTGACATGAGTCAGTACAAAAAGATGACGGGATTACTGCGGGAGTTTGAGCAAAGGTTTCAGGCGAACTTGAGACAGAGTTCGCAGTTTTCCGCTCGCCATTCACAGTAAAGGCTTCTGATGTGCCTGTCGACATCCAACTTGAAATAATTGATTTGCAGTGTCATTCAAATTTGAAGGACAAATTTGCCTTAGCGGGCTTGGGCACATTTTATCAGTATCTCTTGCCTGGGTACCCCAAATTAACAGCCCTGGCTGCAAAAGTTTTGTGCATGTTTGGGACTACTGACCTTTGTGAACAAGTTCTCTGTAATGAGTAACAATAAAACAAAGCTGCGCTCAAGGCTGTCACTCAAGCACTTAAATGATATTCTGAAATCTGCTGCTACTCAGGATCTGACACCTGATGTTGATGCACTTGTGAAGTCTAAAAAATGCCAGGTTTCAGGAGCTAATTTAACAATGAGTTAGCCTAATTCATGTAAAATGCTGCTTCAGACACTTTTGCACCCTGAAAAATACAGTTCTGTGAAAATGAATTCATACTGTGAAAAATATTTAAAAGACACTGAATATTGTGCAATATCAGTCAGCAGCTTCAGTACAAAAGGTTTTTTGGTTTGGTGGAACCCTATTGGTCATGCACTGCCACAACTTTTATGTATTTTTTTTAAGTTTTATTCATTTAAAAGGCAGGGGGATCATTTAACCCTCTCCCTTAATTGCTCTCACTGTAGTTTGTATGGCATGGTGTGGTGACTCAGTTCAGGTGGTCTGGATTACTACACAGATGTAGAAATGTATGTAAAACTAAACAATTCCCACAGAAATCGTAAGAGTGGGCCTGGCCTCTGCAGGTCGGGACACAGGGCTGCCCTGAGATGCTGCTTGGACTACTCAATTGTCTATTTTGTCTCTGTCTATATTTTGTCTGCATTTTTTAGACATAAAAAAGTTGGTTGCTATGGTGTTCTGATTGGTTGCTAAGGCATTGCTAGGCAATTGCTTTGGTGTTCTAGGTGGTTGCTAGGGCGTTGCTAGGCAGTTGCTATGGTGTTCTGGGTGGTGGCTAAGTTGTTGCTAGGGCAGTTGCTATGGTGTTCTGGGTGGTTGCTAGGGCGTTGCTAGATAGTTGCTGTGGTATTCTGGGTGGTGGCAAGCGTGTGGCTAGGTGGTTGCTATGGTGTTCTGGGTGGTTGCTATGGCGTTGCAAGGTGGTTGCTATGGTGTTCTGGGTGGTTGCCAGGGCGTTGCTAGGCGGTTGCTGAGGTGTTCTGGTGGTTGCTAGGGCATTGCTAGGTAGTTGCTATGGTGTTCTGGGTGGTTGCTAGGGCGTTGCTAGGCAGTTGCTGTGGTGTTCTGGGTGGTTGCTAGAGCGTTGCTAGGCAGTTGCTATGGTACTCTGGGTGGTTGCTAGAGCGTTGCTAGGTAGTTGCTATGGTGTTCTGAGTGGTTGCTTGGGCATTGCTAGGCAGTTGCTATGGTGGTAGGGGGGGGTGCTGGGGCATTGCTAGGGAGTTGCTATGGTGTTATGGGTGGTTGCTAGGGCGTTGCTAGGCAGTTGCTATGGTGTTCTGGGTGGTTGCTAGGGCGTTGCTAGGCAGTTGCTATGGTGTTCTGAGTGGTTGCTAGGGCGTTGCAAGGCAGTTGCTATAGTGTTTTGGGTGGTTGCTAGGGCGTTGCTAGGCAGTTACTATGGCGTTCTGGGTGGTTGCTAGGGCATTGCTAGGCGGTTGCTATGGTGTTCTGGGTGGTTACTGAGGCATTGCTAGGTGGTTGCTATGGTGTTCTGCGTGGTTAATAAGGTGTTTCTGGGCAGTTGCTATGTTGTTCCTGGTGGTTAGCGAGGTATTGCAAGACATTCCATGGTGTTCTTTGCTAGACCATTGCTAGGCTGTTGTTATGGTGCTCTTCATGGTTGCTAGGGCATTGCCAGGCGGTAGCTATGGTATTCCTGATGGTTGCTAAGGCATTGCTTGGCAGTTGCAATGGTGGTCTGGGTGTTTGCTTGTCCGTAAATAGGTGGTTGCTATGGAGTTCTGCCTGGTTGCTAGGGAGGGATGACAATCCATGTGTTTCGGGAATTGTGGGAAATCCGTAAGTTGGATCACTTAGAAAAGACATACCTCAGCATTCCCGATCGAGCCGCACGATTTAATATACATATATTGTAAGGGTTTTCTCAAATCTGTAAGACTAGTTGCGAACCAAAATTTTTACGGAAGAATAAATAAATAATAATAATAATAATGATAAAAATAATAAAAATATAGGCACAGAATAATATAAGTGGCTTGGGCTTTGCCCAGGCCCACTACACTCGCTATTGGGGAGAGTAGTGGGCCTGCACTCAGCTCAGGCCCACTAATTAAAATAATTTGTAGATCTTGACAAGTTGTTTTATTCATAAAGTAAGCCATAAAGTATAAAGTATACCATATTGTTCAGTTCCAGATACCTGTGACTTAATGTTTTTTGCCATTGTACGTATTCTGTGATCTGTACGTTCTAATGCACATTTGCAAATTATAAACTGAGGAATAATATTGTTGAAATTGCACTTATATTTCTCAGGTTCATATTATGTTTAGTAAAAAAATAGTTCATTAAATGTGAACATTTTCAGAATGTACTTGTACTTCTTTGTGCGAAAAAAGGGAAAGATTTGGAGTTTTCATAATTTATAGGTTATTACTCTATGATTTTACTGATCCGGCCCACTTGAGATCAAATTGGGCTGTATGTGGCCCCTGAAATAAAATGAGTTAGACACCTCTGCACTAGAGGATATGAAATCCATCTAAATAGATTCGGGTCAGGTTTGACCCGGAACAGCCTCAGTGGACAAAAATTTGTAAGACCTGTGCAAAAATATTACATTTTTAAATGTTTTCATTTTTATGTGTTTTGGTCACTTTACAGTTTGCAAGGGTTAAAAAGGAGGGTGTAACAGTTACTCCAATTACAGCGGGATCCCACTGCTCTGCTCCCGGGAAACGTTTATCTCAGGGTCAGGAAAGGAAGCTTTGTCAAACCTTGGATTCAGGAGGGAGCAACGCCGGTTCCCCTCTGCCCGTGGAACAATAGACTAACTTTGTACTCTCGCACAGATGCTGGAGTGGTCATGGGAGTTTGCCCATCTTTGTGTTGGAGAAGGCTTATGACCGTGTCTCACAAGATATCCTGCTGGAGTATGGGGCTCCAGGACCGTTAATTTGAGCCATTCGATTCCTGTACAACCAAAGCCGGAGTTTTGTCCACATTCTTGGCACTAGGTCGGACTCGTTTCCAGTTGGTGTTGGACTCCGCCGAGGGTGTGTATTGTCACCTATTCTGTTCATGATTTTCATGGACAGGATATCAAGCCGCAGCCGAGGTTTGGAGGGAGTCCAGTTTGTTGTGTAATGTGAATATAGGCCACTGGATGGCAGTATTTACCTTTTTTTTGTGAAGCTCAGACTGGAGTCATGTTTAGACATGTCCTGGACATGTCTGGGGCAAGTCTCAGAAAATTAAAAAAAAAGAGGTCTAAATGTGGGTGGGGTCTGCAAAAGAGTATATAAGGAAAAGAATTGAGACACTAAGGTAGTAGGAGAAATTGCAAGAAGATGACCAGACCTGCCATTCTGTTCAAGACCTGTGACGTTTCTTTTGTGGATTTCTTTGCCTGTGTTTGAGCATTTTCTTCATCCAGGACATCACCAAGCCACCCCACCAAAAAGGGACTGTAATTATTTCTGTTTTTTCTTATTTATCAATCTTGGTCTTTAGTTGTAGGTTGTTATTAGTCTTTGTCTTTGTTAAAAATTAAATGTGTTTTAGTTGTTAAAACTGTGTTTGTCATCCCTTGCTGTTGCTGTTGTGTTATAAATGTAATAACAAATTCGGGGCCATAACAAATTGGGGGCTCGTCCGGGATAGACCATTGTGTGAGTAATTTATTGAAAATCTAACATTCCAAATTGTGAAATTGTTTTTGTGAATTTTCCTAGATATATATTGACAACAACAATAGATGGTCCCAATTTCAGAAAAAGGGTTACGGTGATACCCAAGATTCCTCACCCAAAGACAAAGACAAATCTGGTGATGGTGCTCAGAAATCCAGTAACAGGTCTGATCAAAGTGAGAAAGCTGACAGTGACAGAAGTGGTCTAGTTTGCAGATATTGCAAGAAATCTGGTCATGTTACAACTAACTGTTGGTTCCTTAAAGCTAAAAAAGAAAAGGATACCAAACCAAATGCCTTTGTGAAAACAAGGTTAGTAACCCCTGTAGTAGATAACCAATCTGCTAAATTACCTGCTTCTTGTGGGGCTAAAAAGCCTGATACAGCTGACTTCATGAGGGAGGAATTTCTTCCATTTGTGTCAGAGGGATTTGTGGCTCTGAATGAGCATACTACTCCTGTCCCCATATATATCCTAAGGGATACCGGAGCTTCTCAGTCACTTTTGTTGATGGACTCCTTGGAGTTACGTGATGAGACCGCTTCAGGGGATTTCATACTTGTACAAGGTATTGAAGGGAGGACTGTATCTGTACCCCTGCGCTCTATATTCTTGAAGTCAGATTTAGTTACAGGACAGTTAAAGGTGGGACTTATGTCAATTCTACCTATAAAGGGTGTTTCTCTGTTGCTAGGCAATGACCTGGCTGGGGGCAAAGTAGTTCCCCCTGTACATCTTACTTCACAGCCGAGCACTGAAAATGGGGATGAGGACCCATCTCTGTATCCTTTTTGCGCAGTGACTCGTGCTATGGCCAAGAAGGCTAAAGAAGAAGATGATGTGGTGCCGTCCAGTACATTGAATAGTCAGGACTCAGGTGGTTCGCCTCATGACTCTGATTGGCCTACTATGGTTTCTCCGTTTGAGGACTTATCAGATACTTTTATCAGTTCTCTATTCAGCCAGCCGGATGGGTCTGGTGATTCTGATGTGTCTGGAGATTTGTCTCTGTCCAGAAAGCGGTTGATTGAGGAGCAAACTAATGATCCTGAAATTTGTGTACTAAAGAGGAGAGCCCCTCCTGATAAAGAAATAGACGCAGTTCCAGTTGGGTATTATCTCAAGGATGGTGTGTTGATGCGGAAGTGGCGCCCTCCTGATATCCCTGCCAATGCAGATTGGGCAGTGGTCAGGCAAATTGTTGTTCCGAAGGTCTACAGGAATGAGATCTTAACAATGGCTCATAGTTTACCTTTAGGAGGTCATCTTGGTGTTAACAAGACTGTTGATAAGATCATGAAACACTTCTTTTGGCCTGGGCTTCGGAAAGACGTTTCCAACTTTTGCAAAACCTGTCACACTTGTCAGGTAGTTGGAAAACACCAGTTAGACCCACCTGTAGCTCCATTGCAGCCTATCCCAGCATTTGGGGAGCCATTCTCTAGGGTCATTGTTGATTGCGTTGGTCCATTACCCAAGACTAGATCTGGAAATCAGTACTTGTTGACAATCATGTGTGCATCTACCAGATTCCCCGAAGCCATACCTCTACGTAACATCAAGGCAACTGCAATCTCGAAGGCTTTGATAAAGTTCTTCACGTTGTTTGGCCTTCCCAGGGAAATTCAGTCAGACCAAGGTAGCAATTTCACTTCAGGATTGTTTCAGCAGGTTGTGTATGAACTAGGTGCAAAACAGATTCTTTCTAGTGCCTATCATCCAGAAAGTCAGGGTGCCTTAGAGCGGTTTCATTCCACTCTCAAGACAATGATGAGGACTTATTGTTATGACCATGAGAAAGACTGGGATGAAGGGGTTCATTTGCTGTTGTTTGCAGCTAGAGAAGCAGTGCAAGAGTCTACTGGATTCAGTCCATTTGAGCTAGTGTTTGGTCATGAAGTGAGAGGACCTTTGCTATTATTGAGTGAACAATGGCAAGAGAGAGAACCGCATATCAGTCTGTTAGACTATGTTAGCAAGTTCAAGGAAAGATTGCGTGCAGCTTGTGACCTTGCCAAAGAGAACTTGAAATCAAGTCAGGGAAAAATGAAAACTTGGTATGATCATAAGGCTAGAAGCCGTGAGTTTAAACCAGGAGACAAGGTCCTTGTGTTGTTTCCCTTGCAGTCCAATCCATTGCAGGCTAGATTTCATGGTCCTTATGAAATTCTGACAAAACTCAATGATCTCAATTACATTGTGAAGACTCCAGATAGGAGAAAACCAAAACAATTGTGTCATATTAACATGCTAAAGCCTTATCATGACAGAAATGCTAGGGTTGCAGCTGTCACTTCAGATTCTCCAATGGTCGAAACGTGTGAAGATGAGGGGGAGTTTCAAGATGATGAACCAAGAATTAAAGCTGAAGTTCTTTCATGTAAATTGTCAAACACTGAAGTGTTGCAAAATCTTGATGTAAAACTCCAGCACTTAGAACCCTCACAGAGAGATCAGTTTAAAAGGTTGATCTAGAAATATGAGGATTTGTTTCCTGATGTTCCAAAGAGAGTTTCTATAGCCTCTCATGATGTAGATGTTGGTGATGCCAAACCAATAAAACAGCATCCATACCGGATGAATCCTGAAAAGAGAAAGATTGCTGAGAAAGAGGTTGAGTACATGTTAAAACATGATATTATCAGACCCTCCAACTCCGATTGGAGTTCACCCTGTGTGCTAGTTCCAAAACCTGATGGAAGTACTAGATTCTGTACAGATTATCGCAAAGTCAATGCTGTAACTAGAACTGATGTGTTTCCAATACCTAGGATTGATGATTGTATTGATAGTGTAGGGCAAGCAAAAGTTCTGACCAAGATTGATTTATTGAAGGGTTATTAGTGTGTGCCTTTAACTGAGAGTGCCAAGAGTATCTCTGCTTTTGCCACACCATCTGGATTGTACCAGTATGAAGTCCTACCCTTTGGCATGAAAAATGCCCCAGCCACGTTCCAAAGGATGATACAGTCTACAATCGCCGGATTGCCACACACGGGTGCATACATCGATGACCTGATCACATGGAGTGACTCCTGGGAAGAACATCTAAAAGATGTAGAGACGTTGCTCCAGCGCCTGACCCAGGCTAACCTGACTGTTAACCTGAGCAAGAGTGACTTTGGTTGTGCTACTGTCACCTATCTTGGCTACGTCATAGGCCAGGGTAAGGTGGCACCCAGAAATGCTAAAGTCCAAGCCATCATGGACTTTCCAGTTCCTGACAACAAAAAAGCTTTGCGCCGCTTCCTTGGAATGATCGGGTACTACCGCAAGTTCTGCAAGAACTTTGCTGAGATTGCTCTCAGTCTAACTAACCAACTGAAGAAAGGCGTAAAGTTCACCTGGGATGATGCATGCCAGAGAGCCTTCGATCACCTGAAGTCTCTGCTGTGTCACTTCCCCGTGCTCAAATCTCCTGACTTCAACAAACCGTTCTCCATCGCGGTCGATGCTAGCGACCAAGCTTGTGGATCTGTGCTCCTACAGAGAAGTGACTCTGATGACATTGAGCATCCCGTGGCATACTTCTCCAGGAAGTTCAATCGCCACCAAAGGAACTATTCCACAATAGAGAAGGAACTGTTGGCTCTGGTCCTTTCTTTACAACACTTTGAGGTTTATGTTTGTACAGGACAAAAGCCAATGATTGTGTACACTGACCACAATCCGTTAATGTTTTTGAGTAAGATGAAAAACAAGAATCGGAGATTGTTGAATTGGACTTTGATTTTACAGGAGTTTGACTTGGAAATTAAGCATGTGAAGGGTACAGACAATGTAATTGCTGATTGCTTATCCCGTGTTTGAATGTGTCTGATATGTATATATAGACAAGTGTTCACTTTACCATTTTGTATTGAAAAGAAAAATTTTGCCTTTATGAGTCAAAATTTTTCCCTTTTGGAATGGAGGTGTAATGTGAATATAGGCCACTGGATGGCAGTATTTACCTTTTTTTTGTTAAGCTCAGACTGGAGTCATGTTTAGACATGTCCTGGACATGTCTGGGGCAAGTCTCAGAAAATTAAAAAAAAGAGGTCTAAATGTGGGTGGGGTCTGCAAAAGAGTATATAAGGAAAAGAATTGAGACACTAAAGTAGTAGGAGAAATTGCAAGAAGATGACCAGACCTGCCATTCTGTTCAAGACCTGTGACGTTTCTTTTGTGGATTTCTTTGCCTGTGTTTGAGCATTTTCTTCATCCAGGACATCACCAAGCCACCCCACCAAAAAGGGACTGTAATTATTTCTGTTTTTTCTTATTTATCAATCTTGGTCTTTAGTTGTAGGTTGTTATTAGTCTTTGTCTTTGTTAAAAATTAAATGTGTTTTAGTTGTTAAAACTGTGTTTGTCATCCCTTGCTGTTGCTGTTGTGTTATAAATGTAATAACAAATTCGGGGCCATAACAGTTGGCCTCAGGATTTCATCTCTGCTGTTTGTGGATGATGTGGTCCTGGTGAGCTTCATCATGCTGTGATCTCTTACGCACACTGGAGCAAATCGCAGCTGAGTGTGAAGCAGTCGGAATGAGGATCAGCACCTCGAAATCTGAGGCCATGGATCTCTCCCATCTCGGGGTCTTGTTCACGAGTGAGAGTAGGATAGAGCGTGAGATTGACAGACGGATCGCTGCAGCATCTAGAGTTAAGGGAGTGTTCCACCGGTCCATTGTGGTGAAGAAAGAGTCGAGTGTAAGAGCTAAGCTCTCGATTTACTAATCGATCTACGTTCCAACCCTCACCTATGGTCCCAAGCTTTGGGTAGAGACCGAAAGAATAAAATTGTGAAAACAAGCGGCTGAAATGATCTTTCTCCTCAGAGAGGCTGGGCTGACATGAGAGGGTGAGGAGCTCGGACACCCAGGAGCACACTCGGACACAACCGCTGCTCCTCCGCGTTGAGAGGAGTCAGTTGAGGTGTTACCCCTGCAACTCAGCCCTGGATATGCGGCAGAAAATAGTTGGATGGATGGATCCTGTATCACACCCACATTCTGATTTACACCCATATCCTGATTCACACTGACATTGATTCACACCCACATTCTGATTCACACCCATATCCTGATTCAGACCAATATCCTGATTCACACCCACATTCTGATTCACACCCAGATCCAAATTCACACCCACATTCTGATTCACACCCATATCCTGATTCACACCCACATTCTCATTAAAACCCATATCCTGATTCACATCCACAATCTCATTCACACCCATATCCGGATTCACACCCATATCCTGATTTACACCCACATTCTGATTCACTCCCATATCCTGATTCACACCCACATTCAGATTAACACCCATATCCTGATTCACACCCACAATCTCTTTCACACCCATATCCTGATTCACACCCCATTCTGATTCACACACATCCTGATTTACACCCACATTGTGATTCACACCCATATCCTGATTCACACCCACATTCTCATTCACACCCATATCCTGATTCACACCCACTTTCTGATTAAAACCCATATCCTGATTCACACCCACATTCTCATTCACACCCATATCCTGATTCACACCCACTTTCTGATTCACACTCATATCCTGATTTACACCCACATTCTGATTCACATCCGTATCTTCATTCAAACCCACATTCTCATTCACACCCATATCCTGATTCACACCCACATTCTCATTCACACCCATATCCTGATTCACACCCACATTCTGATTCACACCCATATCCTGATTCACACCCACTTTCTGATTCACACCCATATCCTGATTCACACCCATATCCTGATTCACACCCCATTCTGATTCACACACATCCTGATTTACACCCACATTGTGATTCACTCCCATATCCTGATTCAAACCCACATTCTCCTTCACACCCATATCCCGATTCACACCCACATTCTGGTTCACACCCATATCCTGATTCACATCCACATTCTCATTCACACCCATATCCTGATTCACACCCACTTTCTGATTAAAACCCATATCCTGATTCACACCCACATTCTCATTCACACCCATATCCTGATTCACACCCACTTTCTGATTCACACTCATATCCTGATTTACACCCACATTCTCATTCACACCCATATCCTGATTCACACCCACATTCTCATTCACACCCATATCCTGATTCACACTCATATCCTGATTTACACCCACATTCTGATTCACATCCATATCCTGATTCACACCCACATTCTGGTTCACACCCACATTCTGATTCACACCCATATCCTGATTCACACCCACTTTCTGATTCACACCCATATCCTGATTCACACCCACAATCTCTTTCACACCCATATCCTGATTCACACCCCATTCTGATTCACACACATCCTGATTTACACCCACATTCTCATTCACACCCATATCCTGATTCAAACCCACATTCTCCTTCACACCCATATCCTGTTTCACACCCACATTCTGATTCACACCCATATTCTCATTCACACCCATATCCTGATTCACACCTATATCCTGATTCACACCCACATTCTGATTCACACCCATATCCTGGTTCACACCCATATCCTGATTCACACCCATATCCTGATACACACCCACATTCTGATTCACACTCATATCCTGATTCACACCCATATCCTGATTTACACCCACATTCTGATTCACTCCCATATCCTGATTCACACCCACATTCTGATTCACACCCACATCCTGATTTACACCCACATTCTGATTCACACCCATATCCCAATTCACACCCACAATCTCATTCACACCCACATTCTGGTTCACACCCATATCCTGATTCACACCCATATCCTGATACACACCCACATTCTGATTCACACTCATATCCTGATTCACACCCATATCCTGATTTACACCCACATTCTGATTCACTCCCATATCCTGATTCACACCCACATCCTGATTCACACCCACATTGTGATTCACACCCACATCCTGATTTACACCCACATTCTGATTCACTCCCATATCCTGATTCAAACCCACATTCTCATTCACACCCATATCCTGATTCACACCACATTCTGGTTCACACCCATATCCTGATTCACACCCACAATCTCCTTCACACCCATGTCCTGATTCACACCCATATCCTGATTCACACCCACAATCACCTTCACACCCATATCCTGATTCACACACACATTCTGATTCACACCCATATCCTGATTCACACCCCTATCCTGATTCACACCATATCCTGAATCACACCCACATTGTGATTCATACCCACATTCTGATTCCCACCCACATTCTGATTCACACCAACACTGGCTGATCTTATAGTACATTTCTGATTTCTCATAGATAGGCACCAGCAATTACGGACAGACTGCACTGTACGGAATAAAATGACATGGTACTGCCAAACTATACATCATTCCCCAGCCAAGAGGAGCTATGACCACTCCTGATGTGCTCTCATAATGCTGTTCATTTATTGATGCCACTGCAAACCTAATTCTACCAATATTCCAACTCACATTGGAAAAATGTCTGAAAACTGGCAGCATAAAAATATATTGTCGACTTTTAAAACAAAGTCATAGCTTGTCATGAAACGTACTGCAGACTGTTGAGAAAATGGTTGTCAGTTTGTGGAGAAGGGTATTCCTAGTGGAGCCTCCAATGAGAAGCTTGTGTATCTTTTTCATGTCGAAATATATTAAAGATAACGTGGTCTATCCCAATACATTATTCTCCAGAGTTTTAAGCATGGGATTGTCAGCTATTGGTAGTGCTTTTAGTGAAAAACACATTTTTAAACATGTTACTGCTGAGCAGTGTGGTTTAGTCAATAGTCTGCAGGTTTTGCTGTACAATCCAGCCTATTAGGATAGAAACTCCATGGAACATAATCTAGTCAAGCTCCTGACTAAGAATTAATCAGTCAGTGGACAGGTGTTTTACTAGTTATTTTTTATTATTTATGCTATATGTGAGCCAACTGTGATAAAAAGGTAACATAAAATATCAGGTTATCTGTATTGTATTTGCATGTATTTTTCTCCCACGGGGAGGCTGAAATAAATAAATAAATAAATGAAACCTATTCAGTCTTGTGTACAACAGTGTTGTGTTTATGGCCGAGTCATGAAGTGTAAGTGAAGTGTTACCAAAGGGAAGATTTTCCACTAACCCCGGAGCACATTATAGATGGAACAGACCTCTGCAATGGTTTAAAGTAAAAGAGATTCATACCAAGGGTTCTGGAAAAAAGAGAACCTTACATTTATTTACTCTTAAACAAGTGTAAGACAAAACACAAATTCATCAAATGAGTTCCTTCCCTTTTACAAAGTAACAAAATCGGCAACAGAAGCAGAGAACCGACGGAGATGAACACAGATGTCTGTACTGAAACCAGAGGTTCATCACCCTCCACCCTTAGAGAGAAAACATTCTGGAGGTCACCTCACTTTCTGTCAGTTATTTGAACACTTGCCATCCTGTATCTTACAATAAAATAAATTATTAAACTCACAACAAATTTGTGCAAAGGCACGGCATTACAGTCTGCAATCGGACAGCCAGCTCCCCTGTACCATGTTGATGTCGCGAAATTCAGCTTCACTCAACCAAAGGGACCCGACTTCACCTGATTTTCAGCATTTAAAAAGGAACAGAAAAGGTCTATTTTCTTCAAACATTCTACAATGAGTGGAATTTAAGAGCAAAAACATTTTCATGACATGTGCAACCTTAACACCATCAGTCTCTCCTCAAAACCCTCAAAATGGATCATTAAAATGTCTCACTAATAGATGACGCGAAATTTGAATTTACATTAACGAGAAAAAACAAAATTGTTCTTCCTGGAGCGTTTCCAGACAGAGAGGAGCAACGCGGCAGGAAAGCTGACAGCCCAGAGTTCGGTCTGTGAATATCTGCCAAGGCTGTGCCGCCGTTCCACGCCGGGCCCCATCCATTTCCGGTGCTCAGATGCACGATGGAACATCAGAGGAATCGCTCACCCAAACGGAACCAAACTTATCCAGATCCCTGGCCAATCCCGAATCTCTGAACTCCAAACACCAAAATAAATGGTAATGTGTTATTTTACAGGCCTTCGATTTGAGTTTAAAATGGGTATCAGGTACTTATACTCAGTTATCAGGTAACTATTTTGATTTCAGAAGAGTGTACTATAAAATGGGTGGTAAGACCCATTATTACATAATTTAAAAAGTCTATTTCATGGTACTACCTGACTTTGTTTCAAAGTATTTCCCTAAAAAATCAGAAGTTACCCAATAATAATAACACAAGTAGGTGGTTTACCCAAGTGAAACTGCAGGTTACGGACAGTGAATAAATCATCACCAAAGAAACACCAGCAACAGAAAATACACCAGCTGACACTCAGCCAGTGAAGACATTCCTGGAAGGCGGGGTTTGTGGGGGGAAGGCTCATCACTCATAGGCTTGTGACCAGCTGCTGCACCTGTCCATCACTGCCAGCCTCTCCCTCGGGGGCAGGGTCCTCTTTGATGAGGTAATAGGGCTGGATTGGGGGTGTGTGGCTTGTGTAGTAAATGTCATCAGCTGGGCTGTCCTGGCCCCGCCCCTCTTCCTGCCCCTCTTCATTACCCCTCCCCTGGGGTGTGTCTGTCAGGTTGGGGAGGCTGGAACACAGGGAGTCCCTGTTAGAGGGTGGAGCCTTCTCAGTGAGGTATCCACCCCCAGCCTCAGAGTGGGCCCCGGGGCCAGAGTGGGGGGGGTACAGGAGAGAGTGAGTCCTCTGGGGCAGCAGTGGGGCCTCAAGCCCTGTCCCCGGGGGGTCCCCGTGCGTCTGGCCGGCTCCTCGCTCTGCACTCTGGCTCCCCCTGCTGCTGCGGAGGTTATTCTGCACCAGCTCGGAGATGATCATCTTCTCAAACGCCGCGTCATTCAGGGCCAGGCCACAGGGAGCGCTCTCTCCGGGACCCAGGGAGTAACTGCTGCTGTCGAAGTTACCATTGAGAGGGAGCGTGTCCATCAAACCGCTGCCCTGCACATTGCTTAGGGAGTGTCCTGCAAGTGCGACACACAGAGACAAGTTTGAGACCACAGACACACACCGCCGCAGCACAGACACACGGCAGCAGCACAGACCTATGCGGCCGCAGCATAGACACACGCAACAGGAGCACAGACACAGGCAGCCGCCGCAACACAGACACCCGCTGCTGCAGCACAGGCAAATGCCACCGCAGCACAGACACACGCAGCCGCAGCACAGACACACGCAGCCACAGCATAGACACGCGGCAGCAGCACAGACCTATGCGGCCGCAGCACAGACACACACAACAGAAGCACAGACACAGGCAGCTGCCGCAACACAGATACGCGCTGCTGCAGCACAGACAAATGCCACCGCAGCACAGACACACGTAGCCGCAGCATGGACACGCGGCAGCAGCACAGACCTATGCGGCCGCAGCAAAAACACACACAACAGAAGCACAGACACAAGCAGCCGCCACAACACAGACACGCGCTGCTGCAATACAGACAAATGCCACCGCAGCACAGACACGCAGCTGCAGCAGACGCGCACGGCAGCAGCACAGACCTATGCGGCCGCAGTACAGACACACGCAACAGAAGCACAGACACAGGCAGCCGCCGCAACACAGAAACGCGCTGCTGCAGCACAGGCAAATGCCACCGCAGCACAGACACATGCAGCCGCAGCATAGACACGCGGCAGCAGCACAGAACTATGCAGCCGCAGCACAGACACGCGCAACACAAGCCCAGACACAGGCAGCCGCCACAACACAGACACGCGCTGCTGCAATACAGACAAATGCCAGCGCAGCACAGACACGCAGCTGCAGCAGACGCGCGTGGCAGCAGCACAGACCTATGCGGCCGCAGTACAGACACACGCAACAGAAGCACAGACACACGGCTGCAACACATACACACGAGGCGACAAAATACACGTGGCAGCAGCAAAGACACGCAGACGCAGCACACATACACACAGTAGCAGCACAGACACATGCAACAGTAGCACAGACACGCGGCCGCAGCAAAGACATCCAGCGGAAGCACAGACACACACGGTAACAGCACCGACAGACGGGGCATAAAGCACAGACACATTAATGCAGTCCTGGACACCTGAGGCTCACTGAGCAAGAACTAAACATATCAGCGCGCTGCACTGCCAATAAAGCCAGGCCATTTTACCCACATCCCTCAGTTACGAAATACGGCTTTTTATCCAACAGATGCTTTCTGTTGTTTTATGGCTGAAACTGCAGCCCCTGGCCAGAGAGATTTCGAGATGCCTGCGGTGTGGCAGAGACACACCACACTCCAGTCCCGAACTACATCAACAGCAAATAAACATGATGCACAGAGAGCGCAGTAATGAGAAACATACAGACAGTGCCCCTTGCAGGAATGAACACCAATAAACACCAGCAGAGGGGAATGCAACTGAGAGACAAACACTTAAATACGGCCTGCTACTTCACCCTCGCTGTCTCTCTCTCACACACACACACACACACACATCCACAAGTGCAGTCATATTTACACACACGCCGACTCTTGCACACCTCACTCACCTACTAACTTGCTCACTCACCACACTCATTCACACACTCAAACACTCGCTCATTCACACGCCTCACTCACTGACTTACGTGACTCAGTCACTCACAAGCATCAATCACTCACTTGCCTCACTCACTCACTCACTCACTCACTCACTCACTCACACGCCTCACTCACTCACTCATTCACTCACTCACTCACACGCCTCACTCACTCACTCACACACCTCACTCACTCACTCACTCACTCACTCACACACCTCACTCACTCACTCACTCACTCACACGCCTCACTCACTCACACGCCTCACTCACTCACTCACTCACTCACTCACACGCCTCACTCACTCACTCACACGCCTCACACGCTTCACTCACTCACTCACTCACTCACTCACTCACTCACTCAGAGCAGGTGACTCACGTTGGACATCTGACAGCATGCGAGCCGGCTGCCACACAAGCAAAAGAAAGCAACACAAGATGAATAATATAATAATATAATAATAATAATAATAATAATAATAAAAATTACAGCCACTAAGGAGAAAAACAGCAAAATAAACTCAGCAGCATTCTCACATTCTCTCATTTTACTCCTTTCTTTTAGGCAGTTTATGAGGTCACCAGAGCATTGCATGTTGGGAGTGATCAGAGTGATGCATTGTGGGACTGGTCACAGCGGTGCATTGTGGGAGTGATCACAGTGGTGCATTTTGGGAGTGATCAGAGCGGTGCATTGCGGGAGTGATTAGAGCAGTGCATCATGGGAGTCGGGAGGAGATGGCTCATAGATTATTGAGTGACTGAAAAGGGAGTCTGTGATTCACTGCAGGAGCTTTCAATGACAAACAGTGAAAACCTCAAACAAACCCATCCTCTCCCCTCCCTCTCTCTCACACTCCTCCCTCTCATTCCCTCTCTCTCCCCTCTCTCTTACACTCCTCCCTCTCATTCCCTCTCTCCCCTCTCCCACTCACTCTCTCCCCCTCTCTCTCACACTCCTCCCTCACACTCCCTCTCTCTCCCCTCTCTCTTACACTCCTCCCTCTCATTCCCTCTCTCTCCCCTCTCTCTTACACTCCTCCCTCTCATTCCCTCTCTCCCCTCTCCCACTCACTCTCTCCCCCTCTCTCTCACACTCCTCCCTCACACTCCCTCTCTCTCCCCTCTCTCTTACACTCCTCCCTCTCATTCCCTCTCTCCCCTCTCCCACTCACTCTCTCCCCCTCTCTCTCACACTCCTCCCTCACACTCCCTCTCTCTCCCCTCTCTCTTACACTCCTCCCTCTCATTCCCTCTCTCCCCTCTCCCACTCACTCTCTCCCCCTCTCTCTCACACTCCTCCCTCACACTCCCTCTCTCTCCCCTCTCTCTTACACTCCTCCCTCTCATTCCCTCTCTCCCCTCTCCCACTCACTCTCTCCCCCTCTCTCTCACACTCCTCCCTCACACTCCCTCTCTCTCCCCTCTCTCTTACACTCCTCCCTCTCATTCCCTCTCTCCCCTCTCCCACTCACTCTCTCCCCCCTCTCTCACACTCCTCCCTCACACTCCTCCCTCACACTCCCCTCTCCCACTCACCCCTCCCCCTCTCTCTCACACTCCTCCCTTACACTCCCTCTCTCTCCCCTCTCCCACTCACCCCTCCCCCCTCTCTCTCACACTCCTCCCTCTCATTCCCTCTCTCCCTCTCTCTCCCACTCACCCCTCCCCCCTCTCTCTCACACTCCTCCCTCACACTCCCTCTCTCCCTCTCTCTCCCACTCACTCTCTCCCCCCTCTCTCACACTCCTCCCTCACACTCCCTCTCTCTCCCCTCTCCCACTCACCCCTCCCCCCTCTCTCACACTCCTCCCTCACACTCCCTCTCTCCCTCTCTCTCCCACTCACTCTCTCCCCCCTCTCTCACACTCCTCCCTCACACTCCCTCTCTCTCCCCTCTCCCACTCACCCCTCCCCCCTCTCTCACACTCCTCCCTCACACTCCCTCTCTCCCTCTCTCTCCCACTCACTCTCTCCCCTCTCTCTCACACTCCTCCCTCACACTCCCTCTCTCTCCCCTCTCTCTTACACTCCTCCCTCTCATTCCCTCTCTCCCTCTCTCTCCCACTCACTCTCTCCCCCCTCTCTCACACTCCTCCCTCACACTCCCTCTCTCTCCCATCACTCACTCCTCTACTCTCCCTTCCTCAGTCGCTCATTTTCTGCTGCGGTAATTAAACAAGCCTTAACTGCACCCGCGAGAGGCTGGCTGTAAACCTTTCGTGAGAGTGGATTTTTGGGTTCTTAAATCTTGTCAAAATAAAACCAACACATTATAAAAAAAATCACATTAGAAAAGCAAATATTCACTTCAATATGGTCTCTCCACATGTCCCCATCAGAAAGTGCAAGGCCAGTGGCCCATAAAAATCAGATCCAAGTTTCTATAGCAAAATTAATTTGGCACTCAGACAAGTTTCAGAGTGAATGGGATGATCCACAAGGACTCTATATCCCAACGTGCTTTGGTGCCGACCTCAAGACTTTCGTGCTGACATTACAAGCCTTTGTTCACACTGGTAACACATTTCATTTGAAATACAGAACAAAGGAATTTCCTTCAGCTGGATTTACTGGTAATACTCCTATTATAGCGGCTAAAACAAAGACAATCTCCAGGAACAAAAAAACAGAAGCAGTGTGTTTGCAAAAAACAGAGTGTAAAGGAAAACTCTTTACAGAAGTAGGGAGAAGCAAACCGGAGCAAGCCTGCGCACTAAGAAATGATTTCCTTAAATGTGCAGAACAATTTTCTTTTGTGTTTGCCAAAATTCACTATTCCTGATTTGTTCAGAAGGTATGAATAACTAAGACTAAGTGTTTGACACAGGACAGGTAGACTGCAATAATGAGATAGTAGTGAACACAGGTGTGTTGTACAGAACAGGTAGACTGCAGTAATGTGATAGTAGTGAACACAGGTGTGTTGTACAGAACAGGTAGACTGCAGTAATGTGATAGTAGTGAACACAGGTGTGTTGCACAGGACAGGTAGACTGCAATAATGAGATAGTAGTGAACACAGGTGTGTTGTCCAGGACAGGTAGGCTGCAGTATGATGATAGTAGTGAACACAGGTGTGTTGTACAAAACAGGTAGACTGCAGTAATGTGACAGTAGTGAACACAGGTGTGTTGTACAGGACAGGTAGACTGCAGTAATGTGATAGTAGTGAACACAGGTGTGTTGTCCAGGACAGGTAGACTGCAGTAATGTGATAGTAGTGAACACAGGTGTGTTGCACAGGACAGGTAGACTGCAGTAATGTGATAGTAGTGAACACAGGTGTGTTGTACAGGACAGGTAGACTGCAGTATGGTGACAGTAGTGAACAGAGGTGTGTTGCACAGGACAGGTAAACTGCAGTAATGTGACAGTAGTGAACACAGGTGTGTTGTACAGGACAGGCAGACTACAGTAATGTGATAGTTGTGAACACAGGTGTGTTGCATAGAACAGGAAGACTGCAGTAATATGATAGTAGTGAACACAGGTGTGTTGTACAGGACAGGTAGACTGCAGTGATGTGACAGTAGTGAACACAGGTGTGTTGTACAGGACAGGTAGACTGCAGTATGGTGACAGTAGTGAACAGAGGTGTGTTGTACAGGACAGGTAAACTGCAGTAATGTGACAGTAGTGAACACAGGTGTGTTGTACAGGACAGGCAGACTGCAGTAATGTGATAGTTGTGAACACAGGTGTGTTGCATAGAACAGGAAGACTGCAGTAATATGATAGTAGTGAACACAGGTGTGTTGTACAGGACAGGTAGACTGCAGTGATGTGACAGTAGTGAACACAGGTGTGTTGTACAGGACAGGTAGACTGCAGTATGGTGACAGTAGTGAACAGAGGTGTGTTGTACAGGACAGGTAAACTGCAGTAATGTGACAGTAGTGAACACAGGTGTGTTGTACAGGACAGGTAGACTGCAGTAATGTGACAGTAGTGAACACAGGTGTGTTGTACAGGACAGGTAGACTGCAGTAATGTGATAGTAGTGAACACAGGGGTGTTGTACAGGACTGGTATACTGCAGTAATGTCATAGTAGTGAACACAAGTGTTTTGTACAGGACAGGTAGACTGCAGTATGATGATAGTAGTGAACACAGGTGTGTTGTCCAGGACAGGTAGACTGCAGTATGATGATAGTAGTGAACACAGGTGTGTTGTCCAGGACAGGTAGACTGCAGTATGATGATAGTAGTGAACACAGGTGTGTTGTACAGGACTGGTAGACTGCAGTAATGTGATAGTAGTGAACACAGGTGTGTTGTCCAGGACAGGTAGACTGCAGTAATGTGATAGTAGTGAACACAGGTGTGTTGTCCAGGACAGGTAGACTGCACACCTGAGTTAAAGAGCGGGGCGGCGGTCTCAGCCAGTAAGGTGTTATAGGGGTTAGTGCCATGTGCTCGGAGGAGGGGGTTAGTGAGCAGATAATTTCCCGACAAGCCTGAAAAACGAGACAAAAAAAGACAGGTAAGGAGAGATAAGCACATGTACATTCTTGTGCAAAAAAAAGACAGGTAAGACAGGTTGCACAGACAGGCAGGAAAACGAGTGTAGAAAAGAGGAGCAGCTTTTTTTTCCATTTAATTTAAGAATTAATATCTATGTTTCTTTGAAAAAAATTCTCATCCTACTCATTATCTGCCCACATGGTCATTTTGGCGTCCGAACACCGGGGTCAAAAAGGGTCATTCTGACCCAAAAGGTTTTTGAGACCCCCATAACTCCATCAATTTCCCCCTTGTTTGCCGAAAATTTCTTCTGGCTGCAGAGAAGTTCCCATATTTGATAATTAACCTAATGCAATGGAGGAAATCCCTACAATCTGATTTCCAGTGACGCCTAAATAATTGAAAATCACTTGGCTAGTCAGTCAAAACTAGGATTTTGGGAGTCCACCCCTCCCCAAATTGATGAGCCACATTCATTTTTGGACCAGAATCCTGAGGTATGGGCCACATAGAATCAGCAAGCCAAATGTCATCCTCCTATCTATAATAGAAAAGTTATGGTTCTCAAAAAATTCTGAAAAATGAAACGTACAATTTGATTCAGGCAAAAAGGGGTGTGGCACCCAAATTTCAAGAGGCTGCCCTGAGAAAACTGTTTAAGATTTTGACCTGAAAGTTTGTATTTCTTTATTTGGGACCATCAGGCATCTTTTTACTAAGTTTCAGAAAAATCTGAGAGGTGTCATGCACATGGGTGCCTGTTTTGTCATGGAATGACCAGTGTTTCCTAATTTAAGGCTTTATAATTCAAGATTGCAGCTTAAAATTCAGGAAGGTAATGACTCAGCTGAGTCAGGACACTTGAGACAGTTAAATTACGTATTTCACTTTATTTTCATGATTTCGGTAAAGAAAAAGGGCTGCAAACACAAAACATCTTCATGAAAATTCAGCTTTGAAAGTGCAAAAAAATAAAAAAAATACAGAGAATTGAAAAATTGCTACGTCTTAAAACTAAATTTCTGGGATCATAAACTCCTTGACCACAAGTGCAAGTCATCTGACAATTGAAATTGGGATTACCTACTCTCTAGCACCCAAAAGAGAAAAAATTATATCATCATATAATAATCATATATTGAACCCAAATCAAGTTTTGACGTATGAAATTAAATATGAAGTAATGATTTTCTTGTTGAATCTATCATGAATTTATCAATATAGGTGCAGTTGTACATCAATGGTCACCAGTAACCTCTCCAAACACAAAACATGCCTTTTCTGCATAATGAATTTTACCATTTCTTTCCACTGGCCAGCACACATACTCATTACATGAACTACTTATTTTGTGGTAAGAACATTCACCCTGCGATGAAAAGCTAGCAGTTCCCACTTCCAAACTCACAACCTAATATAAACACTTACCACACCTTATTAGGAACAAGTATAATTCACTAACTCAGTAACATCTGAAATTTACCTTATTTTAACAGAATAGACATTCCATTATCAGGAATAATTAGCCAATTTTGTACCCGAAATTGAATAGAATGGTGCAATGAACGTACCAGGGCGTCAACTGGAGTGCGTGAGCTGCTTGCATTTTGAAGAAACAAAAACCTCGGCATTTAAATTCGTTGAACACGATATAAATTCTAAAACAAAAAGCCACATTGAGCAAAATGCAAACAGAGTAGAAGTATAACCTTTCTTTTCCCGCCTCCAGAGACAGATGTATCAGGAAGAAGGAACCTCCAGTCCTGTTTCATTCTGAATGATTCCCATTGACCATGTCTGTACCTCATTTAAACCCTGTAAATTTAAGTGAACACTTAAGGCTGGTTTTGTATGTCTTTTTTTCTTTGAAAAAGAAATTGTGCGTCATTTTCAGCTGCGCAACAATGCCAAACATTAGGACAACACAAACCACCTTACTTTTACGCTCAGGTTTGTGTACCATTATTATTGTCCAATCCATGTCTTTCAATTACTGTGGAAAGTTTAAACTCTCTGGAATTGGATAAGAAACTCATCAATCAATACATTACCATGAAAGTGTCACGTGGTTGTGAAATATAAGTGTGCGTTACGCAGATGAGCCTTAGTGAATATTTGAGCAATCAGCTATCAACAGGAGTACTTACAAGGATATAAAGGAGTGCTGAATAGAGGAGTCTATGTGTAAATCCATGGTAGGAAACTACATGTTTTTTCAAATGTGATGAATGTAATTGATAGTAGAATGGCATATTATCAATACCATATCCAAATTTGCTTCAGAAAACTGACTTTCCTTTACTACTAATTCGGATACCATTGGCTCACTGTAGCTGAAGTGGTTGCGACAGAGGATAATGATTTTTTTTAACTTAAAGATCTTTTTTTTTTTTTTTGAAAGCAGCAAAAAATAAGCTGCAAAAATTAAGCCAGGCAATTCATATACAACCCCAATTCCGAAATAGTTGGGACAAAGAGTAAATTGTGAATTAAATCAAAACGCAACGACTTTCAAATTACACCATCCAGAATTTTATTTACAATAGAACAGAGATAACATAGCAATGTTGAAACTGAGACATTTTACAACTTTATCCACAAAATGAGCTAATTTCGATTTGATTGCTGCTACAGGTCTCAAAAATGTTGGAACAGGCACCTGTTTACCATGGTGTAGCATCCCCCCTTTTTTAAAACACAGAGTGGAAGCGTCTGGGCATTTAATTTTGAGCCATATGTTCTCAATCGATGAAATATCAGGACTGCAGGCAGGCCAGTTCAGCACACGGACTCTTCTACTACGAAGCCATGCTGTAATAGCTGCAGTTTGTGGTTTTGCATTGTCCTGCTGAAATACACAAGGCCTTCCCTGGAATAAATGTCGTCTGGAGGGGACCAAATGTTGCTCTAAAACCTTTATATACCTTTCAGCATTCATAGTGCTTTTTAAAACATGCAAGTGTCCCACACCATATGCACTAATGCATCCCCACACCATCAGAGATGCTGGCTTTTGAACTGAACGCTGATAACAGGAGGGGAGGTCTTTCTCCTCTTTAGCCCCGAGGACACGATGCCCATGATTTCCAACAAGAATGTTAAATTTGGACTCGTCTGACCACAGGACACTTTGCCACTTCGCTACAGTCCATTTTAAATGAGCCTTGGCCCACAGAACATGGCGGCGCTTCTAGATCATGCTCAACAACGGCTTCCTTTTTGCATGATTTTAGGTAGCATCTGTGGATGGCACAGAGGACTGTGTTTACAGACAGTGGTTTCTTGAAGTATTCCTGGGCCCATTTAGTAATGTCAATGACAGAATCATGCCGGTGAGTGATGCAGTGGCGTCTGAGGGCCCAAAGATCACGGGCATCCAGTAAAGGTCTTCGGCCTTGTCCCTTGCGCACAGAGATTTTTCCAGTTTTTTGATGATGTTATGCACTTTTGATGATTAGACCTTCAAAGCCTTTGCAATTTCATGGAAAGGAATATTGTTTTTAAAGTATTCTACAATTTTTTAAGCAAACCTTCACAGGTTGGAGAGCCTCTGGCCATCTTTTCTTCTGAGAGACTCAGCCTCTCCAAGACATCCCTTCTATAGCCAATCATGTTACACACCTGATGCCAGTTCACTTACTTGCTAAATGTTCTTTCAGCTGATTCTCTCATATATTAATTGCTTTTTCAGCCCATTTTTGCCTGTGTCCCAACTTTTGAGACCTGTTGCAGCCAGAAAATTTGAAATTAGCTAATTTTGTAAATAAAAATGTAAAATGTCTCAGTTTCAACATTTGAAACGTTATCTATCCTCTATTGTAAATAACATATTGGCTCATGTGATTTGAAAGTCATTGCATTTTGATTTTATTCACAATTTATACTTCGTCCCAACTATTTCATAATTGGGCTTGTATTTCCTTGCAAGGTGCGTGATTGTGCCAGGCATTAATTACTCTGGACAGAGTGTTTACCTATTTTGTTTTTATAATGTCAGCCGCCTCAAAGCAAGCCGATTGTGGGTTCGAATCCGGCCTGCAGGGGGCCTTTCTGTGTGGAGTTTGCATGTTCCCCTGTGTTCGTTTGGGTTTCCTATCGGTACACTGGGTTCCTCCCACAGTCCAAAGATTTGCACATCGGGCTAATTGGAGACGCTAAACGCCCCACAGGTATGAGTGTGAAAGTGAATGGTGTTTGTGCCCTGCAACTGATAGGTGAGCTGGACAGGATGGGTCCCTGCCTTTCGCCCAGAGTCCGCTGGGATCGGCTCCAGCTCCCCCCGCGACCCCAGTGAAGATGCGGAATAGATAATGGACAGATAGAGAATTGCACTGAATTGGCCAAGAAAACTGTAGAAAAAGAATTTACGTGGACTGAGAATATTGAACAATAAGCTGTGAATAAAACAAATTTCAGCCTCCCGTCAACCTATGCATTCAATTTATGCACAGATGTTAGAAGATATTTTACAAGAAATGTCAGAATTAAAATTAAAGACATTCAGCAGTTCATCCCTTTTATGAGGATGATTGCAGCTGAATTAGATATAATGATTGATTAATACTTGACTCTATAGCAATGCCTCATCAGCGTTAAGTGTTGACTGACGTTCATTCATGCACTCTCAATGCAGTGACAGTGTCGCATAAAAAAAGACTGAGTGTCTTTAACTCTAAGAGTGTAAAATATAGCTATTGTTGCACAATGATGTAAGATATCAAAATCAAAGCTGTTGAAAACTTACCAAGTGGCAACTTGTTTGAAAGAGCTCCCACAGAGGAGGGTTAGGGTAAGCTCCTGCAGTGACGCTCTTTTCAACAAGTTGTCACAAGATAGGATTGTGCTGTTGAAAACCTTTCAGCACTCTAAGGGTTACTAAAAGGCATGAAAAAAATCATTTTTGTTTAATGACAAATATCTTCACTAGTGGCATAGACACTGAGCCAGAGTGCCCCTGGCAGAAATCCTGAATGCATTGCATTGAGTATGCATATAGTGTCGAGCATTAAAATTAACTTCTGGCACAAAACATTCATCCTTCACAAGGCACCATGAACGCATGAAAGTCATGTCAAAAGAGTAAACATTGCAAAAAATGTAGTTTGCAGAACCTAAACAATAATCGGCAATCAGGGGCAACATCAGTGTTCTGCTGAAATCCCGTTTATTTCTGAGGGAGCTTGTCTGTGGTGGATTTGACCTTGGTTGGTGTCATTGTCTCTACATGTCGCTCGCAGGTCCTTCACACATCCAGTGCGAAGCCAGTACTGCAGAGCTGCCGCAATCAACTGCAGTAAAGCCTTTTTCACGTCCCCGTCAGTCAGAGATGAAATACCAATAACATATCTGCACATGATAGAAACATTTCTGATGGTTTAAAATACAACTTCTCTTCAGGATAAATATCCTCATATTGCCCAGCCCGGTAGAACAGGACAGGTGAGGAGAGGTATAAGAGAAGGAAAGGTAAAGAGAGGTAGAAGAGAGGGACAGGTAAGAGGAGGTAGAAGAGAGGGACAGGTAAAGAGAGATAGAAGAGGGGGGCAGGTAAGATGAGTGAGAAAAGAGGGACAGGTAAGGAGAGGTAGAAGAGGGGGACAGGTAAAAGGAGGTAGAATAGAGGGACAGGTAAGGAGAGGTAGGGGAGGGGGACAGGTAAGGAGAGGTAGAAGAGGGGGACAGGTAAGAGGAGGTAGAAGAGAAGGACAGGTAAGGAAAGGTAGAAGAGAGGGACAGATAAGGAGAGGTAGAAGAGAGGGACAGGTAAGAGGAGGTAGAAGAGAGGGACAGGTAAGAGGAGGTAGAAGAGAGGGACAGGTAAGGAGAGATAGAAGAGGGGGGCAGGTAAGATGAGTGAGAAAAGAGGGACAGGTAAGGAGAGGTAGAAGAGGGGGACAGGTAAAAGGAGGTAGAAGAGAGGGACAGGTAAGGAGAGGTAGGGGAGGGGGACAGGTAAGGAGAGGTAGAAGAGGGGAACAGGTAAGGAGAGGTAGAAGAGAGGGACAGGTAAAAAGAGGTAGAAGAGGGGAACAGGTAAGGAGAGGTAGAAGAGAGGGACAGGTAAGGAGAGGTAGAAGAACAGGACAGGTAAGAAGAGGTAGAAGAGAGGGACAGGTAAGGAGTGGTAGAAGAGAGGGACAGGTAAGGAGAGGTGGAAGAGGGGGACAGGAAAGGGGAGGTAGAAGAAAGGGACAGGTAAGGAGAGGTAAAAAAGAGGGACAGGTAAGGAGTGGTAGAAGAGAGGGAAAGGTAAGGAGAGGTAGAAAAGGGGAACAGGTAAGGAGAGGTAGGGGAGAGGGACAGGTAAGAAGAGGTAGAAGAGTGGGACAGGTAAAGAGAGGTAGAAGAGGGGGACAGGTAAGGAGAGGTAGAAGAGGGGAACAGGTAGGGAGGGGTAGAAGAGAGGGACAGGTAAGGAGAGGTAGAAGAGCAGGACAGGTAAGGAGAGGTAGAAGAGAGGGACAGGTAAGGGGATGTAGAAGAGAGGGACAGGTAAGGAGTGGTAGAAGAGAGGGACAGGTAAGGAGAGGTGGAAGAGGGGGACAGGTAAGGGGAGGTAGAAGAAAGGGACAGGTACGGAGAGGTAAAAAAGAGGGACAGGTAAGGAGAGGTAGAAGAGGGGGACAGGAAAGGGGAGGTAGAAGAGAGAGACAGGTAAGGAGAGGTAGAAGAGAGGGACAGGAAAAGAGAGGTAGAAGAGAGGGACAGGTAAGGAGTGGTAGAAGAGGGGGACAGGTAAGGGGAGGAAGAAGAGAGGGACAGGTAAGGAGTGGTAGAAGAGAGGGACAGGTAAAGAGTGGTAGAAGAGAGGGACAGGTAAGGGAAGGTAGAAGAGGGGGACAGGTAAGGGGAGGTAGAAGAGGGGGACAGGTAAGGAGAGGTAGAAGAGGGGGACAGGTAAGGAGAGGTAGAAGAGGGGGACAGGTAAGGAGAGGTAGAAGAGGGGGACAGGTAAGGAGTGGTAGAAGAGAGGGACAGGTAAGGGGAGGTAGAAGAGAGGGACAGGTAAGGAGTGGTAGAAGAGAGGGACAGGTAAGGGGAGGTAGAAGAGAGAGACAGGTAAGGAGTGGTAGAAGAGAGGGACAGGTAAGGAGTGGTAGAAGAGAGGGACAGGTAAGAGAAGGTAGAAGAGAGGGACAGGTAAGGAGAGATAGAAGAGGGGGACAGGAAAGATGAGGTAGAAAAGAGGGACAGGTAAGGAGAGGTAGAAGAGGGGAACAGGTAAAAGGAGGTAGAAGAGAGGGACAGGTAAGGAGAGGTAGAAGAGGGGGACAGGTAAGGAGAGGCAGGGGAGAGGGACAGGTAAGAAGAGGTAGAAGAGAGGGACGGGTAAAGAGAGGTAAAAGAGGGGGACAGGTAAGGAGAGGTAAAAGAGGGGAACAGGTAAAAAGAGGTAGAAGAGAGGGACAGGTAAGGAGAGGTAGAAGAGCAGGACAGGTAAGGAGAGGTAGAAGAGAGGGACAGGTAAGGGGATGTAGAAGAGAGGGACAGTTAAGGAGTGGTAGAAGAGAGGGACAGGTAAGGAGAGGTGGAAGAGGGAGACAGGTAAGGGGAGGTAGAAGAAAGGGACAGGTAAGGAGAGGTAAAAAAGAGGGACAGGTAAGGAGAGGTAGAAGAGAGGGACAGGTAAGGGGAGGTAGAAGAGAGAGACAGGTAAGGAGTGGTAGAAGAGAGGGACAGGTAAGGAGTGGTAGAAGAGAGGGACAGGTAAGGGGAGGTAGAAGAGGGGGACAGGTAAGGAGAGGTAGGGAGAGGGAAAGGTAAGGAGAGGTAGAAGAGAGGGACAGGTAAAGAGAGGTAGAAGAGGGGGACAAGTAAGGAGAGGTAGAAGAGAGAGACAGGTAAGGAGAGGTAGAAGTGAGGGACAGGTAAAGAGAGGTAGAAGAGAGGGACAGGTAAGGAGAGGTAGAAGAGGGGGACAGGTAAGGAGAGGTAGAAGAGGGGGACAGGTAAGGGGAGGTAGAAGAGAGGGACAGGTAAGGAGTGGTAGAAGAGAGGGACAGGTAAGGGGAGGTAGAAGAGGGGGACAGGTAAGGAGAGGTAGAAGAGGGGGACAGGTAAGGAGAGGTAGAAGAGAGGGACAGGTAAGGGGAGGTAGAAGAGAGGGACAGGTAAGGAGTGGTAGAAGAGAGGGACAGGTAAGGAGTGGTAGAAGAGAGGGACAGGTAAGGGGAGGTAGAACAGAGGGACAGGTAAGGAGTGGTAGAAGAGGGGGACAGGTAAGGAGTGGTAGAAGAGAGGGACAGGTAAGGGGAGGTAGAAGAGGGGGACAGGTAAGGAGTGGTAGAAGAGAGGGACAGATAAGGGGAGGTAGAAGAGGGGGGCAGGTAAGGAGAGGTAGGGAGAGGGACAGGTAAGAAGAGGTAGAAGAGAGGGACAGGTAAAGAAGGGTAGAAGAGGGGGACAGGTAAGGAGAGGTAGAAGAGAGGGACAGGTAAGGAGAGGTAGAAGAGAGGGACAGGTAAGGAGAGGTAGAAGAGAGGGACAGGTAAGGAGTGGTAGAAGAGAGGGACAGGTAAGGAGAGGTAGAAAAGAGGAACAGGTAAGGAGAGGTAGAAGAGAGAGACAGGTAAGAGGAGGTAGAAGAGTGGGACAGGTAAGGAGAGGTAGAAGAGCGGGACAGGTAAGGAGAGGTAGAAAAGAGGGACAGGTAAGGGGAGGTAGAAGAGGGGGACAGGTAAGGAGAGGTAGAAGAGGGGAACAGGTTAGGAGAGGTAGAAGAGGGGGACAGGTAGAGGAGAGGGACAGGTAAGGAGAGGTTGAAGAGAGAGACAGGTAAGGAGAGGTAGAAGAGAGGGACAGGTAAGGAGAGGTAAAAGAGAGTGACAGGTAAGGAGATGTAGAAGAGGGGGACAGGTAAGGAGAGGTAGAAGAGAAGGGACAGGTAAGGAGAGGTAGAAGAGAGGGACAGGTAAGGAGAGGTAGAAGAGAGGGACAGGTAAGGAGTGGTAGAAGAGAGGGATAGGTAAGGGGAGGTAGAAGAGGGGGACAGGTAAGGAGTGGTAGAAGAGAAGGACAGGTAAGGGGAGGTAGAAGAGAAGGACAGGTAAAGAGAGGTAGAAGAGAGGGACAGGTAAGGAGAGGTAGAAGAGGGGGACAGGTAAGGGGAGGTAGAAGAGAGGGACAGGTAAGGAGTGGTAGAAGAGAGGGACAGGTAAGGAGTGGTAGAAGAGAGGGACAGGTAAGGGGAGGTAGAAGAGGGGGACAGGTAAGGAGAGGTAGAAGAGGGGGACAGGTAAGGAGAGGTAGAAGAGAGGGACAGGTAAGGGGAGGTAGAAGAGTGAGACAGGTAAGGAGTGGTAGAAGAGCGGGACAGGTAAGGAGTGGTAGAAGAGAGGGACAGGTAAGGAGTGGTAGAAGAGAGGGACAGGTAAGGGGAGGTAGAAGAGAGGGACAGGTAAAGAGAGGTAGAAGAGAGGGACAGGTAAAGAGAGGTAGAGGAGAGGGACAGGTAAGGAGAGGTTGAAGAGAGAGACAGGTAAAGAGAGGTAGAAGAGAGTGACAGGTAAGGAGAGGTAAAAGAGAGTGACAGGTAAGGAGATGTAGAAGAGGGGGACAGGTAAGGAGAGGTAGAAGAGAGGGACAGGTAAGGAGAGGTAGAAGAGAGGGACAGGTAAGGAGTGGTAGAAGAGAGGGATAGGTAAGGGGAGGTAGAAGAGGGGGACAGGTAAGGAGTGGTAGAAGAGAGGGATAGGTAAGGGGAGGTAGAAGAGGGGGACAGGTAAGGAGAGGTAGAAGAGAGGGATAGGTAAGGGGAGGTAGAAGAGGGGGACAGGTAAGGAGAGGTAGAAGAGAGAGACAGGTAAGGAGAGGTAGAAGTGAGGGACAGGTAAAGAGAGGTAGAAGAGAGGGACAGGTAAGGAGAGGTAGAAGAGAGGGACAGGTAAGGAGGGGTAGAAGAGAGGGACAGGTAAGGAGTGGTAGAAGAGAGGGACAGTTAAGGAGTGGTAGAAAAGAGGGACAGGTAAGGGGAGGTAGAAGAGGGGGACAGGTAAGGAGAGGTAGAAGAGAGGGACAGGTAAGGAGAGGTAGAAGAGAGGGACAGGTAAGGAGAGGTAGAAGAGAGGGACAGGTAAGGAGTGGTAGAAGAGAGGGACAGGTAAGGAGTGGTAGAAGAGAGGGACAGGTAAGGGGAGGTAGAAGAGGGGGACAGGTAAGGAGTGGTAGAAGAGAGGGACAAGTAAGGAGTGGTAGAAGAGAGGGACAGGTAAGGGGAGGTAGGGAGAGGGACAGGTAAGAATAGGTAGAAGAGAGGGACAGGTAAAGAGAGGTAGAAGAGGGGGACAGGTAAGGAGAGGTAGAAGAGAGAGACAGGTAAGAAGAGGTCGAAGAGTGGGACAGGTAAGGAGAGGTAGAAGAGCGGGACAGGTAAGGAGAGGTAGAAAAGAGGGACAGGTAAGGGGAGGTAGAAGAGGGGGACAGGTAAGGAGAGGTAGAAGAGGGGAACAGGTTAGGAGAGGTAGAAGAGGGGGAGAGGTAAGGAGAGGTAGAAAAGGGGGACAGGTAAAGAGAGGTAGAGGAGAGGGACAGGTAAGGAGAGGTTGAAGAGAGGGACAGGTAAGGAGGGGTAGAAGAGAGTGATAGGTAAGGAGAGGTAAAAGAGAGTGACAGGTAAGGAGAGGTAGAAGACGGGGACAGGTAAGGAGAGGTCGAAGAGAGGGACAGGTAAGGAGAGGTAGAAGAGAGGGACAGGTAAGGAGAGGTAGAAGAGAGGGACAGGTGAGGAGAGGTAGAAGAGAGGGACAGGTAAGGGGAGGTAGAAGAGAGGAACAGGTAAGGAGTGGTAGAAGAGAGGGATAGGTAAGGGGAGGTAGAAGAGGGGGACAGGTAAGGAGAGGTAGAAGAGACGGACAGGTAAGGAGAGGTAGAAGAGGGGGACAGGTAAGGGGAGGTAGAAGAGGGGGACAGGTAAGGAGAGGTAGAAGAGGGGGACAGGTAAAGAGAGGTAGAAGAGAGGGATAGTTAAGGAGAGGTAGAAGAGACAGACAGGTAAGGGGAGGTAGAAGAGAGGGACAGGTAAGGAGTGGTAGAAGAGAGGGACAGGTAAGGAGTGGTAGAAGAGAGGGACAGGTAAGGGGAGGTAGAAGAGGGGGACAGGTAAGGAGAGGTAGAAGAGGGGGACAGGTAAGGAGAGGTAGAAGAGAGGGACAGGTAAGGGGAGGTAGAAGAGTGAGACAGGTAAGGAGTGGTAGAAGAGCGGGACAGGTAAGGAGTGGTAGAAGAGAGGGACAGGTAAGGAGTGGTAGAAGAGAGGGACAGGTAAGGGGAGGTAGAAGAGAGGGACAGGTAAAGAGAGGTAGAAGAGAGGGACAGGTAAAGAGAGGTAGAGGAGAGGGACAGGTAAGGAGAGGTTGAAGAGAGAGACAGGTAAAGAGAGGTAGAAGAGAGTGACAGGTAAGGAGAGGTAAAAGAGAGTGACAGGTAAGGAGATGTAGAAGAGGGGGACAGGTAAGGAGAGGTAGAAGAGAGGGACAGGTAAGGAGAGGTAGAAGAGAGGGACAGGTAAGGAGTGGTAGAAGAGAGGGATAGGTAAGGGGAGGTAGAAGAGGGGGACAGGTAAGGAGTGGTAGAAGAGAGGGATAGGTAAGGGGAGGTAGAAGAGGGGGACAGGTAAGGAGAGGTAGAAGAGAGGGATAGGTAAGGGGAGGTAGAAGAGGGGGACAGGTAAGGAGAGGTAGAAGAGAGAGACAGGTAAGGAGAGGTAGAAGTGAGGGACAGGTAAAGAGAGGTAGAAGAGAGGGACAGGTAAGGAGAGGTAGAAGAGAGGGACAGGTAAGGAGGGGTAGAAGAGAGGGACAGGTAAGGAGTGGTAGAAGAGAGGGACAGTTAAGGAGTGGTAGAAAAGAGGGACAGGTAAGGGGAGGTAGAAGAGGGGGACAGGTAAGGAGAGGTAGAAGAGAGGGACAGGTAAGGAGAGGTAGAAGAGAGGGACAGGTAAGGAGAGGTAGAAGAGAGGGACAGGTAAGGAGTGGTAGAAGAGAGGGACAGGTAAGGAGTGGTAGAAGAGAGGGACAGGTAAGGGGAGGTAGAAGAGGGGGACAGGTAAGGAGTGGTAGAAGAGAGGGACAAGTAAGGAGTGGTAGAAGAGAGGGACAGGTAAGGGGAGGTAGGGAGAGGGACAGGTAAGAATAGGTAGAAGAGAGGGACAGGTAAAGAGAGGTAGAAGAGGGGGACAGGTAAGGAGAGGTAGAAGAGAGAGACAGGTAAGAAGAGGTCGAAGAGTGGGACAGGTAAGGAGAGGTAGAAGAGCGGGACAGGTAAGGAGAGGTAGAAAAGAGGGACAGGTAAGGGGAGGTAGAAGAGGGGGACAGGTAAGGAGAGGTAGAAGAGGGGAACAGGTTAGGAGAGGTAGAAGAGGGGGAGAGGTAAGGAGTGGTAGAAGAGAGGGACAGGTAAGGGGAGGTAGAAGAGAGGGACAGGTAAGGAGAGGTAGAAGAGAGGGACAGGTAAGGAGAGGTAGAAGAGAGGGACAGGTAAGGAGTGGTAGAAGAGAGGGACAGGTAAGGAGTGGTAGAAGAGAGGGACAGGTAAGGGGAGGTAGAAGAGGGGGACAGGTAAGGAGTGGTAGAAGAGAGGGACAAGTAAGGAGTGGTAGAAGAGAGGGACAGGTAAGGGGAGGTAGGGAGAGGGACAGGTAAGAATAGGTAGAAGAGAGGGACAGGTAAAGAGAGGTAGAAGAGGGGGACAGGTAAGGAGTGGTAGAAGAGAGGGACAAGTAAGGAGTGGTAGAAGAGAGTGATAGGTAAGGAGAGGTAAAAGAGAGTGACAGGTAAGGAGAGGTAGAAGACGGGGACAGGTAAGGAGAGGTCGAAGAGAGGGACAGGTAAGGAGAGGTAGAAGAGAGGGACAGGTAAGGAGAGGTAGAAGAGAGGGACAGGTGAGGAGAGGTAGAAGAGAGGGACAGGTAAGGGGAGGTAGAAGAGAGGAACAGGTAAGGAGTGGTAGAAGAGAGGGATAGGTAAGGGGAGGTAGAAGAGGGGGACAGGTAAGGAGAGGTAGAAGAGACGGACAGGTAAGGAGAGGTAGAAGAGGGGGACAGGTAAGGGGAGGTAGAAGAGGGGGACAGGTAAGGAGAGGTAGAAGAGGGGGACAGGTAAAGAGAGGTAGAAGAGAGGGATAGTTAAGGAGAGGTAGAAGAGACAGACAGGTAAGGAGAGGCAGAAGAGGGGGACAGGTAAAGAGAGGTAGAAGAGAGGGACAGGTAAGGAGAGGTAGAAGAGGGGGACAGGCTCCTGCAGGCTATTTTTACAGCTTTACTGCTGCACACTAGATCAGTTTAAGGGCCAAAGCCCCTTCATGCACACCCTGTTCAGGCAGATGTTTTTCAACCAATCAGCATGAAGCCCTTAAATGGATCAGGTGTGAAAGAGTAGAGCTGAAGCAAACCAGCAGGGCAGGGGGTCCTGAGGTCAAGGTTGCGAGCCACTGAGACAGAAAGCGCTGTTGGCTACCACAGATAGCACTATCGTCACGCTATACTGCACAGCACTCAGACCCTCATCTACATCTCTCTCTCTCTCTCTCTCTCTCTCTCTCTCTTCCCCCCTCTCTCTCTCCCCCACTCTCTATCTCCCACTCCCTCTCCGTCATGCCTCTCTTTTCTCCAAGCCTCCCACCCGGGCCGAGACAGAGGTCACTCAGAGTTTAACATCACCTTCCCTTCAACTTATTTATGTGGTCATTAAATTATATACAGAGCCATTAAAGAAAACATTCCCGTGAATAGTGGCTGGCGCAGCTCACCTGGTGCCTGAGTAACGAGCGTGCCCAGACAGAGAGCGGCCCCGCTCCGGTCATATCTCAGCCCTCTCTCAGTCACTGATGCGCCGTAAACCCTGCTCTACTGCTGAGAGACCGTCCACCATCTTCTCCCTGATTAAACTCTGTCCAAGGACAACCTCTGCGAGCCCAAGCCACCCTCCCCCTACCAAGACACCTGCTTGCAATCCACAAATCTGAGTAAAACAAAGATATATTCAACAAAGGAGGCTGAAATAAAATGCTCCCACTAGCTCAAACACAACGCATACAAGGGTAAGAAATCATGGGGTAGCACGGACCACCAGGGGTCGCTCTAATAAAGGAATCATGGGGCAGCACAGACCACCAGGAGTCACTCTAATAAAGGAATCATGGGGCAGCACAGACCACCAGGAGTCACTCTAATAAAAGAATCATGGGACAGCACAGACCACCTGGAGCCGCTCTAATATAGGAATCATGGGACAGCACAGACCACCAGGAGTCGCTCTAATAAAGGAATCATGGGACTGCACAGACCGTCAGGAGTTTCTCTTATCAAGGAATCATGGAGCAGCACAGACCACCAGGGGTCGCTCTAATAAAGGAATCATGGGACAGCACAGACCACCAGGAGTCGCTCTAATAAAGGAATCATGGGACAGCACAGACCACCAGGAGTCGCTCTAATAAAGGAATCATGGGACAGCACAGACCACCAGGAGTCGCTGGAATAAAGGCATCATGGGACAGCACAGACCAACAGCAGTCGCTCTAATAAAGGAATCATGGGGCAGCACAGACCACCAGGAGTTTCTCTTATAAAGGAATCATTGAGCAGCACAGACCACCAGGCGTCGCTCTAATAAAGGAATCATGGGACAGCACGGACCACCAGGAGTCGCTCTAATAAAGGAATCATGGGACAACACAGACCACCAGGAGTCACTCTAATAAAGGAATCATGGGACAGCATAGACCACCTGGAGCCGCTCTAATATAGGAATCATAGGACAGCACAGACCACCAGGAGTCGCTCTAATAAAGGAATCATGGGACAGCACAGACCACCTAAGCCGCTCTAATATAGGAATCATGGGACAGCACAGACCACCAGGAGTCGCTCTAATCAAGGAATCATGGGACTGCACAGACCGTCAGGAGTTTCGCTTATCAAGGAATCATGGAGCAGCACAGACCACCAGGGGTCGCTCTAATAAAGGAATCATGGGACAGCACAGACCACCAGGAGTCGCTCTAATAAAGGAATCATGGGACAGCACAGACCACCTAAGCCGCTCTAATATAGGAATCATGGGACAGCACAAACCACCAGGAGTCGCTCTAATAAAGGAATCATGGGACTGCACAGACGGTCAGGAGTTTCTCTTATAAAGGAATCATGGGACAGCACAGACCACCAGGGGTCGCTCTAATGAAGGAATCATGGGACAGCACAGACCACCAGGGGTCGCTCTAATAAAGGAATCATGGGACAGCACAGACCACCAGGAGTCGCTCTAATAAAGGAATCATGGGACAGCACAGACCACCAGGAGTCGCTGGAATATAGGCATCATGGGACAGCACAGACCAACAGCAGTCCCTCTAATAAAGGAATCATGGGGCAGCACAGACCACCAGGAGTTGCTCGAATAAAGGAATCATGGGACACCACAGATGCTCTGGAATCGCTCCAATAAAAGATTCATAGGACAGCACAGACCACCAGGAGTTGCTCTAATAAAGGAATCATGGGACAACACAGACCACCAGGAGTCGCTCTAATAAAGGAATCATGGGACAGGACAGACCACTAGGAGTCGCTCTAATAAAGAAATCATGGGGCAGCACAGACCACCAGGAGTCGCTCTAATAAAGGAATCATGGGACAGCACAGACCACCAGGGGTCGCTCTAATAAAGGAATCATGGGACAGCACAGACCATCAGTGGTCGCTCTAATAAAGGAATCATGGGACAGCACAGACCACCAGGAGTCGCTGGAATAAAGGCATCATGGGACAGCACAGACCAACAGCAGTCGCTCTAATAAAGGAATCATGGGGCAGCACAGACCACCAGGAGTCGCTCGAATAAAGGAATCATGGGACACCACAGATGCTCTGGAATCGCTCCAATAAAAGATTCATAGGACAGCACAGACCACCAGGAGTTGCTCTGATAAAGGAATCATGGGACCACACAGACCACCAGGAGTTGTCTAATAAAGGAATCATGGGACAGGACAGACCACTAGGAGTCGCTCTAATAAAGAAATCATGGGGCAGCACAGACCACCAGGAGTCGCTCTAATAAAGGAATCATGGGACAGCACAGACCACCAGGAGTCGCTCTAATAAAGGAATCATGGGGCAGCACAGACCACCAGGAGTTGCTCTGATAAAGGAATCATGGGACGACACAGACTACCAGGAGTCGCTCTAATAAAGGAATCATGGGACAGGACAGACCACTAGGAGTCGCTCTAATGAAGAAATCATGGGGCAGTACAGACCACCAGGAGTCGCTCTAATAAAGGAATCATGGGACAGCACAGACCACCAGGAGTCTCTCAAATAAAGGAATCATGGGACTGCACAGACCGTCAGGAGTTTCTCTTATCAAGGAATCATTGAGCAGCACAGACCACCAGGCGTCGCTCTAATAAAGGAATCATGGGACAGCACGGACCACCAGGAGTCGCTCTAATAAAGGAATCATGGGACAACACAAACCACCAGGAGTCGCTCGAATAAAGAAATCATGGGACAGCACAGACCAACAGGAGTCGCTCGAATAAAGGAATCATGGGAAAGCACAGACCAACAGGAGTCGCTCTAATAAAGGATTCATGGGACAGCACAGACCACCAGGAGTCACTCTAATAAAGGAATCATGGGACAGCGCAGACCGCCAGGAGTCGCTCTAATAAAGGAAGCATGGGACAGCACAGACCACCAGGAGTCTCTCTAATAAAGGAATCATGGGACAGTACAGACCACCAGGAGTCGGTCTAATAAAGGAATCATGGGGCAGCACAGACCACTAGGAGTCGCTCGAATAAAGGAATCATGAGACAGCACAGACCAACAGGAGTCGCTCTAATAAAGGAATCATGGGACAGCACAGACTAACAGGAGTCGCTCGAATAAAGGAATCATGGGACAGCACAGATCCCCTGGAATCGCTCCAATAAAAGATTAAAAGGACAGCACAGACCACCAGGAGTTGCTCTAATAAAGGAATCTAGGGACAGGACAGACCACCAGGAGTCGCTCTAATAAATGAATCATGGGACAGCACAGACCACCAGGAGTCGCTCTAATAAAGGAATCATGGGACTGCACAGACCACCAGGAGTCGCTCTAATAAAGGAATCATGGGACTGCACAGACCACCAGGAGTCGCTCTAATAAAGGAATCATGGGACTGCACAGACCACCAGGAGTCGCTCTAATAAAGAAATCACGGGGAAGCACAGACAACCAGGAGTCGCTCCAATAAAGGAGTCATGGGACAGCAGAGACCACCAGGATTCGCTCTAATAAAAGAATCATGGGACAGCACAGACCACCAGGAGTCGCTCTAATAAAGGAATCATGGGATTGCACAGACCGTCAGGAGTTTTTCTTATCAAGGAATCATGGAGCAGCACAGAACACCAGGAGTTGCTCTAATAAAGGAATCTAGGGACAGGACAGACCACCAGGAGTTGCTCGAATAAAGGAATCATGGGACAGCACAGACCACCAGGAGTCGCTCTAATAAAGGAATCATGGGACAGCACAGACCACCAGGAGTGGCTCTAATAAAGGAATCATGGGACTGCACAGACCATCAGGAGTCGCTCTAATAAAGGAATCATGGGACAGCACAGACCACCAGAAGTCGCTCTAAAAAAGAAATCGTGGGGAAGCACAGACAACCAGAAGTCGCTCCAATAAAGAAGTCATGGGACAGCAGAGACCACCAGGAGTCGCTCTGATAAAGGAATCATGGGACAGCACAGACCACCAGGAGTCGCTGGAATAAAGGAATTATGGGACTGCACAGACCAACAGGAGTCGCTCGAATTAAGGAATCATGGGAAAACACAGACTAACAGGAGTCGGTCTAATAAAGGAATCATGGGACAGCACAGACCACTAGGAGTCACTCTAATAAAGGAATCATGGGACAGCACAGACCACCAGGAGTCACTCTAGTAAAGGAATCATGGGACAGCAGAGACCACCAGGAGTCTCTCTAATAAAGGAATCATGGGACAGCAAAGACCAACAAGAGTCGCTCTGATAAAGGAATCATGGGACAGGACAGACCACCAGGAGTCGCTCGAATTAAGGAATCATGGGACAGCACAGACCAACAGGAGTCGCTCAAATAAAGGAATCATGGGACAGCACAGATCCCCTGGAATCGCTCCAATAAAAGATTCATAGGACAGCACAGACCACCAGGAGTTGCTCTAATAAAGGAATCTAGAGACAGGACAGACCACCAGGAGTCGCTCTAATAAAGGAATCATGGGACAGCACAGACCACCAGGAGTCGCTCTAATAAAGGAATCATGGGACAGCACAGACCACCAAGAGTCGCTCTAATAAAGCAATCATGGGACTGCACAGACCATCAGGAGTTGCTCTAATAAAGGAATCATGGGACAGCACAGACCACCAGGAGTCGCTCTAATAAAGGAATCATGGGACAGCAGAGACCACCAGGATTCGCTCTAATAAAGGTATCACACAACAGCACAGACCACCAGGAGTCGCTCTAATAAAGGAATCATGGGACTGCACAGACTGTCAGGAGTTTCTCTTATAAAGGAATAATGGAGCAGCACAAACCACCAGGAGTTGCTCTAATAAAGGAATCTAGGGACAGGACGGACCACCAGGAGTCGCTCGGATAAAGGGATCATGGGACAGCACAGACCACCAGGAGTCGCTCTAATAAAGAAATTATGGGACAGCACAGACCACCAGGAGTCGCTCGAATAAAGGAATCATGGGACTGCACAGACCATCAGGAGTCGCTCTAATAAAGGAA